>JAVIWC010003345.1:0-454777 GCA_031894815.1 Creontiades dilutus | reverse complement strand
AATTTGATTTGCAGCTCTTGCTTCTTTGGTTTATTATTCAATAATAAACCATTGTAATCGCTCTTGAAAAAAAAAATTCCAACCCCTCCTGAAAATTTCATGGTTTGCGTTGCAAAGGGTGTAGAATCCGAATCTACAATAAAATTTTCCGTCCGTCCGCCGTACGCAAGATTTCTCCCAAACAGCTGGAGCAAAAGATCTGAAATTTTCAGGAAAAATCCATGTTGGTCCGGCGACGCCCCAATTCTTGAGCCAGTTCTCTCACTCAATCTAAAGTGCCCTTTAAGGGTTGTCAAAGTTTTGTAAAATCCCTAAAAACCTCAAAAAAAGTCAAGGCGGCCTAAATTTGTACTCTTTATGAAGAACACTCCACGAGTTCACACTCCAAGAACACATCACGGAATCGAATGAGCCCCTCCCCTGGTAGGTCAAACCATTCCCGATCTATGGCCCGCATTATGGTCCCAACATTCGCGTTATTTTGTTTTATTATTGTTTTTGTGTTGATATCAGTAACCTAGTGACATAGTGACGTAGTTATGTGGATACTGGAGTGAACTCCTAAAAGGCTTTGTAGCCGATGCACGGGTTGAAGAATTCTGATAACCATGAAAAACGCTGCAAATTCTTTCACTGGGGTTTATTATTCAATTGGCTCGCGTTCATTATTTGAATTTCTACTAAGCTTTGGAGTGTGCGTGTTTCACAGGGTAGAGCGATTATTGAATTTTAGGAGGCACACAAATATGATCAACTGATAAATCCAAATAGGTATTTTGGTTGAGAACAGATTTATGTGCTCTATGCATATCTCCTGAAATTCAATAATCGCTCTATCACCTGTGAAACACGCACACTCCAAAGCTAAGTAGAAATTCAAATCATGAACGCAAGCTAATTGAATAATAAACCCCAGTGAAAGAATTAGCAGCGTTTTTCTTTATATGTTCCTTCCATTTCAACTTTGCGTCCAGGGTCATACCCAAATATTTGGCAGAGCTGGAATGTGGGATGATGCACTGGTTTAAGAACAATGGTACATGGGGTATCCTTTTGTAGGTAAAGTTCACGTGAGTAGACTTCGCTTCATTCAATTTAAGACACCATTTCTGAGTCCATTCATTTACTGCATTTGTAGCTTCCTGCAACTTCTGAGTTGATTCTTCCACCGTTTCTGCTACGGCTAGAATAGCTGTATCCTCAGCAAATGTAGCTAACGTAGTTTCTTCTGTGCTCGGCACATCATGCGTGTACATTAGGTAGAGTCGTGGTCCAAGCATTTCCCCTGCGGTACCCCTGCTTCGATTTTTCTAAGTTCAGAAAAGTCATCTTCAATTTTAATTCTGAAGTACCTACTAGACAGGTAGGATTCTAATAAGTGGCAGTATTGCTGGGGTAGTAGCCCTTGCAGTTTATTTAATAGCCCCTCATGCCAGACCTTGTCGAAAGCTTGTGACGCGTCTAGAAACACAGCACTGCAAAATTTCTTATTCTCCAGTGCGTTTTCGATTACGTCGGTTATTCTGTGGACTTGATCAAAGAATGTAGAATGTAGAATGTTTCGTTCTGAATCCAAATTGATGTTGCGGAATCAGGCCCCTTGGTTCTATTATACCAATGAGTCTCTTTTTTAGTAACTTCTCGAACAGTTTTGAAAGAACTGGGAGTAGTGAAATGTATGCAGACTGGTTGATTACCTATAAGGTTTATTGAAATGAAATTGTGTATTAAAAATTGAGTATTATCAGTGACATCTCATGATTGAAACTCCCTCATGAATTAAAATAAATAAATAATTAAAAATTGAGTATTATCAGTGACATCTCATGATTGAAACTCCCTCATGAATTGCCCTTTTCCGAACGAATAGAATTATTCATGAATATCTGTACTGCACTGTTGGTAATGCTAGGGTAATTATGTAATCTCCTCATCGGTGATGAAAGTCTGTTTTCATCTGTTCCATTTTGTATTACTTTGCCAAAAGCTACGTGAATACTTGCGAAAGGGAAGCCCCATTAATTCTAACATTTACATTTTTATTTGGATAATAATAAAAATATTACAAAGATGGTTTTGAAATATTTGGTAAAGCACAATTATGAAAATTGTTCAGTCACTTTAGGGACTACGTTGATGAGTCCATTCAGAATTCTAGAAGTTTGTAGGGAGTGAGGTATATACTAATATTTTTTCCCCTCTTTCGCCTCCAACCTCCCCAAGGATTTCACGGGAACCTTGTTACGGGCATAACAAACCAATTTCGATGAAATTTCCAGGGATTGTTTGGGTTGATGTGTAGATGGTCCCCTATGTTTATGACAGAAGACGATTACACAGACAGACACACAGACGTAAATCACAGACCAAACACACATTTGGATTGACACGGATCATATTTTTTTAGTCTCCATACAGTGAAATTTAATTCCATGACAAATCCAAACATTTTGCGTTTTAGATGGTCCTTAGGTTTCACTCCCTGACAATTAATGGTAACTCCGTGTATGGATATTAATGAAATCTGTGTGTCTGTCTCCCCCGGATCTGTAGCTGCGCAAACGTGAAATCACGCGCATAACTCCGGGAGTTCTTGACCAATTTCACAGGGATTGTGCGGGTTAGGGGTCCCCTTATAGGTTTCATGACCCCCGGATCAATAAGTTGCGCATTGAAATCCGATTTTCTCACCAATTTCGATGACATTTTCAGGGATTGTGCGGGTTAGGGGTCCCCTAAAGGTTTCATGACCCCCGGATCAATGGTAGCCTCTGCGCATGCGCAAACGTGAAATCTTTGTTACGGGCATAACTTTGGGAGTTCTTGACCAATTTCAATGAAATTTTCAGGGATTGTGCGGGTTAGGGTAGAGATGGTCCCCTATGAGTTTCATGACCCCCGGATCAATAGCAGCCTCTGCGCATGCACAAACGTGAAATCCTTGCCACAAGCATAACACCGGGAGTTCTTGACCGATTTCGATGAAATTTTCAGGGATTGTTTGGACTTATTAGGTATACTTTATAGTTTGTTCAATAGTTGAACATGCGTACCTTTATTTTCTCAAGTTACGCTCCTGCATAACAATAAATTTACCCTAATTCAACATTTACTTCGCCTAATTGAACGAAGTTCTTTAGTCAATAATAATTTTCAATGATCTATACAGTTATGTTATGGATACGAGGAAGCTATGTGCCACACCCACTTGGCAGAGGTTTTTTCCCCTCTTTCGCCTCCAACCTCCCCGGGAACAGCACAAATTAGCTTAATTTTAGCTACAGTGAATTCTAAGGTTTCCATGACAAATTTTGCAAACTTACCACAAGCAGATCTCACTCCCTACAATTAATGAGGGTATGGATATTAATGGGGAGTGAAAGAGTAGGGAGTGAGGTTATAGCCGTTCACCGCCTTTACTTTTACTCAAATCGATTGAAACTGTTTATACCAAAATGTTGTCAATGAACTTGCAACAACTACACTAATTGTCAGCAAATGTGATCAAGTATCACTTATACAGTCAGATTGTTATTGGAGTAGGGAGTGAGAGTTAAAAAACCCTCAGTGCTGCGTCTGCGGGTGGTTTTCCCGGTAGAACTGGGAAGGTCTAGACAGAATCCAACCACCATCTTAAATAAGGGATGTCAACAGAACAGAAGCAACTTCATAAACAATTTCACGCCAGCTGGGGGCTACTTTTCAAAACATAGTAGGGAGGGAAGAAAAACCCTATGACACTTATTTGATGGGTTGGTGAGGCGACTTGCTTTGATCCAATTTTTCTGCGGCTGATATCCATTTTAGATGGTATATTCTTTCATAGTGTAAGTGGGTATAAAGGCCCCAATAAATATTTCGCTGATTAGTGATGATGGATGTTGTATATAGCATAAGCAAACTGAATTAAACTTTTCGCAAACTGAGTTAAGCTTTTTTTAAATTGGAATTCAAACCTTTCGCAATTAGAATTAAACCTTTCGCTAACTGAATTAAACTTTTCGTAATTAGAATTAAACCTTTCATAATTACAATTGAACCTTCAGCGTCTTCTTCGAGTTGTGTTCCTAATAACAGTAGGTGAGTCACTATCACTAATTCGACCAACCCTCCTTCGTGAAAACGTTGACTCGACGGCAATACTGACGAGTGACATGAATGTGACCGAAATTTTGAAATTACCCAAGTACTTACTCGGTTTGCTTCGGGAGGTGCGCTGGTGGTCAGAGGTCAGACCCAAGCTGCAACGCGACTAGGTATTCATTGCCTTCGTCTTTTTTCTATTATTGTTACCCTTTCCATCTCAATATTAACGTCTCATTGAGTTGTGATAATGATTATCTAATAGTTTGCTAAATTTTGTATTGTTTTTACTTCATAAAAATGCCCAAAAAACAAAACCTACGTGGGGGGGGGGGGTCATGAAGCTTGAGGAGGGTGGGCATAAAGTCCAGTTTCCTAAACGGAAGAAATACGGGGCTATACGCGTGTCACATGCATTCAGAAGTTTAAACCAAGTTTCAAAATTAAACGAAGCTTAACTGTGCTCCCGATGTAAATCTTAACGTGTACCCCTGGTCCTCAGTAGTGGCATTGATACTGAACGGATTCTTTGGGAAAAAATGATCATGTTCCAGACAGGTCACCGTGAAAGCCTAACGAAAAAATCATTTGAAGACAGCGAGAGAGGTCTACTGAGACATGTTCAGCTGAACAATAGGAGAACAATAACAAGGCGAGGTTCTAGAGATGAAAATCGCCAAAAAATAAAGGTGGGCAACGGATTAGGGTGATAATTGTGGACTCGTCGCGGGAGTGTGATCAGCGGTCGTTTAACGTTCAGTGTAGCGGAGTCACGTTTCCCGTATCACGATGGAAACCTTGTTATCTTCACAACAAAAGGCTCTTCAGGGAAAGAAAGGCGCCGGCCGAGTACCGGTGAACCACGTAAATTTTTAACGGTTGCACCTGATCCCTAACTGTGGCCTCGCTGCAGTGAGTGAGATATTAGTGAGGTGCTAGATCTCAGGTATCCACTATGGTCACCGGAGCAACGCGACTAGGCGGTTCTCTAGTCAAGGCCGAACAAAGGGCAAAGTTTGTTCCTTATTTAAGGGCATCCCGTATAAACATAAATGCGGTCAGTGGATAACTAACTGTTGTGAGATTCGCAAATTAATATGGATTTTTCTTAGAATTTCGAGCCGCACCTAAATCACGGTGAAATAAACTGTTACATCACGGTTTGTTATGAATTCTTGAGGCACTCAAGTGTATTACCTAATGCTGGGACAGGCACACTGGTTGGGGAAGGAAGTATTACGGTAGGGGACCTTGCCCGTACTCTGTTGTATTAACTAGGTACCTAGTATTGAGTTTGTCTCGAGGTACAACGTTCCTTTGTTTATTAGATACCGCAAATTGAACGGGGGGGGGGGGGGGTCGGAAGTCCGTAAGCTCTGGGAAATCCTCTAAACAGTCTGATGGATAGATTTGCACAGGGTCATATGTTGTACAGATCAGTATGTTGATCACAAATGAATGCGGTACAGTAGCGAATTATAAAGATAGTTTTGTAGGTTCAAGCAGGTATGCGTGAAAAGTAAAAATATTGTTGAGGAATATTTACCCCTCATGGGAATATGACGAATGCCAATCCAGCACACAAACTAGGTCGTAAAAGATGATATTAAATTGTCCTGAATGTTGATTGATTTGTGTTATAGGTAAATACAAGTAAATTTAATTTAGGTAGGTAAATGGTGCTTTGCTGAGGAAATATGGTATACGGTGTCTCTTATCTGAATGGTCCATAGGATCCATGTGGCGAGAAGGATCCGAAGAAGTCTTTCAAGACGGTAGAAGTGAGGAATTTTATGAAATTTCCAGCCGAGACTTGAAACTGCTAAAACATTACAATCATGGAGTGTCAGACACGGTTTATTCTAGAATTCTGTGATATTCCTATAGCAAAATAGTTTCTCATCGCTTTCATTTTAGACAAAATGAGCATCAGGGATGTGATACAGGTGTGCAATCAATGGGAGATTGCCACATAGTTCGCCATGCTGTACGAGTAAGGTGCTCCCACCAGCACAACATTCATTTTTTAACAAATACAATTTTGAAACATCAGTTAATTTGTGTATGATTTTGATGCACTATTTAGATTTGATTCAATAATGGGCTCATGACAGTATAAATTCGGGAAGACCTGTGTGATACCGTTCCTGACATTTTCTTAAAAATTGAATGAATTTTGAAATTGACTCTGAGAAAGAATTATGCTAATGCGCCTGCTCATTGGTGATAGCTGATCCAATGTAATTCAGTCAAAGGCTCTTACCTGAACTGGTGGTCATTTTATAGGGGCACTTCCTTTCATCCTTCTCTTCCTCCTCCATCATCCTCAACTTCCCATATCCCAAGGGCCGGCGTCGGGTAAACCTGGGCGTCCTCCCCCTTTTTTATTTATTTAGTTTTTCGTTTTATATATTAATGGCGTGCCCCCTCCGTCTTTGAGGGGAGATTTATTTAAAAAAGGGGGGGAAAAAAAAAAAGTAATTCATAAGCCAATAATGTCATGAGCAATATTAGAATATACAGCATAAGTAGTACAAGCAAAGGGAACATAAACAATTCTTCGCTACATGGGTGTGCCTGAGGACCTTCAGCAGATTCTGTCGATTTGCCCTGTTCTTGCAGAATGGAGACACCCGTCTGAATGATTTGAATGGAGCGAACTGTCTGGCACTGGCTAGATTCTGTCAAACAGCTCTGAAATATAGAGCAGAATTGGTGTATCAATTTAAACGGGGTGAAAGTTGATTTTTGTTTATTGATGGAACTTATTGTTTGTTTTTGTTGATTACGTATTTTTCTATTTCCTCTTGTTGTGGTAGCACCAACTTCATTTTGTTTGCGTCATCAATTAGATTGATAGAAATATGATTACAAGATACATATAGCATTCACGTTACTGAACTCGTGGAAAACTTTCAAATGCTAACAATAAATAGAAATGATATGTTTTGATTTTGGATGGCTCAATCACCAAAGAACCTTCTTACTTGAAGAACCAAATCAATTTTGTTGCCAGTAATCAGTTTTGTCTTAGTAATTTACGGATGTTTCCGAAATGATTTTTGTTATATTAGTTTCATCAAACTTCAAATCTCAGTGGTATTTCAAATATTTTCGAATTGTATGTATGACCATTTTAGTATAATAGAATAGAAATGACGTACATTCGGATAAAATACAAAAAAATAACATTATTTTTTAAAATAAAAAACAAAATATCTTCTTCTTCTAAAATACGTCTACAATGCAGTGGTTCACAAACGTCTGCAGAGTTCGCTCCTATTATACATAAAATAAAATCTGTCAACAATTACTTCTAAGCGGCTTGTAAGTAGTACATTCATATACCAAACATATCGGTATATATGTGGAGTAGTTTAATAAAGCAGTTAGAAATAATTAAATTGATCTACTAAAAACCTCCTCTACTTCCCAGCAAATTAAATAAAATTTCCTAGACTTAACCTGTTGCTTCCGTTCAGAAGACTTATTATATCGTCATACTGCAGATCACCCTTTCCAAAGTATTTATGTATTAAGATCCAGCAACTCACCTCGAGCTTTGCTGACATTGCTAACTAACCAATAGTCATTCAATTTCAAATAACTGTGGGCAATAATATCAATATCAAGAGAGGGAAAAATTATACTAGATTCTCTGGCTTGTTGTTTGAAATTCTCAGTATTAATTCTGTTGATTTCTTCCGAAATTCTGGAGATAAGGGCTTGATCTAGGTTTTCAATACAGACAGAATAGTCCTCTAAAACGTTTTCTTTTAGATGTGTCTAGCCAATTTTTGTACCAGAAATGTTTTCTTCTTATCACTTCTAATGCTAGGAATTTCGTTTGACGGTGATCTGGCTGAGACATGACTTTTTAAATATAATATAAATGCACTTTTAGCGTAAATTCTCATTATTTGGAAATGCCAGTTTCGAGATGTAGCAGGTAAGTATGGGCGTTTGATGGCAAATGGCTAACTCTTTTGATGAAAAATCTAACCAATTTTTCTACCGCTTCAAGATCTTCATATCCCCATATCTGTGCCCCATAACACATGATTGATCTTGAAACAGCTTCATATAATTTCACTATGCTCTCAAATGACACCTCATTAAGCAGGAGCAGTTTAGTCCACAGTGAACCTACAGCCCATTTAGAAGCCGATAATTTTTCTTTTAGATAACGCCCTAATGAAAAAGAGAGTGTTACAATCATCCCTAGATATTTATAATGATTGAATCCTTACAGTCTACTGCCTCTAAAAAACCATTTGTCGTGTCTTGAACACTTACCACCACCGCCCTTTCTGGCTATCAATATTTTGGATTTGTCTGTATTATTATTCATATTCCACATCTCACAATACTTAATCACTTAATTTATCAATCATTATTTGGTATTTCCAATATTTTCGAATTGTATTTATGACTATTGTAGTAAAATATATGTATAACGTTTCTTTTGCAGGTGAGTATAACCTCCGGTTTTCAACTAGCAACATTTCCTCCAGGTGAGACGTTTGAAACTAAGAAAATCTTTACCCATCCAGTTTTTTTTACTTCGAGCTTGGGGCATTTGAAAAAGTGTTGCTAAGTATTTTCCGGCCTGATAAAGCGTAACTCGATACCAATAAACGAAAATAACATGGTAACATGTAACAGAAGTTTGATATTGGTTTTTATGTTTAATTATAACCAATCCATATCAATTATAAGAAGATGCAATTTGGTATGAACCCTCCTTAGGACTTTTCTTGAAGATGGATACATCCGGGACAAGCAGAGTTGCCTGAAGCTAATTCTTATGCAAGTTATCGTACGACGCTTGTGATGGATATGGTTAGTTGGCCCTTCCCGATTCTTGAATTCGTCGCCTCGGGAGATTTGCCAGACGCCTTCAAGCGACTGGACATATTCTGAACGTGGAGGGCATAACCGCATTCAGTTCATTGGAAGGGGCACTAAACCATTCCATCTCCTCACCTCCCCATGTTACACGCTGAAATTTCGTATCCACCTTCATTAGGACTTATACTTGAAAATGTATAGGTCCTTGATCAGCTGAGTTGCCTGAACCTAATTCCCGTAGACTTACGTATTTATATAATATACCACTAATTTCGTGCAATAATTATATTTAGTGCAGACATAATACGTCTATTATGTGTATAAGGTGTAATAATTTGCTGAGTATTCATTCGAGAATCGGCTTTAGAATCGAAGAAACTCCAATCTTGAGCGCACGAGCTTACAGCAGGGTTAAAATTGTATCAAATTACCTGACTTATGGAATTTGTATGGTAGATAATAAACCAAAATGTTGAGTTAATGAATGAAAAATCGTGACATCGTCCACCTGTGCATTATCGTTAATGTCATTTTTCGCGTTTCTTTGCCTTCTGAAATAAAAGTATGTCGGGTAAAAGTTCATCCAAGGAAAAAGCACCACAAGCGATTCGCTACTCCCACATTAACGAGAAATGAACAGTCGTGACGTTCAATTTAGTTTGTCGGCAAGGTCATTTGTCCAAGAGCTCAAATAAAAAAGTAGGTGTCCAATGAAACCGCTCCCTCAAACATCATCAGCTTCTAGCGTTTGAAGATCTTGGCCCACTTCCGAGTTTTAATTTGAGGGAACGACGGTAAGGCTGATACTACTTTCTTTTTTTCTACGAGGAAATAAGAAGGGAAAAAAATCAAATTGAAGGTGACATTAAAGAAGGTACACCGCACTTTCAGTTGGTTAATGGTTCCTCCTAGAAAGTAACGCTTTAAGGGTCACGATTCATTTAACGAACTAACATCGTTTGAGCTGAGGGGAATAGCACGGAAAACGCAGCTATTAGAAGTATAGCACTTGAAGAACCCTAATGAAGCTGTACAAATCTCATCACTTGCCACTAACATCCATTTTCATGATGGCTTCGAGTTTAGTAAATTGTAAAAAAGCCTGCAGTGTCTGATAAATGACTGATTTATTTTATTTATCTTGGGCATTTCAGCTCAAAATAGCTAGGAAGACTACTTAATGAATTCTTAAAATATAGAATCAAAGAATAAACTATTTCGCGAAGGGCCGAATACAATATCCAACGTGCTTAGAGCTTCCCCATTACTTCTTCAGTCTTGAATGCGTGAGTCCGGGACTGGACTTATTATGTCCAGAAACCCAACATTAAAAAAGGTCGAGTCCGCTGTTTTCTACTGATCTAGATGGTTTCGGTTTTGACCGGAAGGATATAACAGGGGTGCTATGACATTTCATTGAAATAACCTGAGGTGAGGCCCAATGTTAGTGTAGCTCCATTTTCCAAACTCACCATATCTTCAGCGATATTCAATATTTGTCTCCTCTTGTGCACTTGGATGCTACTCGTATAATTGCGAATGATATTAGTGCTCTAAGCATTCCTTTCACTACCCTCGGTTTCGTACCTGACTTATCTGCAGGGCGTACTCCCAACTCCCCGGAATACTCGGGAGTTCAATTACATCATGGCCATCACTGTTCTCTATAAGGCACTGGTTCGACCACTGTTGGAGTATTCCTCTCCCATATGGTCGCTATCGAATTCCACAAGCATGCTCTGGAACGGGGCCAGCACAAATTTCGTCGCTATATTGCTTTTAAGCTTGGGATCCCTCAGGATAGAGTTGATTATGCTGCCTTGATGGGCAGGTGTCCCCTTCTGCTCTTGGTGAGCCAACGATGTGTGGCAGATCTGGAGATTTTTGCACAAGCTGTTGAATGGAGCAATAGTCTCGCCAGTACTACCCGGAGAGATAGGCCTCCTTGTGCCTCGTCTTTACGCTCGCAGCTCTCCTCCGTGAGTTTCGTCCCCACAAATTACCTTCTTGATCGCCCATTGTGCCGCATTCCTCGTTTAGCCAACTGCCTTGTTCATCTACATCCTGAGTAGAGTTTTTCAACAGTTCCATTAGATTTTTGAAGTCTTAAATTATGTTTTCCCCAACATTTTGATTTTTATTCGCAGTTATAATCTCACATCTAGTTCAAATCCTCACCATAGTTCTTTTTTTGTTATTACCGATTGACTCTAACCTTATTTTATATTTCTATTTTCTTGTAATTGGGTTCGCCCGTTCGTATAAATAAATAAGATTGACGCAGTGCGTAGCTTGTAGAATGACTTTTCTGAGATGCAGGCAGGTATTTTCTTCTTTTTCTCCTCTACTGAAATGAGAACTGATGCCAGTGAGCGGGTAATATTACAGAGAGCATCGTTGTCTATGACACTGGCGTCACATAATGATTCTCCCTGTGGCTCGCGAACCCCCCCTTGCATGCTGGATCTTCTCTCAAGGCTGGAAATGGTGATGCTGCGTCCTTAACCAGTGGTTATCTGCAACAATTCCAGCACGTCATGAGTACCTATTTTTATTTGGCATTAATGATTAACATTTTACAGCCACATGGTCATAACAAATTATAGTATCAAAATTGCATTTATGTAAAACTTAAACCAAAAATTAATTAAATTAAACTGAAATGTCATGAGTATTAAGTCGCCCATCACATCCCTGTCTTCGTTAAAGAGTCCTTATACTAAGCCGTCTGACTGAAAACTTGAGACAAATGTTAGTGAGAAAGTTAGTTAGTTAGGAGAAAGATGTTTCCTGCTCCATCACAAGCTATGGCTACAATGAGTGGTATGAGCGTCTCTGAAATCGCTAGGTGAAAGGTCGAAATGGGATTTTCTCTAAGGAAAAGCAGACAAACAACCAAAAGAATTTACTTAAGGTTGATCTACTGCACCCCGACCAATCTTCCGCCCTCGATCCGCTGAGAAAGTGGACGGTGGTAAGCAGCCTCTTTCCTTCTCCCAACAGCTTCTTTCTTTGCCATGCTAACTTCTGTCCTGTGTACTTCAGTGCCTAAAGGTATTCTGCTTAGTAGAGATTGATCGGGAACAGCGGAGCCCGATTTTAAAGCTTCATAAAGGTCAGCTGAACGTAAAGGCTCTGACCAGACCAATCCCCTGTTATTTACTGGCACAGAAAAAATCACACTATTCCTCTGAAAACACACAGACTGAGCTGCCACTGACAATCATAGAAAATAAATTTTCCGTTGTTCTTTTCCCAAAACATCATGCTCTTCCTGTTTGCCCTTCCTACCCTTTGAATATACTACCGCTGAAACTAAAAAGATTTGGTGAATGCAATATGAGAATCTTCTGGGTGCTCCTTTACCACTATCAATAGTCTTTGAGCAGTTTCAATTCAATTTTTGACGTCGTTTGCCACATATTACTCTCTTTACTTATCCTGCCCAATGTAGACTCCCAGGTACGTTTGACCTATCACAACCTCTTGAAAAATCGTTGGTGAACTACACTGTAAAATTTGAAACAGGCCAATTTAGTCGGTTTGTACTTCATATTTCACTTGAAGGATCCTTTCCCCACTATGCTACTGACGCTTCTTATCATTTCCGTTGAAATTCCTCCATTTAAATTTTCTCTTTCAATTCCTCAGTGGAATGTAAGTGTGACCATGATTTGAGCCTACCGATTATATTCAACCCAGTAAGCGAACAATGCTCTCGTAAACGTCGGAGCCTGGCCTCTGAACTGTTCAATTCGAAATAAGTACCTTAAAGACACTCTCCAAAAAATAGATTGTTGTGCCAAACACTTTCCCCCTTTCTCTTGATTCAGGCCCACAAATACCGCGCCTATAGGCGCGGAGAAAACTGTAACAGATCCAGTAAATAACGCGAATGGAAGCACGTTCGCCTGGATCGAGGTTAGGTACGTCTCTAGCACGTGAGCCGTGGCTCAGTATTGTCCCTCACCTCCCAAACAATATGTTGCTTCTTAGCTTCGATCTTCGTCTCTTGATCAGCACAAGGGGTCAGATCAGCTATTGGTACAGCTTTTCCTCCTTAGAGAGTACATTTTCTATGGCACGACGATCGAAAACATCTCATTGGTATGTTCCGAGTTTCTATTTCCATCGTTGACTTTTATAATGAACTGTTCTATTTTTAGTCAACAATTTCATGTCTCTTTACTACACTAGGTATATAAATTTGGTAGACAGTTCAAGTTTTTCCGGTGAAATCCCTTTCAGAAGCATGAAATACTAGTTTCTATCCTTGTTTTTAATTGTTATTCACTGTTGAAAGTAATTCCATTGTCCAAACTACAAACCAGGAATTCAGAACGTTCGTTATCGTAATCCCCAGGCGGATAAAACGAGAAATTACGACGTCAACAGCCTTAATTCGCCTCCAGCTTGCAATACAAAAAACTTTTGATGAATCGCTGATTGATCCCATTCTACTCTACTTTGCTGCTTTGACCTTATGGTTCCGACTAACTGGTTCCTATTACAGTATAATATTTATGTTAAAATATTGTCATTGATTTTCACCTATATTCCTAATGATTTTCTTCGTTTTCCACTGTCGGAGACCTGATTTTGAACTTGTAATCTTGCAATCCTACAATGCTTTAGATATTGCTGGACCTACTTCATTCATTTCGACATGAATGACGGTAGAGGAACGTTAGACTGTGTTCGACAGGTGTTGTCGACTGTGTCCGACAGGTGTATTTTTACTGTGCTCGAGAAAATGATACATTTGAGGGAAGACTAACGGATCGCATTGCCTAATCGTTCTTTATCTTAGAACAAAAATATGCAGACTCTTTCTAACAAAGGAAATGGAAGCCGATGTGCTTAATTGTATGCTCCATGTAGTGATGAACACAAAATGTCGCGTTGCGTTTGTGTGTTTTGTCATTTCATTTGTCGATTACCTGGTTTCTTTCCGTCGCTGATTTCAAACAGAATAAGGAAAGAGAGGAAAATGCAAGTCTTGCAGAAGTAACCCGCTCCAAGCTGGCTTGGCACAGTGGGTGGCTGCAGTTGACAGAACTTGAATGGGTCTCTAATCTCTCACACTTTTTTGGGATTCAATTCAAGAGTCGGTTCATGATGGGAAAGAACGGGCAACTGGCACCCTACGGCTGAACTACTGCTGTTTGTTTGGGCGGGATGAAATACGGGAATGTAGGTTGAAAACGCAAAGAAACCTCGTTAGTCCCCAGATGGTCCCGCTAAAAAGTTAGGGTAGTTATCTTGAGTCGTTATTGGAGAGCGGCGAGGAAAAAACCCCCCGGCATGTTGCACGTAAAAAGAGACGTACCTAACTGTTTCTACGTAGGTGGTAGTCATGGGAAAACAAGTCAACGTGATGGAGATTAAATCTGATATTTTTAGTTGTAAATGTGTTGTGGAATAATCAAACACATTACAACGAAAGAGCCAATGAAACATTTCAATGTGGCGTTCGAGGGTGAATCTAGTGGATAAATGACTTGTCTTGCATTGTTGGATAAGAACTCCAATGCATCTCTTCATGTAGGGGAGCGTTGACAATGGTCGGCTCATTTATTTCCCTGTTCCAATAAAGAAAAAGGCTGTTACAAAACATGAGAAACAGAAATACTGAAATGATATTAAAATGCTAAAATTAAACCTGTTGATATAGGATTAAAAATTGTTTCTTAATTGGTCAAACTCCTCAAAATACTCACATTTGACATTCTTTGAATGAAATGAAATCCACTGTAATTTCAATGTCATCGGTATGTTTTCCTAATAACGTATAATACATAACTTAAAAGTACACTTGGTGAGGATTTCTGGATAGGAATCCTTTGAGGATATCCTGAGATTTTCGCATATCATCTATCAGGATTTTCTCCGGGAAAAGTAAGGCCTGTATGAATTTGGGAAAGGCCACATCCATAGGCACTGGGAGGAGACATGGTTGCTACTGCACTGCTTTGTGGAATGTCGCTTGAAACTACCTTCATTTCACCCGGAACCTCTTCGGAAATCCTCATAGCTTATAGTTACCTTAAAGCCACTGAGGGGGCTTAACAGTAAGGTATAAGTAAGTATAAGGTAAAAGTAAGATCAGTAAATAAGATATACCTATCTACCACCTCGCTCATTCAAGTAATATTTTCTTATATTTATGCAGAACTTATTGACCAGAATATGTCACTAAGGAAAAAAGTGTCAAGATCATATCCTCAATTTGACAATTGGAGGTCAAATTACATTTGTGTACTGTTACCAAAAAAGAAAACCCCCTATTCAGTTTATGTAATCTTATGTGTTTAAAATGGATGTGTAAAATAATTTCTCCAGCCTGAACCTCTGGAGCAAATAACTTTATGGCTAGTGCAACAACTGATTGACGGCAGTATAAAAACTATAGTTGTAACAACTGGTATCGTAAAATCGATGTATATAACGGCAATCGGTACAGAGTAATAGGAGAGCTACTTCCACACTCAACCATTACATTCAGTTGGTCGTTAACAGTTGTAGTTGAAGTTATTGATTATAGGTCAGTATGATTTGTCTTTATCGGCAGTCTCAGTGCTGGGATTGTTCGTTGGCCCTGGACTGGATTGGTAGGTATCTACCTCTTGGGCGTTTCCGCATTTCTCCCGCTAGGAATTGAATCTCCATTGAGAATGGACGGCATCAGTAACACTTTTTACAGAACACCGATGCGGAAAAAGACATTGAGTTAAACTTTTGACAAAGACATTCAAACATCCGACAGATAGGTTCAAAACGCTGCAAATTATTACAGAGGGGTTTATTATTTTTGTATAGAATAACCCTTCTACATAAATCACCAATCTACGTGTTTTGGATTGCACGGAGGTGGGGTTTTCGAGACGGAAAGTGCTAAATACACACGGCTAGAGAACTTTTACTAGTATGGGGTGTGTGCGGGGAGATAATAGCAATAAATAATGAATTAAAATTCGAAAAAATAGGAGCTCCTTTCCTAGAAATACCTTACTTAGATCTGTTTAGTATTTCTAGGTTTGTACAAAAATGGAAACTTCTAAAAATCACCTCGCGATTTAATTGTTCGAAATTAGAAACTGAAAACTCGACCGTTTCGACGGGATGACACCCTGACGCGCGAGTTCGCTGATGGTCGAAGGATTTCGCTGATATATTGATTGCGACGATCCCAGCACACTTTAGGTTGCGGTGGTGCTTAATCACCCGAAACCTGGAATGGAAAAGAGGAATGGTGTTCCATCAGTATGAGCCTTGAGCATGACCATGCGGTCGAGTGTTGGTAGGTCTCAGAAGGCAGGTACTACGGGACGAAAATTTCTGTGGCACAGATTTTCAGATTAGATGTAGGTGTATTCGGAATGCTGAGGACCCAAACCAATGAATGTTGATTCTTTTAGAGAGGACGAAGCGCTCAGTGAGAAAGCGAGAGGAGACACTGATAAGGCGGCGGCGTGACTTTTTGGTGGCGTGGTGGGAGACTATAGGCCTGATACAATTTGGCTAGAGGTATCAAGGAGGTATGTTATCATTCCGTAGGATCATTAGCGGAGGAGAAGAAAGAAAGTGGTACAACAAAACATGAACAAATAAGTCCACATACTGCGGCGCTAACTTTCCGCCCGCCGAAATTATTTTTAAAATTTATAATTTTATGACCTTTAATTGAGAAGGAAAAGGAAGTTCGGGATAACCAAGGACAAGAAGGAATCCTGGGCTGGCAGACCAAAAACAATGGCTAAGCTTCATGATCTTGTGGCCAGCTATTCCATGGACTACTTGAAGGAGGCTGATTGGCGATGTTCTCAGGAAACAGAGATACCAGTTTGGCAACTGGACCGCAGAACGTAGGAGTGGAAGTTTGAACTGTTGCTAGCTGAACCGTCCCTTCTCTTTCTGGATGGACATCGACTATTCGACCTCTGGACCACTGAAGAGCTGATTTGTTGTCATGCTTCATGAAGACCAAATCTCCAGTTTACAAATTAGGAGCAAACTCATTCCATTTAACCCTGCATTGGAGTGTGGAAAGGTATTCTCGATGCCCACGAGTCCAGAAGAATTGCAGCATTCGCTTAATGAGTTGCGAACGATCTTAGCGATTAAGTGAAACATCTAACAGGGTTGCCTCAAGTATGGCAATGAGTATGGCAATTTTCTCCTATGAGAAAATGGCCTGGAGAAAGATATCCACATTTTGACGGGTCATATGTGGCTCGTTGGTGGTGTGGTAGGAGACTATAGGCCTCTAGAATATTCCTGATACTATTTGGCCAGAGGTATCAAGGAGGTATCATTCCATAGGATCATCAGTGGAGGAGAAGAAAGAAAGTGGTGCAATGAAACATAAACAAATAAGTCTACATACTGTGGTGCTAACACTCTTCGTCTTGCGCTTCTGTATGTCGTAATTCCATTTTAGATGCCTTAGATAGAGCCCAGTTCATACAGCAGAATGATAGACGGCGGAAACCCAAGGGCCCTGTCCGCCTGTAGTGGTTTGTAGTTAGTGTAGTTGGTTAATGGTAGGATTAGAAGAAATGAAATTAGCCACAAGTGCCCTTCAGCTAGTCACCGGTTTCTACATATGGAATTGACTTCTAGATGTCCCAAATTACTTCCGTGAACTCCAACCTTTACTAGTCCCTTTGTCCGAATCCAAAGCTGGTATCAAAATATCTTCAATCGTGCAATATGCTGCATATGGACACGAAGTAGAAACCCTCGAATAAAACAATTGAAATTTAGATGGAATAAACACGCTTCACTTTTCCGCAAATATGTATATAACATAAGTCTTGAAAAACACTATCTCAAAAGTAACTCTTGAAAACAAAATTCCATCGCAGTTATAACAGGTGGCGATTTTCGCTATGCCCAATGTAAATATTGGTAATGTAAAGAAGTAATGTTTTTCGTCATAATTTCCCATCTTACAGTAGATCCACCCGCCTTAGGGATTTTAGTCAAATAGGAAAGTGATAGAGCATTAAATGCTTCTTCTATTGGTCACCCATGATTCCCAAATGTACCATTAACTGGGGGACTGATCGAATTCAAAAGTTCTCAATATTGCGAAAACACCGTTTTTACGCATTTTCGAGGAAGTGGAGACGAACTGAGAAAACCAATATTTCCGGAGATTTAATCAGTCTCAAAGATGAAATCAAATGGGATACGAAAAACATAGTATACGGAAAAAAATTGCAGATTATGTAATTGAGACAATTGTAGAAAGTACACATAGTTCGTTAAGGCCGGTTGGAACTTTCATTGAATTCAGGTGCGTAAGCATAAATAGGTGAGCCTAAACTTCATGACGTAATATTAGAAAAAACCGATTCCTAAAAACGCATCCACACTTTTCAAATTATTCTGCAAGATATTATTATTTCTATTGATGAATTATTCTACAGAGATTCCCTCCTTGGAATGTGTGCCGTTATTCCTATAACGCCAAATTTAGGATATCACTCAAAAATCGCAAAGAAAAAATGGAAGTGATTGTCAGAAAATGGTAATAGGTGTCAAAATCTGCTTCAATCATTAAGATCGCTCATGACCGTAATTGTTTACTTCTCTATCAAAATCAATTACATTGAAAAAATAGTCTCTTCAAAGACCATTTCCACATTCGTGCTAGCGGTTTTTTTTGCACTTATTGCATTTTCAAGTCACTTCTCACCATCCTTAAGAGAATCCATTGGGTAGAAGTTCGCTCTGATGACTTTTCATGGACAAATTTTAAAGGGCTGAAGTATTCTCAAATCATAATATTGAAAAGCTTCTGAATAACACTCATGTTTTTATGTAAACTGTTGCCAGATACCCATTCAATGAGTCGAACGACGTTACGTTCATGAGTATTAAATGATGCGCTGTCATCAGATTTCAATTTACATGAAAAATAAGGGAGCGGTTATATTAATGAAACATGGTCGGACAGACGAAAAAATCTTACAAGCGAGAGTACTTTAACAATCTGTTTCTAGGAAGAACTTATTGTTCTAAATTGGTTGCATCATCGGTCCCTGAAGTTTGGGGTCTTTCTCGGGCACCCTATGTTATTTGCAGTAAATCGTGATTTACAGACCAACCGGTTTTCGGCTGCAAAACCAATGAAGAAGTTTTGGGTCTGTTGCTATCTTGAAGTTCTATCTAAATGTTTATCCTTGTTTCTCCATTACTTTTTTTCCCCCCGATAAGGGATGGGAGGAGCCCCTGGTCACTGAGACCGCTAGAATCTATTGTGACGCTGTCCCCATTTAATTCGTAACCTTTTTAATAACCTCTTCGTTCACAAAGTGTAGGAGGTTTTCAGGCGTCTCCAAAGCAATATCGGAGGGTGTTAGGATACCCTTCCCGAAATGCCGGAATCTAGTTGATGCAACAGCAGGACAATTACAGAGGATGTGATCTGCTGTTTCCGCCTCTTCGCAGCAGAGGCGGCATTCTACTGTCCTGGCCTTACCCATTTTGTTTAGGTGGTACCTTAGGGGGCAGTGGCCAGTAAGAAGACCCACAAGTTTGCGAAGGTCTTTGCGCCTCAATGATAGAAGGGCTTTCGCGCGTTTCCTTGAGATTGTAAGAAACCGCTTGGCTTGCCTCTGCTTTGGAGTCTCTCCATTACTATACTAACCCCATTCCAGGAATTGGGTGAGAACTAGAATATGCAGTACTGTGCGAATCTGAATGGAATCGCCTCAAAATCTTGACCAACCGACAAGGAACCGGCGAGCGAGCTAGTCTCACCTCCCGAAAGCAATAACGGAGAGTTTGTGGCTATCCGGGGAAAATCGGGTACATCATTTGAATGTCATTAACCGACATAGCTATTTCCCACTGAAGGAGAAATTGAATTACAAGCCGTAACTTTTCGGGCTGTGTCAGTAAGGAACACTTTCTTAGTATCTACCTTTCCTGTGGTAATATAGAAGTACACAATTAACATTATATATTGTATTGCATTACGGCTATACAGGGTGTACACATTAGGTGCTCCACCAGGCAAGGGTTGATTCTACAACTAATTTGCATCTACTTCTGCCTCATAGCAATTATTTGGAACCCTTCGTTTTTCGGTTTTTACTTTTAAGCTTTTTCCTCCTGTATTCGAAGTTAAGGAGGATAAATCAGCCTAAAAATGGAATTGGTCAAATTTTGAATGGATGTTTTCAAAGCTCGTAGGACTCGCAGTTCTAGATGTGAATTTTGCCGATAAGCCTAAAAACTGCGCCCGAATCTCAGCTTCCGACGTGATAATCAAAGTTATTTTTACTGTATTAAATAATTAAAAAATTGAGTTCGAAATCGGAAATCGTGGAATTGAGGTAAAGTCGGCGTTCTAGTTCGAAAAATTACTTTTTTACCACTTGTGGGTTTGGATCGGATTACGGCTAGGTGTCTACGCATTTTCTTATTGCGCTTCATTCATGTCAGGGGATGATAGCGAATTGGAGGTGTTTAGGTCAAAGGGTAGATACTGTTCCTTTTTGTTATTTGATGTTTTAAAATCAACCAAAATTACGGTGATATCAAGAGAAATGAACTTACAATGAATATTTAGAATAAACAACACGTCCATCCAATGGACACAAATTTGAACAGATGTACAAACAGGTACATGTCGAGTGTCAACACTTTTCATTGGTCGTCTCTTCATACCCTCAATGACGTTACGATCAGTGTTCAATTAAACTGTGCTAGCGATTAGTATCATCATAGCAATCTACTCCATCCAGGAATAGGCAGACATGATGTTGGTTTATGGATGCGAGAGAGCCGAAACCCCCGTCAAGCTGTCCGTGAATACCACCAGCGACTTCCGAGCAAGCGAGTTACGTACAAAATGCAGTCTCCAGGGTATTTTGGTACCCTAGCCGGCGGTATCGTCGATTTGTATTACTGTTTTTTCGTAAGTGTGTGACACTATAAAAAATCACTGCCAACACATGGGCTTATAATTTCTTCAATAATGCGTGATTGCTCGTGTCACCGTGATGTTTGGGTGTCACTTTAGCTTGAAAAACTGTGATTATCTGCTCTGAGAACAACTAGACCCCTAGTGGAGTCCATGCGCAGAATAGCGGATTTTTCACACGAATTCTGAGGCCTTTTATGGCCCCGACGGCGGGCAGATCTTGCAGAATTGAAATCTACGCACCTCGAAATGTGGAATGACAAAATTGGAGGAGGATTATAAACAATGTTTGCCATTCAATAACAAAGGCTCATCATTAAAAATATGAACCAAAACACACACTCAACGCAGTAGAAACAGACAGTCCTATCGGTGAAATCGGTTCGGCTGAACAACTCAACTATTTGTTCACGACGTAAAAACTTTCTATATGAGCGAGCGTCGCTCATGCAGGAAGAGGGACTTTTTAATCTTGTCTGTCCAGCAGATGTGGGCGCTCCTATTCCAAAGAGCCAGCAACAGCTCGAACGTTTTTCCTTGTTTTATTTCTCCCTTTCGCAGAAGTAACATGGGCCGACGAGGATCCCGGGTGAAAGTCAGGGTTATGAATTGTGCTGGGTAAACAGAGCGAGGTCGAAATGTTGGAACAGGCAAAAGCTCGCTTCGGTCTCGCGGCGACTCGAGCAACTAATTCTCAACTCCGGGTTCCCCGTAGGTTCCACTGTGTGGAGAAATGCCTTCCCTTTTCCTAGTTGGGGAGACAAGATATACCCCGGGGCTGTGGCTGTGGCCAATTTTTCGAACCTCCCCCCCCCTCCCTCCGTGTAACTCAATTATCTGGATACCGTGACTTGTGGGAAAAACTCCGCAATTTAAAAAAAGTTTCCCCATGAAAATTCTCATGTGGGAAAAACGTTCACGAACCACCAGACCGCTTTCCGACACCTGTCAGTTTGGTTCAACAACAAAGATAGGGGACAAAGAGGTTTTAACTCGATAAATAGGTTTTAGAAAATTTCATTATAAAAAGTAACTGTTGTTAATTGCTCCGCAATTTAAAAAAAAGTTTCCCCATGAAAATTCGTTTTTCGTGTTCGGAAAATATTACTGGATTGTACCACTTATATATATTTGTGATTATTATTATATGATTACACTCTTAGATTTGTTGAAGTTCCTTAAGAATGGGTATCGTAGTCATTCCTAGTCCACCTTGGAAACTGTGATTAATTAGACTGAAAGCTAACTGTGATTTTGCCACTATGAGTCAAAAATGTAATTTCAAAGAGGATGCAAATTATTTTAGAGACAAGTATTTTTTACCTCTAATCTACATTATCTAAAAATGAAAAATTGTTTACTGAACGATTACGTGCCTTGTATACACTACCCTGATAGTTAGGAAAGGTTTTATTCTAGTGTTGTGCACCCAACAAAGTGAAGTGTATGAGAGACATGCATGCCACCAGTCGTGTTATGATTAAGGTGCCACTAGTTGAAGTTGTTCTCCTACCTATAAGGCTATTTGTAGCATTGGTTATTTTGGCTAATTTTGTTAAAAATTGATCCCCATAGGTTTTATTATAGCATTGGCACTTGAAGACGCGTTTGACGAGAATGATGCAGATTTTACTTTTCGGATTTCGAGCTCGACAATATTTATTTCGTGACATTAAAAATATTGAAAAAAATCCATTGCAGCGGTCACTTTCTGCAGTTTACAAAGTTAAAGTTGAAGTGACAAAATGTAAAGTATTGGCGTATAAATTAGCTATCTCAAATAATTATATAAAGTACCTCTTTGTAGTTTGATCCCACAAGATATACATGAGGCAAATATTGTTTACTACACAAGATGCTATAGTATTTCTTTTTCGCAATACTCAAATGACTGGGCGAAATATAACAGCAACAATATTAACGAACGAACTATTAACATAAGCAATACCTACTATTAACGGAAACAGAAGCAAGGAGTAAAGTGAGAGAAGAAACGGAGAAAAGCAAGCTTTAACTCAAGAAAAATCTGTTCTCGACCAAAATAACTATTTGGATTGATCAGTTGATCATACTTGTGTGCCTCCTGAAATTCAATAATCGCTCTATCACCTGTCAAACACGCACACTCCGAAGCTTAGTACAGATTCAAATCATGAACGCAATCCAATTGAATAATAAACCCCAGTGAAAGAATACTTATTGACCCCAGTCATAATATTGAACAATAAACCTCAGTAATAATATTGAATAATATTTACCCATATATTATCAGCGTTTCATGCATATCAGAATGCTTCAACCCGTGTATCGGCTATAAACTACAAGTATCCACATCGACAAACAATAATAAACCAAAAAATGCAAATGTTGGCACCATAAATCGGGCCATACATCGGGAATGGTTTGACCTACGGACGTGGGGAGGGTCACATTCGATTCCTCATCGTTATGTATGTTCTTCAAAAAGAGTACACATTGAGGCCGCTTCGACTTGTTTTAGGTTTTTAGGGATTTTACAAAACTTTGACAGCCCTTATAGGGCACTTTAAATTGAGTGAGAGAGCTGGCTCAAGAATTGGGGCGTCGTCGGACCAAGATGGATTTTTCCTGAAAATTTCAGATTTTTTGCTCCAGCCGTTTGGGAGAAAACGAGCGTACGGCATATGGACGGAAAACGTTTTATTGCAGATTTGGATTCTACACCCTTTGAAACGTAAACCATGAATTTTTCAGGGGGGGGGGGGGGGGGTAGAATTTTTATTTTCAAGAGCAATTACAATGGTTTATTATTGAATAATAAACCAATAGACTCGGGTGCCTAACATATCATGCCTCTTGGTTAACATAATATGTTACCTAGCAAGTATCGAGATAATACAACCAGTTTAGTTGATATTGTAAATCACGGTTTCTATATGGTAGATCACTGTGTGTAGGGTTTCTAATTTATACCACCTTGGGTTTTCAATTTAAAATCGACGCTAATCTTGAGAAGTGGGGAGTGTAGGCAAAATTAATCTATAGAGGACCTATTTTAAACCCCCCTGCGGTCTTGTACAGATTATTCCGTGGCGACTGTCACTAGTTACCTACCAACCTATTTTTCATTCATTAAAAAAATAAAAAAGATTATGAGATCATTGCACAAAGCACAATCCCAGTTCATCAGCGCCTCCAACTTTCTGCATCGACATTTCACTCTGAGCGTTTACAATCAGGAATTCTGAAGTGCGAGGAACGTAACGAAATGTAGTGAGGGAAACAAGTGTGGCAAGCTTTACATGGTAAATTATTATTTAGTTGCCTAAACACAATCGTACATCAACAGCTGATTTCCCAGTCATACGATACAAAGTTGAGTAATTTGATGTTCTGTTTATTATTTCGTTTTTAATGTTTATCCTTAATAGTGGCTTGAAGAGCTATACGACATTTCTTTTGTTGAACAAGACAACTATCCAACATCTGGAGGTTAGTGTAATTAACTCTAAAATCCAGAAGTTAGATGGTTTGCTATATCTGATCACTAATTAGGGGACTTGAAATGTTCTGTTGTTTTGGCCACCTCACCAGAATTTGTGATTTCATACATTTATTAAAACTTTAAATTTATTCAATGATAATAATAAAAATAATGAATATTTTCATTTTACTTTATACCTATGTTTTACAGTATATCTTACAATTAATTCACATTTAAAACTGAACTAAAATAGGCTAAACCAACACTATAACTAAACTATATAGGCTGGTTTTGTTTTCCCACCAATTTGGCTTCTTGCTATGTATTCAGTTGATAATGAAGTTGATCTGTTGATTATCTTATCTCACATTGTGTAAAGTGAAGGTATTTTGTTGTGAGTAGGAGTTCAGACTTCAGCTGGAAGACCTGGCACCGATTGGCTTATCGCCCACCGCTCCTTATCTTCTCGATATCTCCATTCACGTTGATCCCAAATTGATGCTTTCCCATTTTAAGGTGCTGTGAACATGTGTAACATTAATGTTTTCGGATCAAAATTTCAGGGGATTATTGGTAGTGACATATTGAGTAGCCACCATTTCTTTCCAATAATATTTAGTGAGTGAATTCGTGCTACCCTCTATTTCCACCATTGGAATTTTTTGCAATCAAGTCAATCTCAATTGAATTGGATTGATTTTTGTCAATTTCCATTTTTTTCTCTTCAATTAGGTAGTTGTCTTGGATTTCTCTATTCAACTAATAAACCTGTGCTTAAGGTCAAGCACGTTGGGGTGTTCAACGCTGAATGGCATATCGGACAGAATAAAGAAATTTCATTTATGAAGATTTTCGATTTTCTTTTTTTATTTTACATTCTAGACGTAACAGGGACGGTTTCAAGAATAGTTCTTGTCAGATAAGTGAATATTGAACGACTTTTCCAATAATTGGGTTTATAATCGAAGGCGGGTGAAAACATCCAAGCAAATGTTGTGCTTCTCATATAGTTTCTTCGTACTCGTTACAATCGTGGACAAATGACAGACACATTGAAATTTTGATTTCAGCGAGAAAAAAGAATTTCGTCATCCGAATGTGAAGGTGAACGTAAGGTTCCCTTTCACGACAACTCGAAGATTCTTTTACTATTGAAATATTTTAGTTCGTCAGTTTTAATTGTTAGTTCTCTGAGTTCACCACTTTTCTCAAATATATGTCACGGTTTATTCGCGACCATAGTGAGTAATCCGTGACAAACTGAATTGTCATCGAGTAAATTTGTACGTAATTTACCAGTTTCGGTAGTTGGTGGAAAATGAAATATTAATCGTGCGAAGTCCGGTTGCGTGAAGGAAACGAGAATATGGTAAAAAAACGCTGCAAATTATTTCACTGGGGTTTATTATTCAAGTGGCTTGCGTTCATAATTTGAATTTCTACTAACCTTTGGTGTGTGTTTCACAGGATAGAGCGATTATTGAATTTCAGGAGATATGCATAGAGCACGTAAATCTGTTCTCAACCAAAATACCTATTTGGATTGATCAGTTGATCATATTTGTGTGCCTCCTGAAATTCAATAATCGCTCTATCCTGTGAAACGCGCACACTCCAAAGCTTAGTACAGATTCAAATCATGAACGCAAGCCAATTGAATAATAAACCCGAGTGAAAGAATACTCATTTACCCCAGTAATCATATTGAATAATAATCCCCAGTAATAATATTTACCTATATATTATCAGCGTTTCATACATATCAGAATGCTTCAACCCGTGTATCGCCTATAAACTACAGGTATCCACATCGGCTATCACTCCAGTAACCACATTCACTACAACTCGACACTATCGGCATCCCTAGGTTACAAACAAACAATAATAAACCAAAAAACGCAAATGTTGACACCATAAATCGGGCCATACATCGGGAACGGTTTGACCTACGGACGTGGGGAAGGGCTAATTAGATTCCTCATGGTATGTTCTTCTAATAGGTAAATATTTAGGCCGATTCGACTTGTTTTGAGGTTTTTAGGGATTTTACAAAACCTTTACAGCCCTTAAAGGGCACTTTAAATTGAGTGAGAGAGCTGGCTAAAGAATTGGGGCGTCGTCGGGCCAAGATGGATTTTTCCTGAAAATTTCAGATCTTTTGCTCCAGCCGTTTCGGAGATATCGTGCGTACGGCGGACGGACGGAAAATTTTTTATTGCAGATTCGGATTCTACAAACTTTGAAACGTAAACCATGAAATTTTCAGGGGGGGGGGGGGGGGTTAGAATTTTTTTTCCCAGAGCGATTACAATGGTTTATTATTGAATAATAAACCAAAAGTTGGTAATTGGACAGATCCAATAGCCCACCGTTTCTTTGTAAAATTACATCGGCCGGGAAATTTCCCAAAAGCCGGCTTGGTTTCCAATCAACCCGTGATTAAATTCAGGGGGTGAAATGTCTATAATACTGTTTTAATTATCAAATCGATACGATGAAGAACTATTTTCATAATATTAGGTACCATTTTGTGTATGATTTTAGCGAATTTTCTTACAAAGTGAAGCTATTGCAAAGGGTAAAAAAATGTTGAAATACAAGTTATTTTGAATCTTCCTCTTTTGAAATATGTTTTGAGGCATTCTGAAATGATTCCTGGAGTTGAATGTTTTTGTATATGGATGTGCATATGATTTTCTAAGGTGTTGTCAAGCAAACCATTTTTTGAGCCATCAATGCCCATATTTCTCCGCTAAAAAACGACGTTTTTCAACTTTTGACCACATTTTCAGCTTTTACATCATATTTATCACACGCCCAGTGCATTTTCATGATAAGAAATCGAACATCTAGGGACAATAGATGCAGTTCAACCGCATAAAAGAAATTAGTTTATGAAACGCTTGGATTTCAACTGAATCTCCAGAAGACGTGTTGGAAAGTGTAAAACCCCTGGAATGCTTGCATATTTAATCATCTTTTTAATATTACGGTCAACTTTGAGATGCTGTATCGGTTTCAAGGAGAAATTCCAGTTTGAAAAAAAGTTGGGCACCTTCTTAGACAGCAATGGAGGAATCCCATTGATAAAAGAAGCTGAAGTTAGAACAGTATAATTAGGGGGTAGCATTAAATCTGGAGAATCTTTTCCGAAGTGTGCAATGGCTTGTAAAGATAACGAAATAGTTGTATCTATTACGTTCGTACTTACTTCATAGTGTACCACCGTATAGCAATCTTGAGTATAAGGTGCCCTATGTTATGCGCCTTCTATCAGGAAATCCTCCATGAAATCGATGTCGAATCGTAAAGTCCATGTGTTATGGTGTAAACCATTTGACACTTTAGTAGAAAATTTTCCGGTTGATCTACATATATTTCCCATTTTGAAAAGTTCGAACTCCTGCTCCTTTTATCCCTGGGATTCCTTGTTTGCGCTTACAGAAGATGCCACCCGGTTTTTTCGCCTTCATATCGGAACTTCTCCATGAAATTGAAACGGCATCTCAAAGTTAATTTAGAAAGTTTAGGCACGGTTTTCGGAAATAGACTCAAGTATTTTCAGAAACTTTTTTAAATGTTGACCGTTTTGATTGAAATTAGGGTTCGTAGAAGTTAGTTTTCGATTATGAAAATGCACCAGATGTGTAGCAAATATAACGTTGAATTCGAACGTGTAGTCAAAAGTTGAGAAAATCGTTTTCAAGCCGAGAAATGTTGGCTTTAAAAGCGCAAAACGTAGTTTTCTTGGAAGAGAGAAAAAAATCACATATCGGGAACGGTTGAGATGGAAAAGTGCTGTTGGCGGCGTTTTGCTCCGTTTTCTATCTTGTTTTACTCATGTTTTCTCACGCACCGATCCCATCGAAACCAACATTCCACCTAGAAGCCCGATCAACACATCTTGGAAGGTCGTGTGCCGGAATCAACTACGTCTTTCGATTAACGTTTAAAGGCTTGCTTCTCTGGAACCTTTATCTGTTTTAAGGATAATTGTCACGATCAAGCGCCTAGCGCTTAGGGTGAGTCTCTTCGGCAACACCCGCACAAGGGAGCACTTCATCTCCTCGGACGGTGAGGTAACCTCCTCACGGAACAGTGGAGCAACTGCGTCGCTCTCGAACCTGCGAAGTTGAGTAATTGCCTCTTTCTCGCGTTCCTTATGGCTCCGCAGGCCCTTTGAAATTATTATTGTTTACCGCCGCCGGACTGGAACTCGGGAGGTACGTTTGAGCGGGTTACTCGTCTCTTTGTTATGTACTCATTTTTTGGCGAGTTACATATTTACGGTAGTTGAAGGCGTGATTACCGCCATTTTTATGACAGAATGTTCAATCCTTACCTGTACCGTAAACCTACTTTTGGTGTTAAGTACTTGCCTAATATACCATAGCCGGCGAGAGCAACGAATAGTACCTACTTCGTTTCAGCTTATTTTCGGAAAAACTCCTTCAACTTATGTCACAAAGATTTATTATTGTTGATTTTGGGTTTTAACACAGGACTGGAATATGTATGTTTTCATGAATGATATTTTTTATACACTGTATATGAATAATATTTATTTGTGTATTTTCATTCAATATCATACGAATTATGATTAAAAAACCCCTTCAATTTCAAATAAGCACAACAAATTACCCAAATTTCTAAGAAACCCTGAAAAATGATTACGAGTGGCACACATGTCTTCAAAATTGCTAACTCTTTGAGGTGAAGATTGCTATCAAAAAGTTGGTTGATTATGGGCTTGAACATTTAAGAATTGTTCCAGAAAATGTTTCCCACTGATGGAAAGAATGAACGTCTGGCCTGTGGAGGATTCTACACTTAAACGTAGAGTAGGTACTCCTTTTTGCGCCTTAGTGACTCATTTCTCACTTATCATAATAAGATAATATAAACTTTTGCTATTCACCAAGCAACTTGATTTTACTCGGACATCCAAACTATATTTAGGTACCAGTAACCGGTTTTTTTTAACAATATAAACAGAAAATGTTTCAGATACTGCAATTCAAGAGTTCAGAATTCTATTATCTTGTACATGAAAGGAATTTGGAACTGTTCCTACCTACCAGTTTCTGAATTTCTAAACGAAACAAGTAGCTCAATTTTCATTCAAAATTCTGTAACAATTTGGAAAAGTTGGACAACACTTACACCCAGCAGGTTTGGTTGTCTCATATCTGGTCATATATCGACACTAAGAAAGAAGAAATTATATTTCCTATCCTAGAAACTTGACCTGATATTAACAAAGTGATTGGAATCTGCAGAACCCTTGACGTTTCTTTACAACTACCACGAAGTGCGATTGCATTTTTCCATACCATCCGTCTACCTCAGCTCACACAAACTGTACTTTTCAAATGTAACACCTAATTTTCATTGCACATTTGCATGCTTCTCGCAAATCAACAATAACCTTATCCCCAACTTATTTTTCACGACACAATGACTTCTTGTCATCGTCCAGCAGTTCCACCGACTTGTCAATCGATTAATCCGAATTGATTAATTTAGTTTTTAGATCATTCCTGTAAAGTCAGACGAAGCGCCAATTAATTGAGTCTATACTCTCAATAGCGGTGACATTGATTCAGACCTTAAACATGGCATCAAAAGGTCGAAATGCTTAGTTATTAAAAGGCTCAAATCGGCTAAGTAGAAGTTGGGGAGCTAGTTTAAAACTGGGAACCTGGAGTATCCTTGCTATATAAATGTTATACGTCAAATTTGACATACATTTTTTTAAAAATTAAATGAAGGGTGTAAGCCGTTTTGGTTAACGATGTTTTCTATAACGCTTGATAATCCCCTACTAAAATGAGAATTAAGGGGAAATTGAATAAAATTTTGTGAAGGTTTTAATCATTTTAAGTTTCAGTATTTTAACTTGATGATGTACTACGATGTAGTGATGTACTACTGTTCAGTAGGTACTTACAAACTTGGTTATTTACTCAGAGCTGTGACGAAGGCATCTTTTATTCTCTCAGCTTACGGGATCTTTTTTTGAACACGAAATTAAGTTGAGGCGTTTTGGTTTTACAATACCCGACTTCGATTAAACGGGGTTTCATTGGATTACAACAATGTAAGATATTGGCCATGCAACTTTTAAACTAGAGTCTTTTGTCCAGAGAGTATATTGAGTTTTGGCTTTTTGATAAGGTGCATCAGCATTTATCGTAAATCTACTAAAAACGCGATAAAATTCTTTCACTAGGGTTTATTATTCAATTGGCTTGCGTTCATGATTTGAATGTCTACCAAGCTTTGGAGTGTCCCTGTTTCATAGGTGATAGAGCGATTATTCAATTTCAGGAGATATGCATAGAGCACATAAATCTGTTCTCAATGAAAATACCTATTTGGATTGATCAGTTGATCATATTTGTGTGCCTCCTGAAATTCAATGATCGCTCTATCACCTGTGAAACACGCACACTCCAAAGCTTAGTAGAAATTCAAATCATGAACGCAAGCCAATTGAATAATAAACCCCAGTGAAAGAATTTGCAGCGTTTTTTTATGTTTGTCAGACTACTTAATCCGTGTATGGGCTATAAACCCTTTTAGGAGTTCACTCCAGTTTCCACGTTCACTACATCTCTAGGTTACTGCAACCAAAACAAAAACAATAATAAACCAGAATAACGCAAATGTTGGCACCGTAAATCGGGAATGGATTGAGCTACGGACCTGGGGAAGGGCTCATTCGATTCCTCATCGAAAGTTCTTCAAAAAGAGTCCAGATTTAGGCCGCCTTGACTTTTTTTTAGGTTTTTAGGGATTCTACAAAACTTTGGCAACCCTTAAAGGGCACTTTAAATTAAGTGAGAGTGCTGGCTAAAGAATTAGAGCGTTGTCGGACCAATATTGTTTTTTCCTGAAAATTTTAGAATTTTTGCTCCAGCCGTTTGGGAGAAACTGTGCGTACGGCGGACGGACGGAAAAATTTTGAATGGCAGATTCGGATTCTACACCCTTTGCAACGCAAACCATGAAATTTTCAGGAGGGGTTAAAATTTTTTTTCTAGAGCGATTACAATGGTTTATTATTGAATAATAAACCAAAATAGCTACAAAAGGCGTCTTAAAAATAAAAATTGTTGCCTTCAAGTGTAAAATGTTTCTTACTCCTGTGCTTTTCTCTGCAGTTTCTGTTTTTAAATCATCCGGCACACAAGTATCCACTCATCAATCCATGTTCACTGTAGGTAGTTTGGGAATTATTTGCAAACAATTAGGAATACGCCATTCCAGCCGTCTTTTTGATGCCGCTCGTTTGTATAACAGCAATTTTGAGATGACAAACAAAAATTTGCTCACTTGGAATGAACTAAATTGTTGGGGTCTAATCCCAATCCAGCTCTTGAAATCATTACCAATTTTCGGCCTCGGATCTTGTTGGGTGAAAGGTGATGAGTGTTAAAGTAATGCTGCGCCAGAAAACAGGGTTTTCAACTCAAAATTTTTCGATTTTTCATTCAACTGTAGTTTTTTCTCCTAATTAGCAGAGTAAAATTAAAATTGATCAAACCGTTGGATAGCTGAGGTTGTGCACTAGTCTTCCTCGTTGAGTGCTCGACAATAGAGCTATTTACTACGGTAATAATTTAAATCGGTAATTTCCTTTGAAAATAAAATAGTTGAGTTAAAAAAATAACTCTACCAGGCACTTTTTTGATAATTTATTGTAGAACCAATCCCTGAAGTTTGGTCTATCTCAACGGTAGACACTCTGTGTACTTGAATTGAGATAGTTGTTGTATTTGAATGCATTTTTTAAAGGAATTCATAATAAAATGGGAAGTTGGTCCTGAGGCCGCCTCCGGATCATTCCCCGTCTTACGAGGACCGTCTCAAAGGTTATGTCGCCTATGCTCGACCCACGCGAACACTCGAGTTTCGTAAGTCGAGCACTTGAACTCTACCGGGAACTCATGAATAAAAAATCGGATCTTCCTTCAGAGGAGAGTTGTGACGTTGAGGGTCGGCTCGCCTCACCCTCAGTTACAGTTCCGATCGTGCCGAACGTTCAGTTTATTAGCACATGTCAAACCCCACAAGGCTGCTTGAGTAAACTCGATCGAATCTTATTGAATTAACGGATCTCACCGACTTTTTAGGACGTTCCTCTTCCTCCTCAGAGGACGCCTATTGAAATTGATCCCGGGGGAGAACCTGAACATGAGACAAAAGAAATAACTCAATACTAGAGCAACTTTCAGACCATTTTAAGACTGAATCCTCTAAAAATGATTGGTCTACTCCGTTCTTGACTCATAAACCTCTCTTGTGCAATAATCTTCAGAAATTGTACGCGTGTTTATAATTATGTTTTGAATGATCATTTACAGTTAAATTTTTAATTATAATTTAAAATTATGTTTTTAATTATAATTTAGAATGGTATATTGAGTAAGATCGTATAAACCGAACATGAGTATTATTTAGCTCACCTGAGGTTTTTATCTCCGTTCGCTTTATATACAATACCACTCTAAATATCGCTAGGTTTGTATGTCTTAATTGGTCTCAGTTAGGTCTCAGTTATCAAATTCATGCTCTACTTTCAATGTTTTTCAGAGTAATACTGAGAAACTGCTGGCGCATTTTGTAGAGTGGCATAATGTGTATCCTATCGAGGTAATTATGCGAAATATTTGCAGTCTTTCGGAAGAAATGTCTAAAAAAACCGCTCAGATGAATTCTCCTCCTCTTGATGAAATTCAAACAATTCAGCTGACCTGGGGCCTAACTACAATTATATCAAAGTTGAAGAAATGGACAATCACGAATATCGGTTGAGAATGAAAACATTCTAAAGGAAAGGATAATTTTAGCTTCTCCTAAAGTGGAAAGCCATGTATTTACATGTGAGCATGTACCTATGCCCGACTTGCTGAACAATTTTGGTTTCTTATCTGTCGATCTTGTGAAATATTTCCCCTATTAAGAACAATCTATTTATAACCCTCCCAATCCCATCCGTTAGAATGAAATTCACAGGGATTTAATGAATGAAAGTTTCATTTGCATTGTGAATTTAACATTTTAATAACTACATATTTTGGTAAATGAGGCTCAGAATAAATATAAAATTATGAACAAAATACAGATGAAGCATTAACAACTAAATTTCACAGCATCTTTTAATATAAACTCAATGAAATTCATTGAAACAGATTGAAGCAATAACAAATTTAAAGTTCAGTTGTTTCAGTTTCTACAAGAAAAACTTGCAAATTATGGGAAGCTACGGCACACGAAAATGTTTTCAAAGTGAATTAATACACCGTAGAATTCAGGTCATTGACATCTCTAGGATAAGCATGATAGAATTTCAGAGCTCACCAGTTTGTACTGTTTTGGGAGACTGTTAGCCTGATGGCTGGAAATGGATAAATCTTTGGAATTTCTGGTGTCATGAGCGTGAGATAGAGCTTAAAAGTTTCCCACCAGATCATATCTCAATCATAGAAACATGAAAAGGGCCGGTAGGGTGAGAATGAACGCACTCCTACAATTCGCCGTGTAAACTAAAATAAAAAAACTAAAAATCGTGGAGGCCGAAAATGAATGCCCCCAACAGCTATACATAGGAAGGCGTAGCTTGCACGACTCCCAAAAGCTGCATGGAAATCAGCGCAGCTGATGGCATAAGTGTGTCCACTAAGGAGGAAAATAGTGAAGCTCAGGGTCAAGACAACCTAGCCGAGCCTTTGAATTCAATTTCCGTTCAAGCGTAGCTCCCAGGATAGTAACATCTTGAGTGTTAAAGTTCAGTCTCTCCTTCTAAATTGTTTGGATTAACCTCGCAAATAGTTTTCAATTGGTTTCATCACTCTCAGACCCATACACAGAAAAACACCCACATTTCTATAAACATACAAAAAGACTAACAAATAAACACAAAACAAAAGTTGTTCACTACGGTTTAAAACGTAAAATGCGAGTGCTAACTTTGATTTTCATCTCCCAAGTGTGAAAACTGTGCTCCAGCTACGAATAGATTGACTCGGAAAAAACGTACCTAGGTACATAATGTTCGGTAAAGAAGAACACTGACGTCGAATACAGAACCTATTTCCATGTTGCATAGATCGATTTCGGCGGTGGCTAGTAACAACTGTTATTATCTTTGTTTGCTGAAAATGACTCAATATTTAACTCATCCATTCCGTGGAAATAAACCAGTTCCTTTTATTCGCCTTATATTTTCGTCTTTGATATGGGTTTCCACAATTCAGCTGCGAGTGATTTATTTCTTATGAGATAAGAGTTATTGTGAGGTCATCAAAACCGACGTCAATCATCTTTATTTTCCAGGTATGAAGGGGAACGTTGCCGACAGGCCCAGAGCAGCGCCGACTTTCAAAAACGGTTAACTGTGAATTGAAACTAACGGTCCTCTCCATTGGAAACATCATCTGCATCGCTTGTTGCTTCTCATCCTCTATCCATCATTCCGCCTCCACATTCGTGGCAGACCTTCCGTTGTACGCTGGAGAAGGATTGATGGAGTCGGGACCCCCTCTGAGCTTCATCCCTTTATCTCATACCAACTATTTTCCCATCAAAGTCGAAACAAGAGAAAGAAAAAAAAACTAGTCGCTTTGGACTGGGCGATGGATGTGTCTTCGAATAGCTTGATCTGACGTTAGAACTAATTTCAAGTTGGTACTGCTGTCTTCATTAATATCTGTTATTGCTGGAAGATCGTGTCTAGCTCACTATAAAACCAAACAAATATCAAGATTGCTGTTTCTAAAAATTTATTCATTTAGAAAACTATTTCAATTCAGTATAATAAACTTCAGAAGACTGAATGGCTCAACCTGTGGTCGCTTTAATTCTCTTCTACGGTTTCGTAATATGGCTAAAAATTAACTTGCACGCTTCCAATACCAATGAAAAAGATCGTGGGAGGCGGTATGTCGAATAAATGAAACGCGCAGTTTGAATCAGCGGGGGTCTTACGGCGAGTCTCAACAACTTCGGTGATGTCAGAGATGCGACGAATCTCTCACAGAGAGCTTGTGTTAAGATGTTCAGCTTATATGATAATTTTATTGTCATCCAATGGAAACAATAATTCCTAATACATGATGCTCATAGTTTGGTGCATTATCCGAAGGATTCGCGGGGATTCAATGTTATTGAAGCTAAGAATATTTTCGACGACGGTTTTCATCTCTTCTCAGTTGGCAGCACTCTCCCCTAAGTTATGTGAGGTTCCCCAGGTTCGCAGGTTCTTCAAACAACAATTTCGTTAAATTAATTACGTTTTCTGGATTCGATTTCAAACGGCTGAACATTTTTTGCTGAACTACGGCGTTACCCAACAAGTACGTTTTCTTATGTTGTGAAAAATTGAAAAACGGAAAAAAAACTACAACGATCTAACTATATAGTGTTGCCATTTAAGGGAAACCCGCTGAGTCCAATTTTCCTGAAACTGAGTTTATTGCAGCACCAAGACCTCCTAGAGGTTCTCCAGTTTTGTGTGAGAATGTAATAGAACACACACGTTTCCCATAAATTTCACAAAACCAACTTACCCGACAGAGATATTCCACCAAGTGCGCATAGTGGATTTTCCCACTTCTCAACGGTGAATTTATGCAGACACACTGAATAATGCGAGAATTCACTAAAGCCACCCCAATATTAAAAAAAGAGATTGGCACCGACCTGCCCAGGAGGAGAAGAAGCAAGAAGTGATAGGCAATAAGTCTGTTATATGGTTCTCCTCCAAAGCAAGATCGTGGTGATAGAGAGTGTGTGATCGGAGAATAAGTTATCGAGAAGAGGATCACCGCTCAGCTATTTGAACATTTGTCGATTTCTCTAGGTGTTGAAGTATGCAGACTAATTTTTTTTGTCGACTGTTCGTCGGTGTGGTTAGTGTACTGGAATTTGTTCTTCTACGAGTATAATTTTTTGTTTTTCACTTCACAAAATCTTGACTAGCCGAACACGGAGAGTTCTAGAAATGTGTTCTCTCAACAAAGGAGACGATAAGCATTCAACATAAATTCATTTGATAGGTAATACAGCGGTTCATTCAAATATCAACTTCCAAGGACTTAACCATTTCTTACATTTCCCTTATTTGTTTTTGATACATCAGCGTCGTTGGCAAGCACTCCTAGGCGTTTTGCCAACCAACTATTTTGGCGAATCTTCCCGATTTTTGGGTTTTAATTTTGGGAAATTTTAGGACTTGAACCATGTAAATCGGTTCGAATTCGATTTTTTATTCTCGAGAAAACCGTCACATTTTCAAAAATTGCAGTTTTCTCTCGACTAAAAATCGTGGGACAAATTATGACCGATCAAAACGCAATTCAACTTCCGATAGATCCTAAATACTTTCAGTTTAATGCTAAACCTCGGAAATAGAAGTGAAAAAGCTAAAGGTCCACTCATGCCGAAAAATTTGTGGGCGAATTCGTATCGTTTTAAATTTTGAGATCGAAGAAATTCTTCACCTGCAATTTAATAACCAAAAGACCCGTTCTAAATGTTGTTACTAGATTCAAAAAAGATTTTTAACTTATAGGTTCTTTGCAATTTTATCCTTTTACTAGCAAATTAAATTAAATTCACCTACACTTTTGAATATAATTTTGTGCACAAATTTCTTACTCTACTTTATTTGATGATTTCATTTTGACAAAAACCTATTCTGTTAAAAAATATAAACTTAACCACCAATTTAATGTGGTCGAAAAGTAATGGACAACAAACTTATTCTTCTTTCAATTGGAATGCTTGATTTTTTGACGCAAGAAATCTAAATCCGGAATGATAATGTCATTATTGATATTATAGATTACATATATTTATATATTAATAAAATTGATAGAAATTTCACAGACAAAAAGATCCTGTCAATCAAAATCAAAATTATTCTCTCATGTTTTTGTCCGTGAAATTTCTATCAATTTAATTACTATACATACAGTTCAGTAGAACAACTATAATCACACGCATATAAGTATATATATCGCAATAGTTTCTAACGAATTTTCATAACGATTCAACAGTTTTTATTCCGTCAAGAAACCAATCTCCCGCCAATCCACACATCCAATTTTGTACCTCTGCCTTTAGAATATTGTCAGAAAAAAAAAGCTACGAATTCTTTCACTGGGGTTTATTATTCAATTGGCTTGCGTTCATGATTTGAATTCCTACTAAGCTTTGGAGACGAAATAGTTCATTTTCCTTCAAAAATTTGTTAGAAAGAAGGGAAAAGCCTGATTGTAAAATAACATTTAACACGAGATTCAGCGATAACGAAAACATCACAATTGAATATAAATAGCCGTTGGACAGGATTTTCTTATTTTCTTTCTATTCAGTCCATCATCAATATGTTTCAAAAGATTTGGGTTTAAACTACTACAGTGCACTTAGTTACAAACCTAACACCCATAAGAACAAGAAGGAAATCATGTTCAACATCCTGATAATGGTTAATTTTCTGGGAATCTCCTAAATAAACCATTTCACGCCGATAAAATTAATAGGTTGCTAATACATTTTCGAGAGTCCCGTCGATACAGAGTACTCCTATAAATCACTGGGGTTTGTTATTCAATCGGCTTGCGTTAATGATTTGAATTTCTACTAAGCTTTGGAGTGTGCGTGTTTCACAGGATAGGGCGATTATTGAATTTCAGGAGATATGCATGGAGCACATGAATCTGTTCTCGACCAAAATACCTATTTGGATTGATCAGTTGATCATATTTGTGTGCCTCCTGAAATTCAATAATCGCCCTATCCTGTGAAACACGCAGACTCCAAAGCTTAGTAGAAATTCAAATCATGAACGCAAGCCAATTGAATAATAAACCCCAGTGAACGAATTTGCAGCGTTTTTTTATTGAACCTCAATACCCCCCCACAATAAAAACATCTATAATTTATCAAGTCCTTTGGCACTCGTATTGCGTTAAAACTTCCCCAAATCCAAATTTAAACGATGTAGCCAAACGTAGACAGATGTAGAGGAGGCACACAAATATCATCAACTGATCAATCCAAATAGGTGTTTTGGATGAGAACCGATTCACGTGGTCTACGCATATCTCCTGAAATTCAATAACCGCTCTATCACCTGTAAAACACGCACACTCCGAAGCTTAGTAAGATTCAAATCATGAACGCAAGCCAATTGAGTAATAAACCCCAGTGAAAGAATACCTATATACCCCAGTAATAATATCGAATAATAAACCCCAGTAATAATATGTACTTGTATATTATCAGCGTTTCATGCATATCAGAATGCTTCAACCCTTGTATTGGCTACTAACTACACTACAAGTATTCACATCGGCTATCACTCCAGTATCCACATTCACTACAACTCGACGCTATCGGCCGGACATCACTAGGTTACAAACAAACAATAATAAACGAAAAAACGCAAATGTTGGCACCATAAATCGGGCCATACATCGGGAATGGTTTGACCTACGGACCTGGGGAGGGGCTTATTCGATTCCTGACAGTATGTTCTTAAAATAAGGCATTCATGCCGCTTGGACTTGTTTTGAGGTTTCTAGGGATGTTACAAAACTTTTACAGCCCTTTAAGGGCACGTTAAATTGAGTGAGAGAGCTGGCTCAAGAATTGGGGCGAAAAATCAGGAAAAGATGGATTTTTCCTGAAAATTTAAGATTTTTTGCTCCAGCCGTTTGGGAGAAATTGTGCGTACGGCGGACGGACGGAAAAATTTTTATTGCTGATTCGGATTCTACACCTTTTGAAACGTAAACCATGAAATTTTCAGCGGGGGTTAGAATTTTTTTTTCCAGAGCGATTACAATAATTTATTATTGAATAATAAACCAACAAATGAAAATCTGATGGTGCGGGGTTTGGTGAATTATGTTCTTCTACTAAAGTATGTTCTTTCCAATACGGGATGGGAGGAACCCCTGGTCACCGAGACAACTGTGATCTATTCTGACATCTATGTTCTTCAGTATCACTAATAATGTCTAAAAAATCGATGAAAATAGAATAGAATAGAATATTAATTTATTGACAGAAAAAAATCGATTGAACAAAGGCAGCAAATAATGAATAAATGAAACAATTTCTTCCCGTCCACCAACCAAATAAGTTCACAAGAACTTGTGGCGGCTGGTGGAGCTAGTCTTAGCCATAAACATCCATAATAAAAAAAAAAAAAAAAAAACTTGAAAGAATAAGAAAATTAAAGTATATTTATTTTTGCATTATAAGCTTTCTACAGAACAATTCCCTTAATCCTATTCAGAATTTCCCTCTTAAAACTGATGAAACTACTATACATATCAACATTAACATTAGAGTCATAAAAGAAATGTAAGGCTCTGTGATAGGCATTATTTTTTGTGCGCTCATATTTAAGCTTAGGCAACTGAACATTAGATGTCAATGCCGTGCGTGTATGAGCGACAGTACTCCTATGCGAAGGCTCTATACCGGTTTTATAAACTATCAAGCACGATAGATATAAAACAGTTGCCGTACATTTAGAACATCAAACTCAGAATAAAGAAGGACAGTGGGGTATCGTGGAGACTTACGGAGGGCAATTTTCAAAATAATGTTCTGTGCAACTTGCAGAGATCTTAGCAGAGATTTTCCGGCACTTCCCCATACAAAAATACCGTACTTTAACAAAGAAAATACTAGACCAAAATAAATAATTCTCAATTGAGAAACTGATAAAAAATTTCGGGCTTCCCTAAAAACGTAAAATAATTTCCTCAATTTATTTATCAAAGCCTCAATATGAAAATTAAATTTCAACTTGCGGTCAAATACAACTCCTATTTACTCATATTTACATTTTTCACCAAAGGAAGAGATTTACAAACACAAGGTACTCTGCTATGAAAGCATGAAAAGCGATGAAAAGAGACCTCAGATTGCTCAGAGCATTCACGATTTGAAAATGAAAACCTAATTAACGATGTTGAGGGCTTAATAATTGATATCCAACCATGTCTTGACAAGGAACAAATCATAGTTAATAGTATCAATTAGTCTAGGAAGATTTTTACCATAAAACAGAATTGCTGTGTCATCAGCAAAACCCAGTATAGAACCATCAATTTGGAGATTCAATAAATCATTTATATAAATAAGGAATAAAATAGGGCCTAAAACCGATCCCTGTGGCACTCCACACGACAGAATTACTTCGTCACTGAAAACAAAATTCACGTCACACAAAATTTTCGAAAGCGACAACGTGAGACCTGTAGGTCTATAGTTTGGTATGTTCATATTATCACCAGCTTTGTACAAAGGGACTACAACAGTTTTTTTGAATAGTGCTGGATACTTGCCAGAGGAAAAAATCAGGTTAAAGATAAAAGCTAATGGTCCACATATGTAAGGCACCATCCTTTTCAATATAAGATTACTAATCCCGGAGATCGTGAAAGAGCATTTCTTTTTTAAAGTTATAATGAAAGCAGCTATTTCAGAAGGAACAACAAAATGCAAATACATATTTATTTTCAGAACAAGGGTTTTCGCAATAAAATTGATAGTTAACGAACAATTTCTTGGCATTTGAAGAGCTTGAATTTTCTATTCAATTTGACAGACGTGTAATAAGATAATTTTGTAAATTTGGGCATAAAATTTTATTTAGTTGTAAGTAAACGTAACGTAGTATCAAGTAACGAGCGTTTTGTTCTCTGATAGACCAGAAAATGAAACTTATAGAAAACACGGAAGAAGGGAAATGGGGTTAGACAACTGCGTCCAGCGATGCCGTGCCACAACATCGAAATGTTCGACAGAAGGAAGCGTTGACAACCTGCGGTTCTCAACCCACAAAAGCCATGTCTTGAAGACTCGGCCTTCCCAAAGCTGTTCCCTAATTATGCCCCCGAAACTGTGCATTATGGGGGCGGACGTTGAGTACAGCACAAGGCAAGTCTTGCAGCTCTTGGCTTCCTGCACCCACAAACACTGCTAAATCATACATTCAAAGCTTTCGCTTTCACACCCGGCCCCGAAGACACTTGGAGCGTTTGAGCTTGAAAACAAAGGGGTTCCTTGTTTAAATATCGAACTTTCTTTTTTGTTCCGTTTCATTTGGCCGCTCTTAATCTGTCGATCTGGATCCGGGGACTCCGGATTGCTGCCCTGATGAACAGCCGGGCAAAAAGTTCGTCATAAAAATTAGTTCTCAAACCTTAATTGATTCAACAGCACTTTTATTAATTCAGGGGTGCCCATGGGGGGGGTTAAAGGTGATTGAAACAGTTCTTGACGTGACAACATTCAAAAATATATTACATCACTAAGTAACAACACAAACTTCAAACTTGACGTTGGGGTATTTCTCTTGGTTACATTACCTCTTGTATTGGTTTGTCATTTGCAATGATTAGCTTTTGTAATCAACGTCGAAAGAAACTATTTTAACCCCCTCAAAAGCTGTTGGTTTACTTTTCAAGGTACATAGATTTCAAAAATTGAATAAAAAAGAAATTCGCTGTCAAACGAATTTTTGGACACTCATGAGTAACTGTATGACTGGTTAGGGTGGTCGTCAAGGAGCCTGCGTAGATGAATTAACACAATATAAACCCCAAAAATTCAGACAATTTCGTTTTTTTCGTATCCCCCAGCAAAGAATGTTGAAGTTGGTATATACTAAGAGGTGAGAAACTTGGGTAGTTGCTTCTCAACATCCTAATGATGGTGCGGTTGAGTAACTGAAATGACCAGTTACTGGTGGGGCGATAATTGGATAACTGTGTAGTTACTGGGAAATAAACGATTGGCCCATCCCAGCATCTGTTATCGGCAAAAATTTTTTCTGGAATTTGCTGATTACACTGTCCAGCAATTTTCACGATTACACGTTCCAGAACGTTTCGTATCAAACTAGTTTTAGTTTTTCTTTGCGTCTATAGAGGACTGACAGACAAGATTTAGGTACACACCAAGAAACGGTTTGAATCACCCTGATTCAGTAAAAAATATGCCGGATAAAAAATTGGCTTTTAAATTTTTGAAAAAATGTATATATCAGCAGTATTGTAGTTTGAGTTAATTGAATCTCACTGAATTAAAAAACTGACTTTTCATTTAAATTTCTAAACATTGTCAAGAAAACAACACTTTAATAGTCTGTATTAATTGATACCCCTTAATCCTTCATAAGTTTCAAGTACACACAGAAAACACAGACTGCTGAAGTGTGTTTTTTTTCCCCAAGAGGGGAAATTTCTCCGCACAAAGTTTTTTATTTAGTGTATATAAAAAATGACTTAATCACATTTTTTAGAAGAGAGGAACGTGTTTTAGAACGGTACGTCGATCTAAGACCGGATTTTTACTGGTCGACGATATAGATGGAGATTGCATCACTGAAAAAAGAAGTGGCTCATTGCTATTGCGCAATGCAATCACGAACTTATTGTTTGCGGCTTAGATGGGCGACTGCTTTCCACAGAAACTCCGGTAAAAGAATCATGAGGACATCGTAATTACTCCTACTATAAAACTTCCGAAAAAAGTACGAATCGTGGAAATATCAGTCGGAGTAATCTAATGGTTGGCTGTGACCCGTACCGAACAAGATTGTGATGGCGCTCGGTCGAAAACTTGACTTTACCGAAAAACGTGAGGGAAAATAGTCAGGTACCCAGCAACTCGGGTGTTTGCTGTCCACGATCCGGTGATTATTCTCTCGCCACTCGGATCCTTACTACTAATTTGTTTTCTCCTCTTTTGATTGATAGCTGTTCGTTAAAAAAAAGACCTCATGACCCTGCGAACGATTTCTTGAGATATGGCTTATTAAAATCAATCTGTCGATTTTCTACTACTGGACCAAACTTGAATAACCTTGGGTCAAAAATCACATCTAGATTCTAATTGTGGCTGGATTCTCGACATGTTGGAAATTTCGCTTTTGCTGACTGGAGGGGGTAATATTCTTGTAATTTTTTTGATAAATCAAGATTTTGGTTCAGTATTTGAACATATTTCAGAAAATTCAATTTTCGTCAAGAAAGGGGCTGAATGGGAGGGTTGTAACGATGAACCGTCATTTCTGCTCTATTTTAATCTGGATTCATTGATTTTAGGTACAAACTTTTTTTCTTCGATCCTAGTTCTAGTCGTGTTGTGCAACATATCTCGGGAATTTAAAATTTTCTTTTGAGGGGAAATAAGACAGTCCACTCAACCTTAACTTACCTATGAGAATTTTTAGCAGGTTTTCCTTTGCATTATGTTTTTCCTTTGTGTATGTAATTATGTTTATAAGTGTGATCATATTAAAACCACATGTAGGGACGTCCCTGTAATGTGTCCCTGTGTGTGTTACTTACCAATAAGTTCAACTTAATTTGTGTAGAATAAAACCTGACATTCTATCACAATGTTGCGAGGTTTCTCGAAGTGAATATTGACATTAGTCTTGGTCGCGCTATTATCATTGCATAGCCTTTTCTAGAGAAGATTTTTGTTGGAGGAAGTTAGGAACTTGAGACTACGCTATAAAAGTACAAAAATCGTGTGGTTTGTTGAACTTGGTCCTCAATGTTACGAAATAGATGCGGACAAATTGCGTATAAGATAGGTACACGACTTTTAGTTTTGAGGAATTTTCCCCGCCCCAAGGCGTGAGGCACGAATACACTTTTATTCCCCACTGCATCGCATGTCGCAATTCCACAGTTTTGCATGTGAACTCCCATTGAGAACACAATAACGGTAACACTAATCATCGAATTTCTCAATTCGAAAGTATAGAGTAACGAGAGAACGTGTTATGCATCATGGGGGTTTCGTAGAAACAAAAAAAAATCGCCTCGAGGGCAACCAATCTGGATCAGGCTGACCCGGAGGGACTCAACAACTGGGCCCCACCCGGTTCGGTGGTTCGACCTTTTGAAAATTTCACGATTGCTTCGTCTTTGTTTCACCTTTTTTTCTCCCTTCTTATAAGATAGCCCGGAGTTCTGCTAACAATGCCCGAAAGACCTTCGCTGTAGAGTTGAGAAGTCGTTAGTCATCTCCTTTCCCTGTTCTCGCCCTTCTTAAATGAAGATCTATTAAGAGAATAAGCACAATTGATAACGATTTCCCCTCTTTCTTTTTCATTATTGTTTCAAAGTTTCCCTATTCGAACCGTGGCTTTGAGGATTAATCGGCTTTAGATTCATGATTAGATGTTGATCAAAATGCAATACTCCATTGTGTTTCTAATTATCAGTCATGTGGTCAGTCCTAGTGGGTAATTTTATTATTAATGTTGTTATCATTGTTATTATTATCATCATCTCACAAGAGCATCTCATTTTCAAACTTACTACCTGCTAATGCACTAAGTGATTCAGGTCTATTTCATGGCATGTTTGTTAATAACAACATGAATTGTTGTTCGTAAATATTACCGGTCATCTGCCTAATACTTGGACATAATGACAAATCTGATTAAGCAATTATTAAGTAAAACTACAAGGGCCCCATGCTATAAAAAACGGTTTTCTCCACAAAAGTAGCATTTGGTGTATCAAACCAGCTGTTTTCGCGGACTTCCTTCCACAGTGAGTGAGAGGAATGGTATGGCTCTCTTATAAGGTACCTATAGCAGGTAATGAACTGCAAGGTCCTTGAGCACCTGAGAAAACCCTGTGGGCACCAACTATTACCACAAATCCATCCTCATCAGGATGGCAGGCTGCAGGCGATGTTACCGCAGATGCTGTCAGTGTGCCGGTAGCTTGGAGTTCCCCCCAAAGTATTATGTGGTATTGGTATTGGTATTATGTGGTATATGGTATTGGTTCACCATGAGAGGTTAACATTTTACTGGACTCTCCACTGTCCCCAAATACCTGACCAGGTAGCAGGCCCGAGAGCAGAGAATCTGTACCTGCCTTCTAACTGCTCCATCTTCCGTTGAGTGAGGACGTTACTACTGTAGCTGAACCCAGGGGCGTGGTATTTGTACTTCATGCAATAACCAGCTGTGACACCACATCCGCTATTTTTAGGCAGGGCAAAAATAAAGTATTTTCCATCATCTAACAACAACTGGAGGTTTTCTTCAAGCCAGAGGCAAGCCCAGATGAAGTGAAGAGAGTTGGTAGTTCTTCATGGCTTCCCATGGAGAATATGGCCTCCTCCATTCCTCCTCGTATACTCACTTCATCAAGGCCTCTGCCAACGCCAAAATTAATTTGGCTCCACTCTCGTCCTCGAAAGAAGTTGCCTAGTACCACATATTTCGAACATATCAAGTTCAGAAATGACTGGGAGTATTCCTGAATCCAGCAGATTGGGGATGGTCGTCTTCTGATTAGAGCCTTGTGCCCATACCGATGATCCAACCTCCTCTCCGCCTCTTCTCAACACCAAGTACACGAAAGGCTGCTGCGGTTCCTGCTCTTGCAGGTGCCAGCTATGAATTGTTTAATGCTACACCGGTTTTTTTGGGCTCTCTAATTGCACAAATACCCCTCCAATAGAAGCCCTGGGCGAAGACGAAGAAGATGTTGAAGAAACCATAACCATCGCCCCAGACTGACTGAAAAAAACCTCAGATGAGTTCCTACTACCCGAAGTGCCAAGAATGAAATGCCATGAATAAGTTCAATATTTATTTTTCATATTCAAAATTTTAAAAGTGTTAATTATTTATATGGGTTGATGAATAAAAAGATTTGAGCGAAGCAAGTTCTTTGAACAATTCTTCAATTCAGGTATCACCTTTTTCGTTTGGTACAATTTAGATAAACTATTTAAGGTACAGACTCTGCTATGGTCTCAAAATTATATATTATAATGAGTAAAATTATATAACTTTGTTTTGCGTGAGTTCAATGCAGGATGAGTAAAAAATCTAGGGCAAAACCTATCATTTCCGATTTATGGAAAAAGTATCAATTTTGTAAAGTAGCTCTACATCTCTACATCTACATCTCTACATCTACATCTCTACATCTGGTACTACTGGAACTGCAGCGCCTCATTTCAGCTCAAATTTGTTCTACTTTTATAATGGTATATAATGAGTTTTATCGATTATCGAAAACTTTCTTTCAGTGGCTCCTAAGTAAAAAAACGAAAAATTGGCTACAATTCCACGGTTTTTCCACTCTAACTCGGCTGGTTCACGTTTTGGAGAGTTGCAAATCTAGATTCACATACCAATGAAACCAAACATTAAATTACAAAAGCCAGTTTGTAATATTTAATTAGATTTCTTGCTGTGTTTGCGTCCAATATAGCGGACCTATGGCGAGATCTCTTACAGATGTGCTACGCCGCCATGTGAAAGGTCTGCTTTTTGACGCCGCTCACGCAAGTGACGTCCCATTGTAATTGAAGTATTAAATAATCTGGTTGAGAAATTCTCTCTTGATCCCATTTTTGATGGGAATAAGAACGACTTGTCACGCAGAGAGAGAGAGAGAGAATTGACCTGTTTTGTTGATTCTCACTAAGGTTCTAAAATAGGAAAAGATATCCAGTAGTGATGAAATTACGTCAATTAATTCATACATTCACAAGTTTATCGTACCAGTGCTTTTCCCTTGAGAACTATATATTTCCTACGTTCATGATTTCAGTGGACTCAAAAATTGGACACTTAAAGAACGCTGCAAATCATTACACAAAGGTTCTTCAGTTCTTTGTAAATAACCTATCTAAAGAAATGAGTATCACGCATGTTTATCATTGTGGGGGAAGTGAAAATCACATTATTGAATGTCAAGTCGAAATACCAAGAAATGTTTCTATTATAAACTTTTAATATCACCTAACTTCAGTAGGTATCTTCTCTTTCTGGTAGTAAAGTAATTTCTAGGTATTAAATAAGGTTCCTTCCGAATTTCAGACCCAAGTTCGGCCAGTGCTGACCAGCAGTCTAATTGGCAGATGCGAAAATGAAGAAAACTTTTCTTTTTTCGGTTATACTCGTTAGGAGGGCAGAGCAAAACGCTGATGCATTGAATTTAATTTTGGATAGTTTTTTTTTTAAATTGAATCTACGAGTCCTCTTTGTCATTTGACATTATTTAATTAACTCGATAAAAAGTTGATTGATTGAAAAAAACCCTCAGTTTAATTTTGAATTCCCTTCTCCCTCTGCTGTACCTACGTTTACGGACAGTTTATGATTAATAAATACTTGTAAGTGTTTTATTAATTAATTAACTTGAATGAGTAATTAATACATTTTTCTTCTTTTATTTTAGAATTTATACCTTGTTTTCCACATTTCACCCAGTTGATAGTGATGTATTTGCTTTTGGTTTAGTTCCAATCGATTCAGTGGCCAGAAAACATAGAAATAGGATTTTTCTATGATAATTTTCTAGCAATGTGAGGTTTTTCCTAGAATTTTTGCAGATTTAGATTGTACGGACCTTGAAACGATGAGTGAAACAATTGGTGGGGGGGAGTATATAAATACTATCTTATATCATTACAAAGGCTTATTATTGAAAATGACGGAACATATGGAGTTTTGTTTTTGGGTAGTGTATTTCTTCTAAATTCCATTGCAGAGATGTGTTACATTTTTTTTTTTTTTTTTTTTTTAGGAATGTTCGAAAAGATCAATTAAATCGAGTTTGAGGATCACCCTCACTCTACCTATTTAGCTGACTCCCCTTTCAAATCTGAGCCGCTTATTGTTTTCTTCATTCAATTAGAAGACAGAGTAGCTCGAGAAGATTCAATAGAAATTGGTCAGAGTTAGAGGATTGTTTCGCAGTTGATGTTGAATAGGGGATATCATCTTCCTCAAAGCCTTGCAGAGGAAGGACGAGCTGGAGATAACTAGGTTAGATTCCTTTGAGTAGGTAGCCGGCAAGAGTTCTTTCTTTCGGCGAGACTAATGATCTGCTCGGGCAAACACTCCGTTCATGGTGGACTTGGGAAAATAGAATCTGGTAAGGAGAAACAAGGTCAATCGTTTCTCCGTTTCGGACATTGAAATAGGAAAAACCTTATCGTTGAATTGTATTCTTGAATGGCGAAATTGAAAAGATGTACTGAGGCTTTGGCCATTTCAAACGGTTCGTCTGTTTATTTATTCACGGTGTTCTAGGCAGGTGTTCTTTTTGATCAATTTTATTCTGCCTAAGGTTTATGAAAGTTAACTTTTTCTAGATCGAACTTTCTCGTAAGCGTAGAAAAAAGTTCTACCACTACGATCACAGGTTATGATTAGGACAGGTCAAAGTATGTGCCAATGATTACTATTCACTGTGATTTGGGAGAATTTCAAGCAAACAATTGAAGTTATAAACTGGAACGGTGGTGGAATTGAGGGTTGACTTCGGGACATTTCATAGTACTTACTTCTTGAGTGATTGTATGACAATACTTTTTTTAAGTTTTCACTGGTTAGAATTCATTTGCGGATCCTTGTATGTCTATGGGAACTGGTTTGTTCTTACGATTTTCTCTAAAACCCTCATGAGTTATCCTTTTCTTTGGGGACAGTCTGCGTATGGATAAAATCCAGGAATAATTTCAGAATGGCTCAGAAAGGATTATGATGAAGAAGGTTTATAGAAATATTCATTTTATAATTTTTGGAGCCAAGGCAATATCTTTATTCTTTAAGAAAATCCGCTATAACGACAGTTTAAGTGGTTTAGTCGGATGTGCAACTGATGTCAAACTCTAGAAAGATTATGAAACCTCGAAGATTTTTTCAATTTGGTATCAATCAATCATCAGTGAATGAACCATTGCTATACACTTATTGATAATACTGTGTGTGAATGTCTGGTTGTGTTTAGAATACAAATATTTTATAAATTCTCTCAACTATGAGTTTCAAAGAGCTTAGAGGTTGTCCGTGCGTAGGCTATCTCATGTGAGAAAAAAGCCGGGTCAGTCGAACAGTGTGGAAATCTTGTCTTGTTAGTAGAAGCCAAGGGCCGATGGCAACATAGAAAGGATAGCAAAAGCTCGGGATGGGTGGTTGGTGGAACCTGGTTGAGCGGATCAAAGTCAAAAGGTTATCCAGGCCTTTGGAGTGAGACTTGGACGTTCTCCCCAACATGGCACCGGCTGCGCTTGAAATTCTCACGAACCCCATTCCATTTTTCCTTTAGCCATCGTTCACAAATTTGCTCCTTCAACATCAAAGATCAGGGAAGGCGATTCTCGAGCAGAACTAGAGTCAATTTGACCCAGCAAAATTTATAATTCTGAGAAATGCTTCAAAAACTTGTAAAAAAGTCCTCAAAATGAGAAACCTCCCAAAAAAGAGTCCTCATTGGTTTATTGTTTTTTGAAAAATGCGTGATTGTTCTTGTCATTTTGAGGTTTGTCACTTTTAGGTTCAGAAATTTCTACTATTTGCTGTGGGTAAATTTCTACGGGTCTGAACTCCTATCAATTTTTCGTCCAAAATAACTAAAAATAGCACCTACTCGCCTATGCCAGTGAAAACATCGTTTATAGTACGATTTTGACCAGTTTTTCGGCTCATAGAATCTATGCGTAACGGGACATTTGGGTGGCTAGAAGTGTAGACCAGCTAGACCGAATATGTAGTGGAAAGAGCGGATTTTTACAGTAATTCTAAGGCCTGTTTCGCCTAAAGCATGTTTCGAGTAGCGCACGGCAGACGGACATTGGAGATTTTGAATGTTAAGTGACAGTGTTGGTGGGAGGGGAATTGTAAAAATTTTAGCTGTACGATCACGGTTTGCTATTCGATTGCTGCACAAACTGGGATGGTTTTTCATGTCTTAATTATCGAGGAATGAATTTTGATCTTCTTTATAGAGAAGGAAAGCTACTTAATCGAGTAGGGAAGCCAGTACCACCTGCTGAGGAAGTTGTTTTTTTCGTAAGGCGTTATCGATTTTATCTCACTAACTCCTCATTTACTCAGTGTGAATCATGACATGGCTGCTCTAGCGTGTCGGAAAAAGAGGGCTGACCAACGCCACTTCCACCGGTCGGTCATCACAACCTTTGGCTTGAAATTCACTTGAAAGGGAATACAAAGTTCAGTTGCCACTCACTGTTGATGTTTGAAAACTAACTACTTTCCGTAGGTAATACTGCATTTCTCGTGGTCATTTGTTCGGAACAACGTCAAGTATTGTTGAGCTCCCTATTTATTTTGAAATTAGGGTGAAAAGAGGCAAGCATCATAGTTCTGCTTACATAGACAATGAAACCTCTGCTCATAGAGTTGTTCAAAAACGATCTTTTCCTTCCCATTATGGTGAACAACTAATTCCTGCTCCAGAGTAAATTTTGTTTTTCCAAAATCCTCCTCTTGAAGAGAAAAAACATCAATTTCTGAAAGGCTGTTAACTCATCAAAGAAAAGAGAGAATCTGAAAAGGTTTTTGCTTTCTCTCTCTCACTGTATTATATGAGATACCTTTTTGTAACTCTCACTGTATTGAATTATTAAAGAGCTGACCCCGGTAACTGGCCTGGAACCTCTCCAATCTATCCTGAATCTTTCCAGAGACCCCAAAACGATTTGGGGAATCCGAGAATATTCAGGATGGTTGCCCAAACCAAGGAGTCCGCTGAGGATTTTTTCGAATTCTAATGGCTTATACACCTAAGGGAGGAGGATAGTGCATCGATGAGATCTTCGCTCGGGACATGGATAACATTGACTCCAAAAATTACATCACTTATTCTACCTATCGCAAACCAATACTGGCCATAACTTGTAATGATGATACGGAACAAAAAAAAAAAAAAAAAAAAACATTCCGAATTCGAACATAAACCCGTTTTCGTTAAAACATGTACAGAAAATAATTAATCCATATTATAAACATATATATATTTATATATTATTTCATATTATTTTTTAATAATATCACACAGTGTGTACCTTAGTAACGATCGGTTGTAACTGAAAATTATTGGTAACTAAGACAGAACCTCACTACAATAAGAAGTTTTGCCCACAAAACGAACTCACAATGGTTCTCCGGGATGTAAGGAGGGGGAAATTGGGTGTGGGATGTAGTCCAGTGTCAAATAAATTCACAGCTTTCCAAAAAGTGGTGAAAAATTTTTGTGTGATGAAAAATGGCGAAAATAAATTTCTTTAGCAACGATCGGTTCTAAGTTAAAAACACTATAAAAACATGCGCTACTTTTGTCTCACTTTTTCCTGTCTCTTTTCGGCGGGGGGTCCCATCGCAAGAACCTTTTCAACTAGTATAAGGCACACATGTATTAAAATCTCAAATATCTTCACACTAAGTTGAAGTGGGGTAAGTGCAGAAATGGGAAAATTCGGTAAGTCCTAGAACTGGAAGTCAACCTGCCAACAGGTTGCCAACTATATGCACTAAAATACTCGTCAAGTTGAAAGCGCCAAAGTAAAAGGTCACCTGGAGGTTTCAAATTCACAAATTGCAATTTGGTAGTGCAACTTTTGTATATCTCCATTCATCAGGTAAATAAGTATATCAAACTGTTCTTTGTTCTCAATTGTATTTTAATGTTACTTTTGAAAATAATTGTTATCTGTATGTTTCATTGTGTTAAACCTTGTACCATACTTTTCCCTACATTTTTTCAAGAGGGGGTAACCGGTAATTGAAGACCTCGGAATACATCTTGTGCATCCCCCCTAACATGGGACAAGTCGTTCAATTGGTCATCTGTCACCCAACCTAGGACCATTGAATAATAAAGCTGCAATTCATCGGCTTTCATCTCTACCAGGGAAAATCATAACACAACATCTTATGGTTTTTCCAAAAGAATGAAGAACGTTCAGCTATGTGGGCTCCCAAACATGTTGTTCGGCATTACTGCACTTTCCCTTGTGTGAAACATCTCATCTTTCAATTCCAATGAGTATTTTTTTGTCTAAAAACATTTAGATGGATTGAAGTTGCGCTCCGACGGTCTTTTGTACTTATTAGAAATAGTTTATTGGTGTTTGTAGACAGTTTCATTTTTTACCCTTCTTGTCCAGGTGACTTGATGTTGAACATCATGATGACGCAAAGTTAATGGTTATGTCACTAATTTTATTCATAGGCCGCCCATTCCCACAAACTTTGAATACGTGACAAGAGACTGACAGTAATATTGAACAATATTTGACTACACTGACAGATTACTGCTAGCTGAGTGATTATAAATATTCACGTTGTACTCAATTACGATTGTTTGTGTTGAGTCGAAATAATCGAATTTTCTTTCAGGCCTTGATAATTTTCTATTGCATCGATTAACAACATTGACATTCATGATTATCGATCGACACTTCAGATAGCGAGTGCTTCAGGCGCAGCAAATCAAATGAATCATTCACAACTCCAGTGGGCAGGACCTTGAACTTGGTCGCAGTCAGATGAATTATTTCTGAAGGTCCGCTTGCTCACTGATGGGTCGCGCTCCGTTGAGGCATCCACTGTGCACATCGTGTTTTGCCTCAGTCCGTTGGGCGCATCGAAAGTTTCACAACCGGCGTCTTGCCCAATTTTTTTCTCTTCTCAGATGATTTTGAATCCCGCCCCTCCCCCCAGGATATGTCGGCAACGCTGTGAAAATTAAGTTTTCCGGCATCAATGGTTGGGGAACTCCGGGCCGTTTCCTAGGAGAATTAAAAGAAACAATCCGGTGTTTTGAATACCCTGACACTTGCGCATGTAAGCTCCTTCTCTGCATCTACTTAACGTGTTGATGGTCGCTTGATATAAAACAGTATTACGAAAAAATCTTGCTCATTCTACCATTGTCCACATTCAGTTCCAATCCCTTAAAAGCGAAGTTGAAATCTCGAGGGAGTGGAACAAGTATTTCATCGAATAACGCAGAGAGGGCGAGTTGAATAATTTTGGTTTATTATCTTCAATAAAAAGTCATTGTAATTGTAAAGCAAACAATTTTCATGAGCTTAGCTTTCATCAAGGCATTTTACTTATCTCAGTAAATGATGAATCAGATTCAGTTAGCTGACAGAATTGTTATTCAAAACGTGCGCAACGGTTTGATTAGCAGATCGAGCTCTGTAATAATTAGAATCTTCGGTAAATTTAATGAAACATGCTAGATATGTAATGGCGCTTCACCCTACCTCAAACCTAAGACCTGAACCTAAAAGTGACCCCACAAACCTCACAATAACACGAACAGTTCAACAATTCAACCCACGATTCAAGGCATCACGTGTTAAAATTGGCAAATTGGTTTTTTTCACTAGACGAGTGGAGTGTCGTTTTCAAGTAATGTTGGACTCCAAATCCGAGCTCATCTGATTTGAAACGCTGATCATTTAAAGGGTGAAACGGTTGAAAAATGGTGTAAATTCTTCAGAGGGGTAGAAGGGAGTAAATTGTAATTTTTGTGTTTCATTTTCAATCCCGATACTTTAATTACCCCGTTTTGACGATTTTGCGGTCACGAAGAGTTGTGGTGGAGTAGGGTATGATACGTTGAAAAATAACAAGCCTTTGTGAAATAACTTTTAGTGTTTTTTAAAATGATTCTTCTCAAGAAGCATAATCGAAATATCAACTATTATGCCTCCAGAAAATCTTCTTTAATTATCTAAGCTCGAAAACAAAGTTCCAGTCAGGCAGTATGGCTGCATGTACGAATTTTCCAATATTATCGTTCTCCGTTTACTATGCTTCAATTGAAACAAAGATTTTAGAACTTTTTGCTTTTTTTTAATCGTTTTTTTTTTAGCATAATCCAATCAAATTTAACTACAATTTTACAAAACGAAGTGCCTTCCTCAATCCTGTCGAGAGTCCATGTACATATACACACATATCTATTCTGTGCAGGATATTACTTGGTGGGGGGAGGAGGTAACCTGCTCTATCAACGTATTTTGGAAAATTCTTCATGAGATCATTCTGCACGCTTGGAATTTTAAAAACTATCTTATACCGTTCCCAGAGACAGTATGGATAAAATAAAAGGAATAGACGACATCGCTATATTTACCTCATATAAGTTTCATAATTTTCGTCTTGTTCCTTTTGGTCTATTATTCAATAATAAACCATCGTAATCGCTCTGGAAGAAAAAAAATTCTAACCCCCTCTGAAAATTTCATGGTTTACGTTTCAAAGGGTGTAGAATCCGAATCTGCAATAAAAAATTTTCCGTCCGTCCGCCGTACGCCGTACGCACGATATCTCCGAAACGGCTGGAGCAAAAGATCTGAAATTTTCAGGAAAAATCCATCTTTTCCTGATTTTTCGCCCCAATTCTTGAGCCAGCTCCCTCACTCAATTTAAAGTGCCCTTTAAGGGCTGTAAAGGTTTTGTAAAATCCCTGAAAACCTCAAAACTAGTCGAATCGGCCTAAATATTTTCCTATTTGAAGAACATACCATTAGGAACCGAATGAGCCCTTCCCCACGTCCGTAGGTCAAACCATTCCCGATGTATGGCCTGATTTATGGTGCCAACATTTGCGTTTTGGTGCCAACATTATTCAATTGGCTTGCGTTCATGATTTGAATCTTACTAAGCTTCGGAGTGTGCGTGTTTTACAGGTGATAGACCGATTATTGAATATCAGGAGATATGCATAGACCACGTAAATCGGTTTTCATCCAAAACAAATATTTGGATTGATCAGTTGATGATATTTGTGTGCCCCTTCTACATCTGTCTACCTTTGGCTACATCGTTTAAATTTGGATTTGGGGAAGTTCTAACGCAATACGAGTGCCAAAGGACTTGATAAATTATAGATGTTTTTATTGTGGGGGGGTATTGAGGTTCAATAAAAAAACGCTGCAAATTCTTTCACTGGGGTTTATTATTCAATCGGCTTGCGTTCATGATTTGAATTTCTACTAAGCTTTGGAGTGTGCGTGTTTCACAGGGCGATTATTGAATTTCAGGAGGCACACAAATATGATCAACTGATCAATCTAAATAGGTATTTTGGTCGAGAACAGATTCACGTGCTCCATGTATATCTCCTGAAATTCAATAATCGCCCTATCCTGTGAAACACGCACACTCCAAAGCTTAGTAGAAATTCAAATCATTAACGCAAGCCGATTGAATAATAAACCCCAGTGATTTATAGGAGTACTCTGTATCGACGGGACTCTCGAAAATGTATTAGCAACCTATTAATTTTATCGGCGTGAAATGGTTTATTTAGGAGATTCCCAGAAAATTAACCATTATCAGGATGTTGAACATGATTTCCTTCTTGTTCTTATGGGTGTTAGGTTTGTAACTAAGTGCACTGTAGTAGTTTAAACCCAAATCTTTTGAAACATATTGATGATGGACTGAATAGAAAGAAAATAAGAAAATCCTGTCCAACGGCTATTTATATTCAATTGTGATGTTTTCGTTATCGCTGAATCTCGTGTTAAATGTTATTTTACAATCAGGCTTTTCCCTTCTTTCTAACAAATTTTTGAAGGAAAATGAACTATTTCGTCTAGTCCAGTGATTGTCGAATCTTGCGGTACCTGTTTGAAGGTCAGGGGTGCAAGACTAGTTTAAACCTCACTCAAGGCCTATACTGTTTAAACGGTGAGTGTAGTTTGTGCTAGGAGCACGTAAACCTCGGCTGTAGTACGTGATACGAGCTAAGCTCTGCTTAAAGTTGCTGCTGACACTGAAGTATCATGGATCGGGGTGAATGACCGGAATAGTCATTGGTTTTTGTAGAGTCGGCAGGTTGACAGAATGGATGTGACCTCGATACATTCCTCCCCCAAATGGTAGACCTAGTTATGTCAGGGTTTCATTAAAATTTCGTTTTCTCTACAAGCATTGGAGTCGTAGACTGATACTAATACAAGAAATAAGTTCGGTTAGAAAACAGCATTCGGCTACATGCCCAACTTTGTTGTTCTATATATAACCTTGTGCTCTTCTTCTACTCTTTGAACCTTTAAACTCCAGTTGAGTAAACCTCTGTGGTAAGGACTTATACAAACAGTAGCTTGAACCAAGTTTAAAAATTACGCTTAGCTAGTCTTCGTTTAAACCTCAACTTATACTCCTGGCCCTATGTCGTTCAACTAGAATATCCCAACTTCGAATTGACGACGTTAAAATTACCATCAATATCATACACGACATATTCCAGCTCACGAGTTATTTTTTCTTTGTTTTGCAGGTTTCCTGGCAGAAGTTACCAATGACATTCCTCAGGAACTGGTTCCCCATTAAACGATGGAAGCATTGTTATGCCTCAGCGTCCTTATTCCGCTCGTATCTGCTGCAGGTAAGTGTAGTCAATTACTGGTTACCTACGCAGCAAATAAGTAATTTGCGCAATATGCTACAGCGTCAACCGAGGTTGGCTCCTTGTAATTATAATGTAAAAAAATCAGTGACCACTCAAAACAAAATATCCACTCACACTAACCGTATAAAAATGTTAGTCCCTGAATTTAGTCTCGTCGGAGGTCCTCCCTGTAACTTGCATTAAAAAACAATCTGCGAACAGATTTCGAAGGAAATATCAGAGATTATATAATGAATCTCGCATCAAAAAATCACGAATTGGGTAAAGTTGGGTCTGAGTCCTAGTCATCAGGGTCTATCAATCCTTTAGGTTGATATCAAAGGTTTGAACTTTTAAAACATCAGTACATCGGAAACATTTGAAATAACACTTATGTTTTTGTGTTGGTTGTTGATAGACGTTCCTTTCAATGAAAGGAATGAGCCCACTCGGACCACTTAACGATGTAGGTTGGCCACCGGATTTTGATCTGGGTTGGTCGAGCGATGCAAAGGTGCTTTGTTGTTTGTTTAGTTAGAGGGAAGAAGAGGCAGTATCAAGAAGGCCCCAAGCATTAATAGGTACTATGCTTGGGGCCTTATTAATTCATTGATTAATGTCGCGTACCATTTTCGCAATTTGCTCAGAAAAGTTGTGAATTTTGACAGAAATAAGTGAAAACACAGCAGCTTAGGCAAGGTAAATCTTAATTGTAGGAATGATAAGGTTGTCGATGAACCTCATGATTAGAGGCTACCGCATTTCGGGATGGCAGGGAAGAACCGAGCTAATGTGGCTCGTGGGGCTAGAAGCAAATGAAATTGAAGTGCCTCTTTTCACATGGTTTTTCATTTTTCAAGATCGGTCACTGCTTCTCTCTAATTACGCACGTAGGATGCCCCGTAATTATTTCCACCAAATAAAGCTCATATTACGTCACGGACCGTATTTTCGACACCTACTTACTTCGCTTCCACTTTCTAATTACGGTTAGCGGGTTGCCGTAATGTCTTGCAGATGGGATGGTAGATGACGTGAAACTTTGACTGAAAAAACTACGAATACGCCCCGATATAGCTAGTAACTAAAGTGCCTAAAAAGAACGTGTGGTTGAGTGAAAGAAGTTCTTCAAACGCTGCAAATTATTAAGCAAAGGTTTCTTATTCCCTTCTACGTGAATCACTAATGTGTTTATTAGATTTACTCTGTGATACATTATCCAAACTCAACGATAGGGTTCCTTGTATTCTAGATGCCTTAAATTAGCCTCATGGAGCTTCAGCTAATCAGTGTGTATCCACTCCCTGTGATTGGGCAGAAGCCCTAACATATACCGAATGCGATAGGATGACTTCGTCATAAATATAACTAATAAATCAATAAACCTTTACTTGTCCCTTAGTAGATAACACAAGCTGGTATTTATTATTAAAGGATTAAAGGGTGTTGAAGGTTAAAATGCTGCAACTTGAAGTATCAATTCTATACTTCATTTGAAACTAAAAATGGTTCCTTCAATAATAAGCCTTTGTAATCTTGCAGCAAAAATGTTTCATTACGATTTTGTCCTTTTGCTTTTCAAGATGCTTAGATTCCAAATCTGACATGTCCGTACTCCATACTTATAAAAGGCCTTAGAATGAGTGTAAAAAATCCGTTTGCCATGGACTGCATTAAGGGTCCTTTCCCAAGAAAAGATTCCATTTTCTTTTTTGGGATAACAATCTGTTTAAAGAAAAATCGACGGTGTTACTCGAATACGAGTTACTCGTAGTAGGGTAAAACTCCCAATTCAAAAGCTCTCCGACGTTCTTCAAATTGCCTCTAAAATTGTAATACAAAATTTAATTGAATGACGGAAAATTGCTATTTCCTAAATGGTTGAGTTTCCCGAAGTATGAACGTAAACTAAAATCTGTTGGTGCGTCAGTAGCTTAGACAGTCCCAATAGAAATCGTAGAGCAGCTGGCAGAGAGAATTTAAGAGCTTGTAGAAGTCTCAAGTGATTATCGTAATACGATGTAATACAAACATACGTGTAATGTATGTAACATACGATGTATTATATGCGATAAAATAAAATATGTTCAATACTTCAAAATAAATTCAATAACTTCAAGACAACGAAAACAAGTAATGATTGTAATAATGGTAGTAATGGTAAGTATTAATTAAATAGTATTTCAAAATGAAAAGTCAATGTTTGATAGAAAGTCCAGAATGCTTGAATATAGTTCCAGGTTTCATAGTTTTTCCTTTGGGGTTGATGGGAGGAGGTTCCTTCTCTCTACTTCATAGCGACATCGTCTCTTCCAATGAGGGCAATCAGGTGAGGTTTGTGGGTCGTACATACGTACGCGGAGTTGGTTTTTCCATGACCCAATCTTAACTGTGTAGTGTTCCGGTAAAAGCGCCTAGGTTTCGCGTCTATTACTGCGAGAAACCAAGGTCGTTTCCTCAAGACCGGAAATAGGTTTTTGAAGCTATTTTCCCGATACTAGAAAGAAAAGAAACTTAGAAAAATTAATGTATGACGATGTTACAGGACATTTAACGAGGTTTTCAAAAATTTGGTCGAAAATGGGAAATATAGAAACAAAATAGAGAAAATTTAGTTTTCAAATTAAAAAAATGTTGAAAAAAACAGGGTCAAATAATTTGAAAACTAGTGGTTTTTTAAATCGCTACGTGACATTTGTTGCAAATCAAGTGTAGATTCGATTCCTCAAGTTTTTCATTTTTCCCGTGAACACCCAATACAGAAATAAAAATCATGTAGCAAGTTGTTGCATTTTAGATGACAGACTAAGGAAAATTCTTTCCTTGAAGAATGGACTAAATTTTCGAAATTCAATCTCCACCGTTTTTCTCAGTCGGACACCATTTCGAAATTGGCTCCAGAACTGGAAGCTCGGCTTCTCTCTAGGTAATTGGTTTCATAAGACTGAATACAGCGAATCATTTGATAAAAACATTTAGCTCTGGGAGAACTTCCTCGTTCGTTAAGTAATAGTTGCTCTACCTCGGCCCATCACAGCTCAACGCTCCGAAGCTATCAAATAGCGAATGGGCCCCTCAATTGTCCATTCTTGTATTTGAGAGAGTTGAAGAACTCTTAGTTCCACATTCTTAATAGAAAACGCGGTACTTGATTCATATAAGGGGCATGTTACGAGAACAGTTAAACTCAAAGAAGCTGCAAATTATCACATGTAGGTTTTAATTTCTGAAGTACATGTTGATACCCATCTACTTCAATCATTCATCAATGCTTATTAGATGTGGTCCGTGGTACAGGTATTGTCTGAATGGGAGATCGGCTGAGAAAGAAATCGGCCTCAAGCATCCATCAACTGATCAGTGTGTCGAGTTACCTTGTAATGCCTTCTAGAATAGCTTCTCCTTAACATAACTCAGCGAACTTCACTAGTCGCTTTGTATGAAAAAAAGTAAAATTATTTTGTATCATCAAAATACCTAAATTTGGAGTTGTGTGATTGTTTTGTGTTTGAATCAGAATTTGAATCGGATTTATTAACCATCGTCACACAAATTTCACTGAAAACCCCATAGAATCATTTGAAAGAAAATGTTTTCAACATTTATTAATTATTTTGTATCATCAAAATACCTAAATTTGGAGTTGTGTGATTGTTTTGTGTTTGAATCAGAATTTGAATCGGATTTATTAACCATCGTCACACAAATTTCACTGAAAAACCCATAGAATCATTTGAAAGAAAATGTTTTCAACATTTATTTAATTTAACCTCATGAAGTTGTAAAAATTTAAGATTTCAAGATTAATTGAACTTAATTAATGTTTGATCTTAATTATATACCATGCGTCAGACCGAAGTGAAATACATTGCATCAGATCACAAATGTGCAACCGCTGTATAATAATTTTCATCGATAAATATTTATTTTCTGTAGCTCAATATTCGAAGAACTTATTTTCTACCTCATAATCTCATTTTGGAGCCATCGTAACAATTCTGCGCCTTATGAAACATATGACATGATGACATGAAATATATGTCATCAATATTCATACCCAACTAACCAAAAGGCAGGATGGATTGAGCCATCATCCATATTGATGATGATAATGTTATGACAGTGTACCATAGACGAATCAATTGTTATTCCAAAATAGATATGGCATTCAACCTTGCCCATTCATTCCGGTGTAAAGTGAATATTCAATCTTTCATGACGGGTTTAAACCGCTTTTCAGGTTCATTAGGCGTAGCATTTCAAGTCAGGTCGGTCAGATACACCCAAAACAATAATAGCAGGTGCGTTCGTTCAAAACGGCTTAATAATTAATAAAATTATTCACTGCCGAAATCATTGCAACCCTATTGTAAAGGTGAAGGGCAGTTTTGAGATATTTTGTAACGACTGTTACTGCGCTTGCTGCTCATTTCACGTATCATGGTTTTGAATAGCTAAAAGTGTAAATCACACCTTACGGCCGAACGGCTTTTACGTTCGACTGAGCAAACCTGACCTGAGGGGCAAACGCTGGCCGTTGCAAAACTGTAACAGACCTCCCCGAAGGTAACATTCGTAAAATTGCCGTTTGTATTGTAAATGGAAATTGTTGCTATCGGGAACACCGTTGGTTGACTATCATTATTCCGTTCGATCGCCGTTATCTGTGATTTTCACCTGGATTACGCAATTCAGTGTGATATATGATGATATAACCGGTAACTTAGAACGCATTTCATTGGAGATTAGATTGATTGATACTTGCGCATTAGATACTCTACATGATATGGCGATATGGTACTGATAGGCATGAGGGTCCAATTAACTTTAAAAATCAAAGTCACTACAATACTTGATAATATAATTGAGTTACGACAGAAATAATTTAAAATTTAGACGCCAACATTTAGAAAAATAATTTGAGGAGTTCAATTCCAAAAGCCATCATATCTTTTTTGATCAAATATGAGGAAAACGCATAAAACCACTGCGATCTCTTGAACCAATGATGCTATTTTTGAGATTTTTCTAAATTATGTTCTATATTTTTGGTAAAAACTGTGAATTAGTCTACAGTTAACATTAATTCTGGTGTAGATTCGAAATTTCTGATTAATGGATGCGGTACTTTCTGAAACGGAACGTGCCGTTTAGTACTTTTCGAAATCAAAATATCGTTATTAGCCCTTGAGCTCACCCAGCTGATCAGCGGCGCCCCACTGGGGGGCAAGGCTGGCAAAAATTCGATTTTCTGAAAGTAAAGATTTTGAATAGCTGGATAATGATGATCACAGTATATCCGCCAGAGAATCCGGTTACATTGAGGATTTGTGCTGAAACTGAACTAAAACTACGTGAATAGTGATCCAAAGTGAAGAGATTGGTAATTGTGGGTAGACGTGAGGTACGTCGTCAGGAGTGTTACGTCAAGATGCGAGGTGAGCAACATTTTTGTTCTTCATCTTTTCCTTCTCTAGGATCCGAAACAATAAAACACTGCGGTCAAAACCTAAAAAACAACACTTGAGCACGCTACAGCAGTGCAAAATGTGAATTAGTCGACTTGGGTGGGAAGAGGTAGCCCTAAAAAAAAGTTACACTTTCCTCCGCTACAAGGAAGGAACCTTGCTAAGGCATGTGAAAGTTCACATAAAGCCCTTCAATCAAGTTCATCGGCCCTTACCTGCCCCTCGGTCCGTAGCAATTCAAGGAAAAGTGTCCAAAAAGCGAGAATAAAGATTATAAAAGTTACAGAATCATTGTCTATCGGAAAACCTCCCACAAAATTACAAATAAAGATATTTTCCACAAATTAATGGAGACATCGGAATCTTTCATTGCGACCCGAGCCCAAGAAAAAACAACCCGCAGTGAGTGAGAAAGCTAAGGAACTGTTGATTTAATACCTTTCTTGACTTTCAAACCCTAAATATCCTGATAGTGTAAAATTTACATCAGCTTTATTTTTTTAGCTCTAATCTGTCAATTCGGGACTTTATGTCATGAAAATATTATCTTGATACCGGTTCATTGATAATCTTTTCACGCCCTTTACCTCTTTTTTCATGTTTGTTTCCAAAGGTTCAATATTGAAATAGCTAAGATAGATCGTGATAAGCACTGAACTTCTTTGAAAATAAAGATTTTCAGAACTCTAGCCGGAAAATTATACCATTTGGCCTCACTGTGCGCCCTCCTCAGATTTCAGATGTACCATAGAATTTACCATTCAAATTTCAACTGAAAGTAAGGGCAAGGAATGCCAATACCTACAACGGTTCAATATACTGAAATGTACATGACTTCAACAGCCATAGAAGTATCATCGCGTCAGTAAACAATCGCTGAGTATGTTAGGAAAGTAGGAGTTCCCAGGGGGGGAGGGGGGAGCTATGACACAGACTGCATCATTGAAATTGTTGTTGGGGGGGGGGTTCCAAAAAAATGTTAAGGCGTAAAGTTGATTTAAACAGTGCTTAACGTGACGACATTCAAAAAGATATTACATCACCAGATAGAACGTAAATAATAATGAACCTAGCAATTGATTTAAATATAGTTTGTTTTTCTATCCAAAAATGTATAATTTTTGAGTTTTTTCAATACCTAAAAAAATTTCTTTTCGTTTTAGATGATTTTACGAGAATGTTTTACAGTTTTGTTTTAGGGAGGGCGTACCGACTTACATTGGGGGGGGGGGGGGGGTTATGAAAGCCTCAGCTGATAAAATTATAGTAGCATTTTGTTTCAATAATTCCGTTCGAAATCAAGTTTTGAAATCTTATATTGTATAATTGTGGACAAGTGGGGCGTAGGTGGGTTTTTTGTTTTACCTCGTTAAATTGCCATTGTTCTGCTCGCGGATTACTACTTCGTGTCCTTATATGGGTGGATCGATTTTCTAAAAAAAAAAAACAGTTTTATAATTATTTGATGTTATATTGAAATTACGTTGCATTTTCACCCGGCCCCTGGCAAAAATTTCCTTCAGGTTCCATAATTCGTTTGAAATGTACACAGGAAGTATGAAGTACAAAGAATTTCAAATACTTAGTGAAAACAAAAAAACAGCAGCTAATTTTCCCTATTGGAAGTTAAAATAAAAATAGGTACTTGGAAAATCGATCCACCCTATTATACAGTATTACCCCACTTGGTATTGTTGTTCTTCCATTTACTTTCACCTGCCCCCTGGGAAAGATAAGCTCGTAGGTACGTAGTAACTTAGAAGGGTTGCGTTATCCGAGTGGAATGAAATAGTATTCTCTGGGTACTGCGTACTGCGTTTAAATCAGTTTCTACCTTACTGCGTTTTTGAGAAACGTGAAACAAAGTTGTGGGAGTTTTGCTGGGAGTTGAGTTTGACTGCAGGTCCACGGACAACGAAGGAGTCAAGGATAGAGGAGCGGATAGAAAGTGGGGATCTAAATCATAATGCCCTTTAGCTGTCAGGGTCACGACTACTGGTACTGGGGCTAAGTTTGCCAAGATCTGATCTCGGTGAAGGAAAATAACTTCAAGATGGGTGAGAGTGGTATAAAAAGTCACTAGTCTTTTTAATTCGTACTTAACTCATCAATGATCATAAGTCAACCCTGAAGGTTATCAGTGAAATAGAGTGTAACCTAATAATGCACGTCAAAGAATACAATAAAGGATTGTTCAGGATATGAGGAAAAAATATCTTGTAATTGAAAACAATATATTTTCATAAAACTATTACCCCATTTAGCTCATTCTAAAATATCATTGTTTCATTCATAATAGAATCCTAATAATAAAATAATAAATAATGATGATGAGGTGATGTATCGTGGATACAACGCATGTTTTACATCAGCAACCATAATTATTGCTGTACCAACAGGTATAACAAATTTTAAGTTCATTAGCAACAATCTGTACTAGCTGCTACGTCGAGATCTTACATTTTTACATCGGAGTTTTCTACTTTCGACATCTTGCCCGGTCTGCTTTTACCTTCGGTCGGTGTAAACTCTATTGCTAACTCGTTGAGTGCTAATCTACCATGGACCTTGAGGACCCAGATGACGCCGATGACTCACCATTCGGTGAATCCAGTCGCCCTGCCAAACGTAAGTTGAAACAGTCGGATGTAAATATTAGAGGTATCTAATTCGTTCGCTCCTTTATCAAATCTCATCACAGACGGAGCGCAAACCCAAAGTTCTACCTCTAACCAAGGCAACACTCCTAAGCCTCCTCCTATATTCGTTCGCAACATCACTAATATCAATAAACTTCTTGAAGCTATACGCCCGCTCGATATGGGCGAGTTGAAATATTACTGCTTACCGGACAAAGTGAAATTCGTCTTTCAGACGACTGAAGGATACAGAAAGATGGTACGTTATCTTACTGACAACAAAGCGCTTTTTTATACGTATCAAGCTAATTCAGATCGCGCATTCCGAGTGGTTATTCGCGTATTGCACCAATCTTGTGATGTCGATATGCTAGTAGGAGAACTCAGAACACTTGGGTTCAATCCCAGGCAAATTGTCCCCGTCTTGCATCCTGTCACCAAGATTCTCCTCCCATTATTCTTCGTTGACCTGGAACCTGATCCTAAAAACTCAGAAATTTTCCAGCTTACACGCTTATATCAGGCGGTGATAAAAGTTGAGCCTCCAAAACCTAAACGCACCATTATACAATGCCTGAACTGCCAGGAATATGGGCATAGGAAAAACTTCTGTCAGCTTCGGCCTCGTTGTGTCAAATGCGATGGAAACCACGCCACTAAGGAGTGCAACAAACCTCCTGGTGATAAACCAGTGTGTACCAACTGTGGAGGCGAACACACCGCAAATTACAAGGGTTGTCCACTACACGTTAAACTCCAGAAGTCTAGATCATCGAATGTATTCACACAGTTGGCTCCCCCCGACACTAACAAAATTTCAGGTCCCATCGTTAATAATACAGGTCCCCGTCCTACTTCCTACACATACGCACAAGCTGTCAACCAAAGTCCTGCTAGCTCTGTCAAACCGACCTCCACTGTAGAAAACTCAAGCATTACAATCTTAGTTAGCAAAATTGAAAGCCTCATAACGATTATACAACCTCTCGTCCAGACCTTAGCTCAGATAATCCCCAAACTACTGAAACTCGATTGATGATACAGCACTCGGAAGCATACAAATTAGCACTTGGAATGCCAGAGGCATCTCCAATAAAAAACTCGAACTAGAAATGTTTCTACACTTACATAATATTGACGTACTCTTGGCCACTGAAACTAAGCTTTCCCCAAATCGCCCATTCTACATTGAAAACTACCGCTGCTATCGTGCCGACCATCCAAGTGGAAACAGTGAAGCAGGATCACTGATACTAGTGAAATCTACAATATCACATTCAGAATTACCAATAATCCAAGAAATCAACATGCACGTTGCTCGCATATTGACAACTGTTAATAATAGAACCTATCAGATCGCTTCATTCTACTCCGCCCCGAACAATAATATTGTTGCGACCGATTTTGTGGGACTCATTCATGAACTGGGACCAAACTTTTTAGTAGGCGGAAATTATAACTCAAAGCACCCACTATTTAGTTCTAATGTATCTAATCCTAGAGGAGTCACCCTCATGCAAATAGTATACAGTTACAGCCTTGAGGTTTATCATCCCATAGAACCTACCTATTACCCCGATAGGCGCAACATAACACCTGACGTACTTGATTTCTTCCTTGGAAAAAATATTGGAAATCTCTGCACGCAGCCAACGGTTATACCTGACTTATCATCAGACCACCTCCCAGTAACAACATCATTTGGTTGCACACATCAAATAAGTATTCCACCTCAGATGTTGATTAAACACCCGTTTGACTGGAAATTTTATCAAAAAACACTCCAAATCACAACAGATCTTCAGCTTCCATTGAAAACTCCATCAGATATAAATAAGGCTGTCTCAATATTCACCCGGAATGTTCAATTTGCAGCCAACCTTGCAAGCTCTCACCACTATCCATCAATCACATCTTCCTCATATGTAATCAAATCTCATATTACAGACCTCCATGGGGTTAAAAAACAAGCACGAGCGATATGGCGATCCACTGGGTATCCACATCACAAGCGAGCCTATAATAGAGCCACAGAGGAATTGAAATGTGCACTTTATGCAGAGCGAAATAGCCGAAACAGATCAAAATGAGCAGATCTTGACACCTCCGACGGATCTTTGTGGAAAAAACTAAAAAGGCTACGAAGGAAGGTAACCATATTCTGCCACTTCGAGTGGGTAACAGGTGGATCTGTACACCCCTAGAAAAAGCAAATGCCTTTGCGACCGAACTTTCCACACAATTCACACCGAACACAATTGGCGACCCCGACTTCGATTTGCAAATTGATAGCATCTTGTCCAGCCCACTACAGTTATCACCATTCAGTAAGTTCTTCAAGCCAATTCAAGTTAAGGAAGCGATCAGAAATTCTCCTTCTAAAAAAGCCCCAGGGTACGATGGCATTACTCGTCCCCTCCTTGCTAACCTACCACGCAAACCACTAGTACAGTTGACCACCATTACATCGCCATTCTAAGACTGGGTTAATTCGCCCAAGTTGTCATGATAAAAAAAAGGAAAATCCTCAAATGACATCAAGTACTATAGGCCAATCAGTTTGCTGTCTCTCCTTGCCAAGATCTTTGAGAGACTGTTGCTCCCAGAACTAGTCAAGTTCCTAGAACCCTCTCTTCCTAATGAACAATTCGGCTTCCGTACTGAACACTCCTGCCCACAACAGCTACACAGAGTCGTTGACGAGTTGCTCACAACCTACGAAAGCAAAGGTGTATATGATCAGGACTCTTCCTGGATACAGAGAGGAGATTCAGCCCCTTGGTAAGGGGTTCGAGGCCCTTGATTACTTGTTCGCTTTGAATAGACCTCATTCGGGTTTGTGCCCCAAAGAGTTCAAATCTGCAAAATGAATGTGGGCCTTTTTATGTCCCCTCCTAAGGCTCTCACCAGCTTCTGTCTCGATTGCCACGATTTCTGCTTGGAATACAGAGGTGTGTCCCCTAGTGGAGTTGAGGCGTTCCAAATGGGTTTATCCCCGTGTACTCCACCTAGGTTTGGCCCCCTGTACTCCTGCACCAGTTCGTACTACCATTTTAGACCCATCTGTGTGTCAAATGATGTCATAGGGGCAGCGTCTGTACTCCCTTTGCCCATATCTTGTTATGGTTGACGTTTTGAGATGGGGTTGGGAGGAAGTTTTGGGCATGGTATCGGCCACCATAGCAACCAGTGGTTCTTGTATCAATTCCAATACATTGGTGTGGCCTCGGTGGTATATCAATAGGACAATCAACGGTTCAAGTCCACATAGTTTTCTACATGTTCCATGTGGTACAACCTTTAATTGTCCCTTTGTTTGAAACAAAAAAGCCTTATCAAAACACTACAGTGGTACAATATACTAAACATGACGTAGAAATACGCTAATAGAGCAACTGATGAACTAAAACACCTCCCAACGCTTCATCTGCCCACAATTATAAAACACAATGGGTGGAATTCTGCAACCGACCTGCTCCCCCCCCCCCCCCCGATCCATCCAGTGAAGGAAGGAGGGCCCCAGCGGGGGGAAGCGTCTCCCAGGGCAAGCGACGTGGTCCTCTCCTCGGAGATTTGGGATATACGATTTTTTGACTTTGCATATTGTTATTATTCCCTCATTGTGTTATTCATCTATTTCGTTTTAACCTGCGTAGCAGGGCCATTAAACTAGTATGTGTATAAGGATAATACTGAGATGAACTTCATGACGTCCTCATTTAAAAACGCTGCAAATTCTTTCACTGGGGTTTATTATTCAATCGGCTTGCGTTCATGATTTGAATCTTACTAATCTTCGGAGTGTGCGTGTTTTACAGGTGATAGAGCGATTATTGAATTTCAGGAGATATGCATAGACCACGTAAATCGGTTCTCATCCAAAACACCCATTTGGATTGATCAGTTGATGATATTTGTGTGCCCCCTCTACATCTGTCTACCTTTGGCTACATCGTATGGGTTAGTAATTTCACAATATTTCTCACCAGTATTAGATACTGTAAAATGAATACCCTTAAAAATTAACTGGCTATTTCTGATCTCCAAAATTTATAAAATTGTCAGGAGATCAGGAGTTACAAGATTGTTATATTGAACTGTACCAAATTGAAATTGAAAAAAATGTATATATACATATATGTAAAAAAGCACATTCGTGAACTTTGAATCAAAGAACTTTGCATTTGATTCAAAGACCAATTGAAAAAAAAAAAAATTTTTTTTTTAATGATACATATACACACACTTGGATATCTTGAAATAAATTGATCAGCTGAGGATGCTTAGTAATGGTAAGAAATCATCATTATTGCAGAACTCTTTCTTGAGATAATCGTATAAAATCACTTTGAATTTTCGGAAAGATTGTTGCACTCTGAGCTGCGGAGGGAGTTCCATGTACAACCGAGGCGCAAGGTAGCGGTACTGCCTCTTGAAAAAATTATTATTGGGAAAAGGAACATTCACAACTATGCCAGAATACATTCCCGTGGAACCATAGCCACGGGTAGAAGAAGGGAGATCATTTTTAAAAAAACATTCAAGCGTCCTCGCAACAAACATTAATTTGGGGGGTAGAATATTAAGTTAAATAAATAATGGTCTAGTATGACCGTTATAGCCTGCTCTAAAGATCAATCGGATGATGGATTTGACTGAAAGCTCAACCATGAGTTGATCATATTTGTGTGCCTCCTGAAATTCAATAATCGCCCTATCCTGTGAGACACGCAGACTCACAAAGCTTAGTAGAAATTCAAATCATGAACGCAAGCCGATTGAATAATAAACCCCAGTGAAAGAATTTGCAGCTTTTTTTTATTGAACCTCAATACCCCCCCCCCCCCCCCCGCCCCCCACAATAAAAACATCTATAATTTATCAAGTCCTTTGGCACTCGTTAAAACTTCCCCAAATCCAAATTTAAACGATGTAGCCAAAGGTAGACAGATGTAGAGGGGGCACACAAATATCATCAACTGATCAATCCAAATGGGTGTTTTGGATGAGAACCGATTTACGTGGTCTATGCATATCTCCTGAAATTCAATAATCGCTCTATCACCTGTAAAACACGCACACTCCGAAGATTAGTAAGATTCAAATCATGAACGCAAGCCAATTGAATAATAAACCCCAGTGAAAGAATACAAATTTACCCCAGTAATAATATTGAATAATAAACCCCAGTAATAATATTGAATAATATTTACCTATATATTATCAGAATGCTTCAACCCGTGCATCGGCTACTAACTACACAAGTATTCACATCGGCTATCACTCCATTATCCACATTCACTACAACTCGACGCTATCGGCCGGACATCACTAGGTTACAAACAAACAATAATAAACGAAAAAACGCAAATGTTGGCACCATAAATCGGGCCATACATCGGGAATGGTTTGACCTAGGGACGTGGGGAAGGGCTCATTCGATTCCTAATGGTATGTTCTTTAAATAGGAAAATATTTAGGCCGATTCGACTAGTTTTGAGGTTTTCAGGGATTTTACAAAACTTTTACAGCCCTTAAAGGGCACTTTAAATTGAGTGAGGGAGCTGGCTCAAGAATTGGGGCGTCGTCGGACCAAGATGGATTTTTCCTGAAAATTTAAGATTTTTTGCTCCAGCCGTTTCGGAGATATCGTGCGTACGGCGTACGGCGGACGGACGGAAATTTTTTTTATTGCAGATTCGGATTCTACACCCTTTGAAACGTTAACCATGAAATTTTCAGGGGGGGTTAGAATTTTTTTTTCCAGAGCGATTACAATGGTTTATTCTTGAATAATAAACCAAAAATCTACCAACCATCTATTGGTTACTGAATTTGGAACATTTTACAAAGTGTTACCGAGATTCGCTAGTAATTTGGACAGGTTTAAATATCAGGTCAACAATCGTCCGAGCCGCAATCTAATTTCCCGGCTCCCATGGGCAGAACACATTTCCTCTTGATACCCGCGTCTGAAGCCCCGAGCGATCCCAGTGTTCTGAGTATCTGCCCCTTCTGAAAAGGTAACCCCTAATACTTCCGCTCGGTAGAAAGTGATATTGCGGTTTCCGAGCCGCTCTTGTTCTGTACCATCTCGCCCGTCTGAGGGTGAAGATTCATCCTTTCACTTGCGTCACAATCTGTGGAGATCTAGGGATATGCGGATGGGGGCCATGTTGGCTAGGGAAAAACTAGTTCTCATGAATGAGTGATCACTGGAAATATATCCATCGTGATTTGCAAGACCTTGTATGTCTGGCGGTTAAAGAAGTCATTAATGAAAGGAATAAATTTGGGAAAATATCGTTTATTTTCAATCACAGTTGCAGGGACAATTGAGGGAAATGGTATAAAAACAATTTGTGTGCTGCACATTGCTTCCCCGTGAGGTAACATGAACTTACCAATGCCATTCTTAGTTTTCCTCCGGTTGATGAAAATTTCCGAGGTCAAGATGGATGGTCACTTATGATTTACATTCCTGGAAATCCGATACTTATGTCTGCGCATGCCAATCGTAAAATCCACCAAACGTCGTTTTCTAAGTACTGGTGTTGGAACTTGAAATGCTTGTGACAAGCCTGGTTTTTACCCTTCTCAAGTGATTTTGATGATATTTTTTGGGCATGTGCCATTAATTTAAATACCTATTATTACCATGATATTTATTTATTTACTTAATAAATTATATTACAATTGATTCAACTTTTGAGCAATAAGTTGTGAGATAAACAGCTCGAAGCACTCCTTATTCATAAATTGAAAAAATATCCTACTACAAATTAAGTTGAAGGCCCACCACCAATCTCACTACATAATGACGATAAAAATTCACTACAAATATGAATTAGCTACGGTTGAATATGTTATCTAGACCATTATAAAATATGCGTTTACGGTTTTGCTATATTTGCCATTACTCAGAGTCCGTTCTATATGAACCAATAATGAGGTGTCCCACACTATAGGAAACAATATGTGGGTCTCGCACTATAGGAGAAAACAAGTCCGTTGAGTTACAGTAATGTACCTACCCGCACCTCTGCCGCTTCTTATCTTGACTAATTAACCCAGTTGAATCGCTTGCATGGGCTGTTCGAAAAGCAACTAGATAGCAATCCAAAGAATGGGAAAGTAAAAAATGTTGAAGACTGGGCCCTTTGGGCCTTCCCACGGGGCCAGCTCCCCCCCGATGCTTTTTACTTGAAATTAATGGCTAAAATTCAAGAAACCTTCCTTAGCCGCGCTTAGAAGCGGCTCAATAGTCGGCTGTAGTTTAACACAGGTTACCAACCATTTATAACACCGCATTATTGGATTAATGTCTTGTAATGAATAAATATAACTGTAGGTAAGATGTAAAAATGCGAAATAATTCGGGAGCGGGAGCTTTCTTACGAATAGTGATCGAAAAATTATCAGTTCCCAGCACCACTGGGAAAATGAGGGTAAATGATTTACCGCATTTCAAAAGAACCAGACATTTCGTAAGAGATCTCGATCTGAAAGAACTAGTGCATTACATCGCCAAAATGATTCTCCAAACAGTGAAATAAAAATTCCGGACTCGTTCTGTCGTTGTGCATACTGTCAAAAAAGGGGCATGGTCAGTTCAGAACCGTTCCGTACTAACTGTACATACACACCTAGGACTGCCAGATGTATCCTTTACACCACTTACGCTCTGGCTTTCATCAGTCCTAGACGTGCGCCTAGAGGCCAATAAAACGTCGCGGAAAATTTACACAGCTGCGTTCATTCGAAATGTGGGGAAGAGGAAAATGTCAGCATTGTGCATGTTAGCCTTATCATTTGAAAAGGAGGAACAAAAGTGTTGATGGAAGAAATCGTCTGCTCACAAGTAAAAACACATGGTCGATTTTTAGCCGTTTCTGAGATTTTGAGGTCTCTTTCGTATGTTTTTAAGCTCTTTCCGTTGGGGCAGTCAGTTTTACCGTCAAGTCAAAGTCAAACCCAGCAGCATAATGAGAGAAGGAAGGAATGAAAGACACTTGAGAATCCATGAGTGAGAAAATTGGAAGTTTCTTTGCAGAATGTTGCTGTTAGCATTTTCGCTTTACACTTGTCCTATCCTAATACAGGAAATATAGGAAAATCCTATCCAAATACAATACGCAGCAGTCTCTGCTTTAGTAACGGTCCTTTACAAAACTTCCGCTGGACTGAATAATCTGCGTCAAAACTTGGAAGAGAAGAAAAGAACCAATAAGAAGATTTTCGTTGTTTGTGACAGGTGTCGAAGAACTCTAAAGACAGTCAAATTCCAGCCCTGCCTTTTAAACTCCAGGAATTCTCTTCCACCAAGCTCAGTAAAACGATGGAAGCAAATACACATGAGGAAGTAGAAGATCCAATTTCCCGAATTCCATTCGTTTTGTCATCACGTGGGGTGGCTGGTTCTACCCAGTTTCTTCGAAGCGCCTATTTGATTGATGAGCATTGAAGACTAGAAACTCTCAGGATTTCGGTGAGCTCGACCGAAGTCCATCACTAATGGCTGCAACACTTGTAGCTGTAGTTTCTCCGAGATAATTCTCCTGCAACATAATATTCTTTCTTCACTTAGTAGCATGTGATGTTGGATGTTTCTGGCTTCCAACCCTACTTCAGGATACATCCATTAAAGATTAAACCTCGTATTTGGCCGGGCGTGTTGCTAAAATTCAACCTTTCACGTAATTAAATGTGTAGTGAATTGTTTTTAGGATGTTCCTCTGAAGCAAGGCTTCGGCAGTAGAAGGAAGCCTATTAGAATTGATGCAGGGGAATGTTGGACAACCCTAACATGACAAATAAAATAACTGAAAATAAATCCCTTGGAAACCATTCTCAGACCGAATTCATAAATAAAAAACGGTAGGTGTCTTTGTCTGATAAATTTTGTCGACTGCAATTCTTGACCGATTTTCGTGGTTCTTTTTTTCAATTCAATTTTAGTCTAGTTGAGCAAAAATTTTTGATGATTTTGAGTTCACGACGGGAGGGAAAGTAATAAATACGGTGATACTTGGGACGTAGTGGCGTGGAACTTGTGTTATGATTCTTGTGTAATGATACGAGCATTCCGTTTCAAATCCCATAAGATTTAAAACCCTTATTTATTAAAAATGGTGTAGTATATATACTACATACATATATATAAGTTTCAAAAACAAGTTTTTGAACGTAAATCGAAGTCTTGGGATCGTTAGGGGAAGCACCTACCGTAATTCGGAACGTTGCTTTTGTTTCGGTCATCTCGCGAAAGCACAGGAAGTTTTTGATTTATAAGTTTCCTCAAGGTAATTGAAATAATTTACGCTTGCGAACTCGAAAGATGTATCGTTTATTAACGAAAAATCAAAAACGAAGTTCGATACTTCACGCGAGACAATATTACAAAATAATAATTCAATTAAACATATCAGCCGGGAGCGGAATTACGGACGATGAAGAGCAGGAAAGGATGACAATCGCTATCATATGGTGATAGCCCGAACAAATGATCAGGTGTTCGCGTAATAACTTCTCTTCTTATGGATGGAGGATGGGTGGTAGGTAACTGAGGAAACTTACATATATATGTATACATAATGCTCAGGGTACTTCTCAAGTCTACGCAGTCACTTTTCTTTGGGCTCGATGACATATCAAAACTCCGTCAGAAAGCGGATGAGCCAACGTACCACTAATGTACGCCGCCGGCACGACGGCCATTGATACGAACATTGCAACCGCCCTTGCACACTGCATTATCCGTTACCGCTTTTGCTTTAGGGGTCGACCTCATCTTTCACTCGAAAGAGGCCTTTATGTGAGCTTAATATTATGAGAGCTGCTAAAGAAACTCAATGGATCTCAGTTTCGAAAGAGTCAAGGACACTTCATGAGTAGTAAGCTACCTTCCTCTGTAGAATTACCTTGAAGTTTAGAGAACTTGGGTATTTTAGTCCACCGCCAAATTGGGATGAACAGATCACAATAATATGGTAAAACGCTACAAATTATTACGCAGGAGATTTTTATTTTTGTATGACGTAGCCCCCCCCGCCTAAATCTAAATATTAGACGTAGTCAGTGGTACATCATCTAAACCACAAGTGGGCAACAGGCAGCCCGCTGTAAAATTGGATCCGTTCCGCGAGACATTTTGAGAAACCCAATTAAGACTAATATATATGGAACAAGACTTCCTTTCACACCGGACACTTCAGCCGCTAATTTGGAAAAGATTCATCGACGATATATTTTTGATTTGGTCGCATGGTGAGAAAACGCTAAAAGAACTTCTAACAGATCTAAATTCCCAATTTTCAGTAAAATTCACCTGGACTTATTCGAATAGCAATACGTCAACATACGACTACAGGCAATAGACTCACCACCTCAGTACACATCAAACCAAAAAACAAGCAATTATATTCACACTATGAAAGTTGCCACCCCCGTCACACAAAATAATCAATACCAAGAGCTCTTTCGATCAGGAGTCATCGTATATGCAGTGAGTAGGAAGATAAGGATGTGTTTTTGAACAACTTGGCTGATAAATTAAATACAAGAGGATACCCTGCGAAAATGCTGAAACAAAAAATTATCCCTTCTCACATTCAACACCACCCTACATCCCGAAATTCTATCGAAAAAATTCAAATCACAACCACATTTTTTTTCGGCATCGAGAGGATGAATAAAATTTTAAAAGATCTCCACCCGCTCCTCCCATCACACCCAGAGACCAAAAAGGTTTTCCCTCAAGCGCCTTCATTGTCCTATCGATTCGTCTATTGGAAACATTCTGACACACAGACAATCAAGATCCGATAGGACAGAACGATCTAAACGCAGATGTAAGGTTTGTCCTCTGGCTGTGGAAGAGGAAAACTTCACGTCCCCGAATAACTCCAACTCATATAGACGCAAAGGGACGGCAATTTTATGTGTGTGTATGAGTTGGTGTTTCCAGCCTTTTACGTAATCTAACGGTGAATAACCACAGATCGTCATGGTCAAACGAAGATCTGCCCGTAAGCCGCCATGCCTCGTCGCATGATGCTTCATTTGATGACAGTTTTGGCCTAAAAAGCATGAAACCCGAAGATAGTAAGTTGGCGCTGCTTCAATCAGAGAGGGCCCACGCAAATGTTCTGAAAGCATATGATCCTCCGGGTTTGATGGAACGCTACGTCATTGTCAACATTTCTAAACCATTAACCACAATTTCCAGGGCCTCATTTGAAAAAGGCAAAAGCCGAAATATTAAAAATAGTTTGTGTCGTCTGTTATTGTTTCTATCCAAAACTATTGTGATTCTATACATGCTCTTGTAGAGCCATTTCATTCATTCAATTGACAATTTCAAGTGCAATAGGACCAAACTCTCTCTTATCTCAGGAGAACGGTTTTCTGTGTTAAATTTGTGTTACTTTCACTTCATTGAATTTCCGACTTCCAATTTGACTTGCAAGCAGTACGAGATGGAACCCATAAGTGCTTGGATGCAGAGAATACACTACTTTGCCAGGAAAGTTGCTCGTTGTACCAGTACGTTGTACTTGTAGTAGTGGGTCTTGAGGTTCAGTCCAATAATAACTGGGTCTAGTCCTAACTTCATTCACTACTTTTAGTTACTTAGTTTTCTTTAGTTACCCGTAGACTAATTCTAATATTTGTTGATATAGCCCTGATGAAGATTTATAAATAAATCGAATATATGGCCGGATGAAAATTGAGATTATTGACTGAAAGACCCACGCGACTATGATTGATAAAGCATAGTCATCAGACCTTCGTGTTTTATAATTATATATATTATATATATATATATATATATATATATATATATATATATATATATATATAGTATATACGCATGAGCAGAAAACGATTTAATAGTCCTTCAATGCAATATTCACTATCAGAACTCTGTTCGTTTCGACTCCAGAATGTTATGAATGTGGTAATAAGAACCACCATTTTTATTCGATCCCGAGGGCTAAACCAGTTCAAGGCGTTTTTGTTTTTAAATTTGAGTAATTTAACGCCCGAATCATCGTTGAAAATGTGCACCGTGCACATATTTGAAATAAGTGACATGAAGAATGTAAATTCAAACATTTTTTTTTCCATAAATGCCGATTTTAACAAAGAAGAAGTCTAGTTAATCACCCTGCACATGTCTCATTATCCACAAAAAAAGGAGAAATGAACTCAAATTTTGTATCCACCCTCATAGGTGCTGTTCAAAGAGCTTCTAGGACCCGATCTACCAGAATGTCAAGGCATGCTGTCGACCAGCTGAAGTCGAGGTGGTTGTAGAGTGGGAGAGGCATTTCGACGAGTTTCTTCTCCGTTGACAGAGCTGTGTAAAGTGCCTTTACGTCCTTCGGGTGAGCGAGCCAGTCGGCAGGGCCGTATAAAAGCGAAACGGGCGTCGTTATGCGGTCCAGCTTGTACGGAGGCGGAGCAAGTTGCCCGTACAGCCGCTCGTTGGTTTCCGGACCGTGGTCGTAGTGGTGGAACCAGAATTCCCCGCTGATGCTCTGCCCGAAATGAGCCAACTGTTTGACGGAGAAGCCGTTCCGTAGGCGGTCGACCCACAAAGTGAACAGTTGTTGTCGCAGCTCCTCACACGGGTAACCCCAAAGCGAATCCAAAGCGTACGTCATTGAGTCGTCGAAGACTTTGACTCGACCGTGAAACATGTCGATGAATTTCGAAAATTTGTCCGTCGATTCCAGCTTGTAGTATGTAATCCCTGCCGCATTTCCTGCTTTTAGTATCTTTTTTTTTCTGGTAGCCAGTCGTTTCAACAAAGTGCTGTCCGAATGTTCCAAACTGGCGACCGGACCCAAAGCCAACATCGATGACACTTTTTCATTGTACTCAGGCCTCGTGGATGCCATAACGAAAAACACGCTCGTCCCTTGTGAATGCCCTACATACGTCAGGCGGTTTTGTTGCGTTTTTTCTAAAATGTAATCAATCATCGATGGGAGGTCGTGGTAGCCCATTTCGTGCCAACTGAAGTCCCAAAATTTGGGGCTGTCGCAGTCAAGAGAGACGTGAGACCTCGAGTAAATGTTGCCTCGGGTGTTGCCGAGCCAAACGTCGCAGCCCTCGTCGACCAAACGGTACACCAAACCCCCGCTCATCAAGACCCAGTCGGTGGACGCGCAGCTGAGCCCGTGTTGGACCATCACAGGCTTCCGACCCTGGCACGATCTGAATCAGAGATGGGGAAAATGTAATTACAATTACTTGACAACTCCTTCTGAGTTGTAATTACAGTTGAAAAGTAGGTAATTGTGATTGTAGACCCTTATCACAATTATGCATTTGGGAGCCTTATAATGGCAACTATAATCACCTGGAATTGTGATTATAATAGCAAATTATAATTTATTCAATAATTATTGAATTACAAATTCTATCAAATGCATTTTTCATATTCCATGACCGAACTGCCAAACGTTGCAAAAATGTGTTGTGGCAAAATTATTCCACACATCGTGGCTGAATCATGGTTCCAAATTTGTCCTATTATTCAAGTTGAACCACTCATCCAGGTTATTCCACTTGACCATATAGAATCACTTATCCTGGCTCAACCACATGTCCAGATTGAATCACTTTTCCAGATGGTTCTACTTATTCAGGTTTAGTTACTTATTCTGGTTATCCATGTGTAAAGGTTGAATAACTTATCCTGGTAGAACCATTTATCCTTTACTTGGAGCTTATGGCTTAAGTTCAGGAATAATAGAACATGCTTGAGAAGCTCAAACCATTTATATACATGTATATTCGTATAAGTGGAATGAAATGGTTAAGTGGCTTAACCTGGCCAAGTAGAATGACTTGACAAGTGGTTCAACCTGCATTAAGGAATTAATTCAATTACTTAGTATCGATAAGGAATTTTGATTCCCCATTCTAATAACAATTCCTTTTTAGAGGCGAGCAGTTGCAACTACAATTACTAGTAGTTGTAATCGAGAACGGCTGCAATTACTTTAAGTATTACTTAAAATTCAACCTGGATTAGGAAAATGACCTGGGTATGTGGTTCAACCCAGAATTTCTTTACGTAACATTTTTGAGCTGTTAGGTCCTGGGTAACACATGTTTCAGGCTGAAAAGCATTCTACAGGACTTGTATTTTAATTAATTTGCATTTACATTGCCAATTCTAATTGCTAATTGCAATTGCAATTGCTTTCGGTAATTTTTGCTTGCATTAGATTACTTTTCATGAATTGGGCAGTTTTTTCTCTTTTCTTTACCAACCATTTACTCTAAGTAACTGAAGCTCTATTAAATTACTCGTACAATAATAATTATTATATTATTATTGACTGCCCTACTCTGATCTGATGTCGCCCGATCTGACTCTATGCAGCGTCAGGTTGTAGCCGTCGTCGGTCGTCACTTTGTGCACGTCACATTCGTAGCCTCGTCGTTTGACTTCCGTGACGGCGTCCAGCTCGTGATAGTGACGCCTGGCACTCGGGAAAAAACCTCGAGCCATCAGATTTCTCACAAAGGGCAACGCCATCGAGTGCGATTTAGTGAGCCAAGATGCTAACGGTTGAAACTTGTTTTTATGATCTGCAAAAGACAATTTGGAAGCGAGATTAGAATTAAGATGTGAATGTTATCACACTAAGGGATGGGGGCGTTCGTTTTCAACTATAGGAATAAGAATAAAATTCTTGATAATTTTTAAACTTTTCTTCTCCGAAAGAGGGATATGGGTTTACTGATAAAGAATTGTAACTGTCCTAGGTAAGGCCATTAAAATCCAGGAATCGTTTCAGAATACTCCAAAACGAATTTCAATTAAGAAAATTTGTATTTCAAATTTTGCGTAGCTTTAATAGCAGCTGCTTCATCTAATGTTATATATAAAATTTCCTAGTCATAGTGTTAGTCACCGTACTCCTCCGATACGGCTTTACTGATTTCCGCCAAATTTTATATGTGTGTTCTGTAGGTCTGAGGATCGGCTACTATCTATTTTTCATACCGCTAAGTGATAAGGGTTGTTCACCCTTAACGTTTTTATTTTTAATTTTTAGACGTAACTTTTCGTTTGTATTTTTTTATAGAGTGTCAATAAAAAATACATACAACCCTAAATTTTTATTTTTTTTTATCACCATAGCCATTTTAGTAATTTAATCATTATCATTCCGCTCGATAACTGATCAATTGTAGTGTTTTTACCTGTACTTCGATAAAAATTTCTCTTAGCTTATCGCAAATCTAAAAATTTTTTTAATGTAAATTAATATTTATTTTTATCATTAAAGTTTAATCCTGATATATGCTTAGTCTTACCAATCTTAGATTCTTAAAATCGGCTAACATAAAATATTATTCACGCAATAGCTGTTTGTTAATGTTACTGTTTATGTACTGTTCACGCAATAGTTGTTTGTTAGAGTTACTGTCGTAATTAATATGTGATATGTAATTTTAACAAATAAACTATTATAACTTGAAAAAAATATTGTTTGGCGTTTGTTATTTTTATATTCTCTTATCATAGCGCTCAATGCCTATTTTACTCATATACCACATACTTACACACTTATTGGTAATAAGTACTTTAAGTTACTTTTTTTCTACACTAGAATTTATCTGGAATCTAGAAATAATTTATAAGGCGAAACAACGTTTGCCGGGTTAGCTAGTTTTCTAATAAAATTCGCTGAAAAACACAAAACTGCTAAAATTTATACTTTTAAGTAGGATATGGTTAAAAAACAATGTTCATCAACAACGAACTCAAACTAAACAGAAAATGTTACTTACATCTCATAAAAATATGGCAAAAAATCGCATAAAACATCACATTTTCATGTTTCCTATAAATTTTTGATCGAAGAAAATGCTCCTTGCCCCCAGCATCAGGCTCAAAAGTTAAGTAAGTTTTACATTTTTCACGCGAGGTTTAATAACACGGATTCAGAAAGGTCTTAAACGCAAAGTGCTTGTAGAAAATGTGATTTTGGATGTAAAAACATTTTTCATCTCCCGAAAGTGAAAACAACCCTTCTGCTGCATATATTTAGATGGATTCCCCAACAAAAAATGTTGCAAAAACGAATAAAATTTATTTTTACAGCTAAGTAATTGATATTGTTTAGAGGAATTTGACAGTTGATTCCCTCAACGCTGAGCTCCGATTTTGAAACAATTCAAACTAGGTGGGAACTAATTTTTTTACAATTTTTCAAAATAGAGGTGGGAATATTTTATATTTGAAGTATTTGTTCCTCATGGCAAACATAAAATGTTCCCACCTCTATTTTGAAAATTAATTGACAGAAATGTGTCATTGGAAATTAATGAACTAAATGTTCTATATGTACCTATATGGATTCACTTGGTATTCCTGTTAATTTTCAATTCATGTTATTAGTTCAAATATCAAGTCCTGGAGAGGACACAAATCAATGTGATTAGAAAAATAACATGAGTGTACGTTAGTAAGAAGTACAGATAGTTGAATAACGGTGATCTGCATTGATTACCTCATTTAATAGTAGAAAGGTATTGTCTTATCTTCGGTCGTGGCAAATGCAATCGCCGTTACAAAAGCTGCTGCCAAAACCGAGTTACCGAGATAATAAACTATGTTTGAATGTTGAAGAGCAGTATTGGCCTATTAGTACTGTCATTCACATAAATGGAGTTTCATCGAAGTACAAAATAAACAGTGCGATGCGGGTATGTGGAGGTTTCGAATCTTGCTGGTAATGTAACCTGCTTGGTGGGAAACACAATGGGGGACAGCTGGTTTCCAGCTGATCGTCGATTGAGTGGACATCGTTTCTTTAGGTTAGCTATATGTACGGTTGCCAGCTTCCGTTTTGGTTCATTATTCAATAATAAACCATTGTAATCGCTCTTGAAAAAAAAAATTTTTAACCCCCACTGAAAATTTCATGGTTGCCAACATTTGCGTTTTTTGGTTTATTATTGTTTGTTTGTAACCTAGTGATGTCCGGCCGATAGCGTCGAGTTGTAGTGAATGTGGATACAGAGTGATAGCCGATGTGGATACTTGTAGTTTATAGCAGATACACGGGCTGGTAATATATAGGTATATATTATTCAATATTATCACTGGGGTAAATAAGTATTCTTTCACTGGGGTTTCACTTCAGAGTGAGCGTGTTTCACAGGTGACAGAGCGATTATTGAATTTCAGGAGATATGCATGGAACACGTAAATCTGTTCTCAACCAAAATACCTATTTGGATTGATCAGTTGATGATATTTGTGTGCCTCCTCTACATCAGTCTTCCTTTGGCTACATCGTTTAAATTTGGATTTGGGGAAGTTCTAACACAATACGAGTGCTAAAGGACTTGATAAATTATAGATGCTTTTATTGTGGGGGGGGGGGGGGGGGGGTATTCAGGTCCAATAAAAAAACGCTCCAAATTCTTTCACTGGGGTTTATTATTCAATTTGGTTGCGTTCATGATTTGAATTTCTACTAAGCTTTGGAGTGTGCGTGTTTCACAGGATAGAGCAATTATTGAATTTCAGGAGATATGCGTGGAGCACGTAAATCTGTTCTCAACCAAAATACCTATTTAGATTGATCAGTTGATGATATTTGTGTGCCTCCTCTACATTAGTCTTCCTTTGGCTACATCGTTTAAATTTGGATTTGGGGAAGTTCTAACACAATACGAGTGCTAAAGGCACTCCAAGGCTTAGTAGAAATTCAAATCATGAACGCAACCCAATTGAATAATAAACCCCAGTGAAAGAATTTGGCTATAATTTAACATCTATAATTTATCAAGTCCTTTAGCACTCGTATTGTGTTAGAACTTCCCCAAATCCAAATTTAAACGATGTAGCCAAAGGAAGACTAATGTAGAGGAGGCACACAAATATCATCAACTGATCAATCCAAATAGGTATTTTGGTTGAGAACAGATTTACGTGTTCCATGCATATCTCCTGAAATTCAATAATCGCTCTGTCACCTGTGAAACACGCACACTCCAAAGCTTAGTAGAAATTCAAATCATGAACGCAAGCCAATTGAATAATAAACGCCAGTGGAAGAATTTGCAGCGTTTTATGGTTTATTATTCAATAATAAACCATTGTAATCGCTCTTGGAAAAAAAAATTCTAACCCCCCCTGGAAAGTTCATGGTTTACGTTTCAAAGGGTGTAGAATCCGAATCTGCAATAAACAATTTTCCGTCCGTCCGCCGTACGCCGTACTCACGATTTCTCCCAAACGGCTGAAGCAAAAAAGCTGAAATTTTCAGGAAAAATCCATGTTGGTCCGGCGACGCCCCAATTCTTGAGCCAGCTCTCTCACCTAATTTAATGTGCCCTTTAAGGGCTGTCAAAGTTTTGTAAAATCCCTAAAAAACTCAAAAAAAGTCGAAGCGGCCTAACGTTGTACTCTTTTTGAAGAACACTCCCCGAGGAATCGAATGAGCCCCTCCCCAGGTCCGTAGGTCAAACCATTCGCTTTATTTTGGTTTATTATTGTTTTGGCGTTGATATCAGTAACTTAGTGACGTAGTGATGTAGTAATGTCGATACTGGAGTGAACTCCTAAAAGGCTTTGTAGCCGATACACGGGTTGAAGCATTCTGATAACCATAAAAAACGCTGCAAATTCTCCAATTTTTGTGGTTTATTATTCATCGGATTATTTTTATTTATTGGACTCATCTTGTGGTTCCCACTGTCCATCTTCTTCTTCTTCTTGGCTAGGAGAAGTTTGAACTACTCTCTTTGATTTCTTTGTTTTGGCTTGTTTCTTCTTTGCATGAATAATTTTTTTCTACCCCTCTCGGTCAGCTGCTTTCTGTAATTTGAACTTTTTCTTTTTCTGCTTCCTCACTCTCCGAGGATGCTCCAATATTTCAAATGTGTTCCCGTAAACGTTGTTCTGGGTTCTGGAACCATTCAGCTACATCCTCTTTCGTTACTGAGGACGGACTGGTAGTTAAATTCTCAGCTATCCTGTCTTTGATAGAAGGGTGTCGGTCCAAGAAGCACTGCAACCACTTTATGTCTGGGCGATCGTCTTTGAATGGATTATGCCTTTTCAGTTCCTTCTTGAGCAGATGACGAACACTGTTTTTTAGTTGGTCGGCAGTTACTGGGAATCCTGCTCTGAACATCTCATAGAACCACTTAACAAGGACATCTTCTTCTTCACCGCTCAAAATACTTGCAGGGCCAGGCATTCCATAAATAGGATATTTACCACTTATTTTACAATGAAGCATGATACTAGGTACCCTGTGACTACGAGCCGCAGTCGCCATGGGAACTCCTTTCTTAACGTTAGCGCTTGCCGCTAGCATTTGATCCTCTCCGTACTCTCTTTTCTTTGGATGACTTGCAGGGAGCCATTTGAGCTTATCTGAAAAGTAAATGCACGACTTCGCGACTTAATCTTATAGAAGGTGAGAGGGAAAATCATGGAAGAGGGGTGTCAGTAACCGGCTATCCTCACTGTCAGTATCTGGTGTGCGTGCATCCCAAATACTAACATCCTCATAACCAGTTACTAACACCCCCTGTTAGGAATTGGATCCCCTCCTTGTTTCAAAAAACGGATGCAACCAATGGATTCTACGCTGAAAAAGTATCTAGTTACGCGTCGTAACCGAAGTCTGACGAGATACCCAGTTACTAACAGAGGTGTTAGTAATTGGGTGAACGCATGTTTTTGGATAGCCAAATCCTGGCACCCCAATAACCGTTGTTGTGTAATAAAGCCACATTTGAAAATGTATTCTTATTATCGACAATTAGCCGCTTAAATCGAGTACGCAGAATGAAAGAAGAGGAACCAGGAAAAAATGGTTTAACAGGCAAAATCGGGACTCACCTCCTTAGCAGAAACCGTAGCAAACTCACAGTTGAAGGCAGACTGATAACAAAGCTTCATTTTTGCACCCTTCACCACTCTGGTGACTTGATATTGGGGAAGTCTATCGCTGATCAGTATAGCTTTGATTTCGCGCTAATTTCGAATTCCTAGGTGGCCTCAACCGCTTATTTTACCGCATAGAAGTAGCAAGTGTCAGTAATTGGGGATGTGTCAGCAATTGGTGCCTTTACCCTAACTATTTATGAAATATAATGGGAACGTTTTGAGGTTGGTAACACCAGGAAGTCAATATTTTTGTATGCTGGGAAAGTACCTACAACAACTTAAGACTAAATTGAGGAAAAAGAAGAAAACTTCAAGTTTGCGCAGTTTTTAATTTCTAGATATTTTCATTGGTTGGGACATGTGCTGTCTATTTTATGAATTATGAGTAGACGATAAGAAATAACAAAATATTTTTCACCGGAAAATTGATAATCTTAGCTTCATTTTCATGTGAAAATCTGAGACCTTCAGAGTACTTGGAAAACAATTTTTTGAGCAACACTAAAAAACGCTGCAAATTCTTTCACTGGGGTTTCTTATTCAATTGGCTTGCATTCATGATTTGAATTTATACTAAGCTTTGGAGTGTGCGTGTTTCTCAGGTAATAGAGCAATTATTGAACTTCAAGAGGCACACAAATATGATCAACTGACCAATCCAAATAAGTATTTTGGTCGAAAACAGATTAACGTGCTCTATGCATATCTCCTGAAATTCAATAATCGCTCTATCACCTGTGAAACGCGCACACTCCAAAGGTTAGTAGAAATTCAAATTATGAACGCAAGCCACTTGAATAATAAACCCCAGTGAAAGAATTTGCAGCGTTTTTATAGGTGAATTGAATTTTTTTACTTCAGAGCGATTTTTGACAGAGAACTTGGTGTTTGAACGTGGAAAAACATTAATTTTTCAAACGAGATCAGCGTTTTGGCATGAAATAATGCCTGTGTTGTTGGATGAAAATGATGAGACGAAAGGGGAAATAACCAAGTAATTTTTCTCGCTGAATCGAATGAAAACATTTCCAAGACTCGCCAAATTATTAAAATCACGTTTTTAACGTTTCATTTTGTTGAAGTTATCTTATCAGAATCTTTGATATTTTCGTACTGTAAGTTTTTGAAACATAATTCAATTGAAAATCATTGAAAATACACAACGAAGGCAATATCAGCGAAGAAGTGTCCGCCATTAACGTTATAAAGTGTAACGTAAACAAATGTAAACGGGGTTGGGCGGCGGAAAAGCGATTTGAAAGTCACACCACGCGGCACGAGGGCTTGCCGCGACAAACTCAACTATAAGCGGTACCGCGCTTTTACGTATGACAATTCCATAGAACAGCATAGTTCGATCGCTTATAGAACAGATCGCGTTGGTGGCCCGCTCGCTCGCGTTCGTTTTTCACATATGACCTTGACGCGTCTGCGGCTGACGACTTCTTCATGGAGGTACATACACAGGCGCGCTGCGCTGTGGGAGAGTTTTCTCTCAACAGGCGCGGCGCTGCAGGCGCCCAGCGCCCCTGTACCTGTACTATAGCCCATATAGGAACGATCCCTTACCACAGGGACGGAAACCCCTTCCCCGCTGGCGACTTCTTCATGTAAGTATGTACATACACAGGCGCGCCGCGCTGTGGGAGAGTTTTCTCTCAAGAGGCGCGGCGCGGCAGGCACCCAGCGGCGCGGCAGGCGGCCAGCGGAGCGGCAATCACCCAGCGGCGCGGCAGGCGCCCAGCGCCCCTGTATCTATACTATTGCCCATATAGGAGGGACCCGGACCGCAGGGACGAAAACCCCTTCCCCGCCGGCAGGTGGCAACACCACAGCTGACCCTTTAACTCGGCTGACTTTCCCTCATTAGCAGCAGTAAAAGCCCCTTTCAATCTCCCCCTCTTGACGCAAGAAGTTATAGTTGTTTTTGTTGAAAAATGTAATTTTTTGTAAGATTCAAAATGATCTCATCGTTCTGAGGAAAAGAAGTCTAAATTTCACAATAATCGTGAAACCTTATCAAACAAGTGTGTGGCCGTATTGCAAAAGTGTGATAAATTGCAAATAGTATAAATTCAAATCATGAACGCAAGCAAATTGAATAATAAACCCCAGTGAAAGAATTTGCAGCCTTTTTTTTTATTGAACCTCAATACCCCCCACAATAAAAACATCTATAATCTATCAAGTCCTTTACCACTCGTATTGCGTTAAAACTTCCCCAAATCCAAATATAAACGATGTAGCCAAAGGTAGACTGATGTAGAGGAGGCGCACAAATATCATCAACTGATCAATCCAAATAGGTGTTTTGGTTGAGAACAGATTTACGTGCTCTGTGCGTATCTCCTGAAATTCAATAATCGCTCTATCACCTGTGAGACACGCACACTCCGAAGCTTAGTACAGATTCAGATTATGAACGCAAGCCAATTGACTAACAAACCCCAGTGAAAGAATACTTATTTACCCCAGTAATAATATTGAACAATAAACCTCAGTAATAATATTGAATAATATTTACCTATATATTATCAGCGTTTTATGCATATCAGAATGCTTCAACCCGTGTATCGGCTATAAACTACAAGTATCCACATCGACTATCAGTCCAGTACTCACATTCACTACAACTCGACGCTATCGGCATCACTAGGTTACAAACAAACAATAATAACTATAATATAGTAACAATAATTACTGATATCAACACCAAAACAATAATAAACCAAAATAACGCGAATGGTTTGACCTACGGACCTGGGGAGGGACTCATTCGATTCCTCGGGGAGTGTTCTTCAAAAAGAGTACAAAGTTAGGCCGCTTCGACTTTTTTGAGTTTTTTAGGGATTTTACAAAACTTTGACAGCCCTTAAAGGGCACTTTAAATTAGGTGGGAGAGCTGGCTCAAGAATTGGGGCGTCGTCGGGCCAAGATGGATTTTTCCTGAAAATTTCAGCTTTTTTGCTACAGCCGTATGAGAGAAATCTTGCGCACGGCGGACGGACGGAAAATTTTTTATTGCAGATTCGGATTCTACACCCTTTGAAACGTAAACCATGAAATTTTCAGGGGGGTTAGAATTTTTTTTTTCAAGAGCGATTACATCGGTTTATTATTAATAATAAACCAAAAGCAACAATACAATCTACGCACCTTCAACGTAAAGTGACAAAGTTAGAGAGGGGAAGTAAAAAAAAAAATTTTTTTGTTTGAAACGATCACAAAGGTATATTATTAGGAATAATGCCGTATTGAGATGAGACGCCACAATTAGGGCCAGAAGGGGGTGGAAGTGGGGTAAATATTTATGTGGAAAGGGTAAATTGGTAAATTTGAGAGTTTGCAATCAAAAAACGTAGCTGCGGCAAAGGTACTGTCCACCTTTGTTGGCTCTAGCATTACGGCAGGGACATACTCTGTCTCGGATTATAGGTGCGGTAGGTTTACGGTGGGACATAATATGTAAAGGATTCCTTTTACACTGAATCCCATCAATGACGCTCGTTTGGTTGGCATGGGGCCATTTAATGTCTCCAAAACAATCAGTCCACTAGCCCGAAAATCTATTTCCTCTTAATAATCACCAGGAGGAGAAATACTAGCTTCCGGTAATGAGGCGTCACCAACCGAATTCTTAGTCGTATTGAAAGGGTTAAAGTACTAGATCCTCTCTCGATAAATGGTACCATGCGTCTCCAAATTGGCTTCATCGAAGTTGCAGTACATTAAGTAAATTTGTAAATTTAACATGAGGGCCTTCAGGATATCCACCTGCTTGTTGGAGTTCCAGTGTACTTTGACGAATACGTTACGTTCGCCATCGCTTTCGTTAGAGCAATTGTCAATTTCGTATCAAACAAACCTGCTGTTCATTTGGAAACCAAAAGGCTGAACACGCTCAATGCCGTAAATTGTCTTCAGTAACTTCGGTTGATGGGAAATACTCCAACACTCTTTAACTCTTCAAGGGCCAGTGTTTATCGCAATGTTTCCGATCTTCTAAGTGCTTAGTCAAAAGGGAACGCCCACTGTTATACATATTATTTTCAGCGGTTCAAGCAAATCACTATCTTAGGATCCGTTTTTAACTTGAAAATCGAGAATTCTTTTCTCAGTGCATCAGTTCAATAGTCTTTTTCTTCTTTGCGGCCCTATTATGAAGATTTTTTACAAAAGCAATTTCAACACCTACTTGTACTACCCACAAAAATCATCGAAACAAGATGGTGACGATAATATGATTAGGATTGAACCGCTCGATGATATAGCGATTTGAGTCGAATAGTGAAAGTAACTTCAAGCGTTAGGCTGCTTATACACAGGACCCGGGTTTTGAATCGAATATTCCGATTTTGTCGGTTGTCCCAAGTTGTCTTAAAGCCAACCAATTTTTTTTATTGCGCGCAACCGGTTCAGCGAGCACGCAAAGTTGCGCAACCCCCAAATTATTAAATAGTGGATGATGGTGAGCTCTAAAGTGTGACATATGAATTTTCATTGTTTTTTGACGCTGATTCATGTGATCCAATCTGTTTTTTAATTCGACTCAAAGTTCGCGGAATAATGACCGAAATTTGTTTATTTTGCGTGAAAACTCACCATTTATGCCGACTTTCAACTCTCAGATTGACATGATTTTTCACTTGATCATTGAAGACGGTTTCAGTCTCCTATTTGTACATTTTTCAAACAGACCTTGAAAATTAATCCCCGTAAAAATCTGAGAACAGGCTCCTAAAATAAAAAAGGACGCGAAATAAACTAATTTCGGTCATTATTCCGCCAAGTCAAATATGATATTTGAGATCCTTGCAAAAAAAAAAAAAAAAAAAAAAAAAATGAAGATCCAAAAAATTTGGTGCAACTCGTGGGACACGAGAGAAGTGATAATCCAAAGGTGTGCCTTGTAATTCAAAATGAAAATCCGAAATGATGGGTAGATTGTCAGAAAAAATTAAAATCGACTTTGTCAAGTCTTCTTGGGTGACTTAACGTATTCAAATCGGGGAGAATAGTATCGGAGGATGGTTAGCTCCTAACCGTTAACAACGGAAACCATCCAGCGTGTGGCATAATGAACGGGGCCCCGTATCACCTATTGCTCACGACGCGGCTGGCCGAGCCCCTAATGCATATGTATCAACCGGAGCTGACGCCCAATAACATTCTGTATCACCTACCTTGCACAATGGGCCGATAGAACTGTTCGAGTGGCATTGTGAAAACCTCGCCTCCTTTTCTCGCATGTCCGAATAGCAGGTTAAGGCGTTTCCTTTGGTGAGTACGAGGCTTATTATTACGAAGCTGGGCTGCCCACCTTTTATTATGGTAACGAGAGGTGACAAAGTCGTACCCCTCCCGCACTACGTTATTCCAAATGGTGACGCTTTGTATGAGCCACATTATATCATGTTCGTGATCTTAGTTTGTGCCTACTGTAAACGGCGCATTCTACTGGGGATAGCCTAAACGGTTATTTTCCAACTACTAGTTACCCGGACATCACGATCCAACGGTAACAATTTATAATAACCGATTATTTTAGTTACACGTTACTCACTCGCATCACTATCAGAATGCTGTTATGCCTAATTAATTTTCTTCCCTTACACGTAGGATCTACTTTCTTTCAGGGTTCTTTGCTGCGAGATACGAAGGATCCAATAAAGTTATCGAGTAGAGAATAATGAATAAATGAAAATGATACACTATTTTTGCTGATATCAAAAAGAAGAAATGCGTTACCAAAAAAAAAAAAAGAATAAATAAATAAAAAAATAAAAACGTAAAATTATTTGCTCAGACATTGAAAATACACTGCCGAGGAGATGGCACAGCAGCTACCTCGTTACATCCTTCATCATATGAGCCAAATTGAATCAAAATTGTGAAAGTTTCAAAAATTTCACGTTAGTGTATGTGAAGAGCGTACCGCTGATTATATTGAGGTGAAATAATTTCATGGGACCTCAAGATACCTTATCCGCATAATCCCTCAAAATTAGATCTAAATTAATTGAAAAATGTGGAAGGCTGTTTCAAGAATTTCACGTTATCGCATGCGCAGAGAGTACCGCTGATTAGATTGAGATTAAATTCGTATGGGACCTCAAGAAGCCTTATCCGCATAGTCCCTCAAAATAAGAGCTAAATTCATTCAAAATTGTGGAAGTTATGGCTGTAACAAGGAAATGCGGACAGACCGACCGAACGACCGACAGACAGACAGACCGACCGACCGACAGACAGACCGACCGATAGGCACGGAACCAAATTTGTTTAGTAGGCTATGAATCGCAAAATGCGAGTGGAAATTTTGAATTCGGACAACAAAAATTGTTTAGCTCCCGAAAGTGAAACGTTGCAGTTCAGAATTTTCTCCGAGAACTGAAGGGAGTTTAGGAGGAGCCCTCAGCTGTGTTAAACAGGTGTTAAAATTAAATCCTTCAACATACTTACTTGAAAGAATACGTTTATTTGAAAAGAGTAGGTGGGTTCTTACCAACTTGTTGTCTGTCCTAGTAGGACATGTACACTACCCCCTTTAAAACATAAGTTAGTATTGTCAGGAGACTGGTGGTGTCTAAAAACCCCTGGTGAAATAACTTGTTATTTCCTTAAAAGTTGCTGAAGAGGCGGTATATACCGTATCCCTTCAAACTTAAGTAAGCCCTGGTGTACGTTTTTTGGCTTCGAAGACACTATCTATTAGACTTATACCAACCTCTTGTCATCCCTGATACGACAGGTAGAGAGGATAATCGAAGGTCAAAGAAAACTTTTCCCTTATCGGAGTTCCAAGCTTAGATGTGTGAAGACTGCTTTGAACACAGTCTTTTCCGAGTAACTGGTTATTCTGAAAACTCCAAAAATGCAGTAACTAGTTGCTTCTACGGAGGAAGAATTATTGTTGCCGTATGCCAACCATTTCCAGCGTAAAATACCCTCCCCCCTCTCCCTCAAATCAAGTTGAAACCTAAAATCTCGATTAAATGGTACCTATGTTGAACGTGTTCTTGTTTACATGGGTAAGTGGGGTGTCGTTTTCTTGTAATATTGGACGAAAAACGCTGCCCAGTCTAACTCATTGATACATGATGTTTTGAATAACGGGTGATTTTTCGCTTGTTTGTGAGATTTGTCACTTTTAAATTCGATATTGCAATTATTTGCTTTGAGTGAGCTCTGAAACCTATCCCACTATTATTTTTTTTTAAATAATAAATTCATGTGCTGGAGTTGGAAGGGTGTTTTGTTTGATGTTGGGTCCACGCCCATTGTTATTCCTTCAGTAAAGGTTATTGATTTGTTTTAAGAGATGCTAATCTGAAACAAGGAACTGAAAAAGCTGTACCTTCTTAATTGATGTGCCCTTGATGGATGACATTATTGTTAGGTGATTATGCCCACAGATCCGTGTAGGTTCCCTCTACGCCTCCATTCCCTTGAACTCTTCCAACATTCAAGACTGCCCTGCTCTTACTAACGATGCCTTCAGTCATCAATGAATATCAATTGTATCTGTATTGTGATGAAGAAATTCTTCGAAAATTTTCATCTCCATATTTTTATAGCCTTTGCAATAACTTTATTTTCAGTGAAAATTCGCAGAATTGAGGAGAGAGTTATGGTTCGGGCACAAAAAGGGAATCCTAACCAAAAAATGTATTTTTCTGCGTTCCTCCAAGGTCTTGGAAGTTGGTGGTTTTGGTGTCTAAAAATAAGTGCATGTACACACACACACACACACACAAGTGACGTCTGGCAACATTACCTTTAATAAGAAACTCAAAGTTTGTTTCTATCTTCATAGGTATGTTTTTATTAATGTATTAAGATAGAAGGCTGGATTGTCGGACCGGTTTTGGAGCGAGTTCAGGCGCACAATGTAGGCCAGGTCAGAACCTCCTAATCATCCTTCTACTTCCCAACCTATTCGTTTGTTTCCCGGACTTTTGTTATGGTTGTTTACAGGTCATTTATTAGCGGCGGAAAATCGTGACAGCTGGAGAAGCCTTTGACAGTAACCGTACTTTTCGTGCGAAACGCGGGTTTTCCGCTACTAATTTTGTAATTTACTTTAAGGAATTTGTAGTTGTTAGTTTAATAAGTGCTGCCGCACATCACAAATTACTTCGTTATATAAGATTTAATGGATTCAATAATGCTTCATAGTCTACAATGGTGCGATGTGTGAAACGATATGGTTTATCGCTACAGTGAATGCTCACTCTTGAAAATGAATATTCACAGACCGTAAACACCGCAAAACAACATTCGATTCGCTCCAGTTGGTAGACATCAGGCTTTCAAAATAAAAATCTTCTTCGACTGCCGTTCGTCCACTCTATTAAACTCTTTCTAAATGGTTAAATTTTCGTAAGCTTGTAGTTTAAAAAAAGTTCCAGTTTTGCTGCATCACCTATCAGCGAAAGTTGAAATATATTGTTTCAGCATGATCCTAGTTTCTCATACTTAAGAAATTAATCGAAAAAACAGAAAAATTAGAAATGCTGCCAAGTGGTTGAGCTTGGTGTCATTTTACACGAAAAACGTGGAAACACAAAAAAGAAATAAAAGCAGAAATCAAAATGCCTAAATGGTTCAATACTTTGTTCACCGTAATAAAATTTAGCAAGATAAAATAAAAAACCTGCCTATGCTTCACTTGTTCGAAAATATATTCTAATCTTGAAAAACTCGATTCCAAAAGCAACAGCATGTCAGCATAACCTAGTAGCACATGCTGCTAGGCGATTTGCCTATGTCTAAGCACCTTTACGTTCACATTCGTGTTGAAGTTTTTTTCCAGTGGAAGTTCTAGCCCTTTGGGAGAGTGTACCAATGAATGTATTGCGGTACGAGTGGGCTCGTTCGTTTTATCAAAAGGGGTGTCAATCAACAAAACGTATCAGTGTGATTTCGAAGTTTTCTATATTAAATTTTTAAATATTTGGGGCCTTTGGGTTCACCCTTCAGAATTGATTGAGAATTATGATTAGAACTCAGAACCAACTAGACCCCATTCGTGATTTTGGACCCAGGTCCCATTAACTGTTGTCCAGTAGTTGGAGAAAAGCTCTTCACAGCGGAGGATTGAAGGATGGATTTTGATTCATTTGGTTTTCAGATTCTACACATTTTTAAAACCAAAACGTTCAATAATTATTGAACGTTTATTCCCTAATAATTATAATTATTAGGGATGCAAAAAAGTATCGATTCGCTAAACAATCGACTTAAAAAAAAGTATGGATACTTCTAGATTCTGTTTTTCCCAAGTATCGAAGAATAGATTCAAAATTTTGAGAGTCGGTTTTTTTCATGAAGGAAATTTTTGACAATTCCAACAAAAACAATGGAAAAAGAGCAAGAAGTGAAAATACCTCAAGAATCAAAAACACTCATCACTGCTTATTACAATCTAATGACCAACAGTATTATTATTACTATTATCTCTCATCACACATTACTTATGTCTGGCATGACTGCGGTCAAGACGTTGAACTTTGAAGAAGAAGACCTGTCCATCATCCATAAGGAATGAACAAGTTTCATCTCTCTGTGCACCTTCAGTGAGTGCCATCTCATCTGGGGTTACCAGGTAATGAACAAGCCGACAGATATGCGGATTGCATGAAACAAATGAGACATTGGAAGTAGAATGTGTTACGGGGATTGCAGCCCTGAAATCCTGTTGCAAACGAGGAACGAGTGGGTAATGTACAAAACTAGTGCTGGACTGGACAAGAACAATCCTTCAACAACACTAGTGACTACATGGACTCCTCAATGATCAACTAATAGAAGAAAATAGTGGGGTATTGAAAAACTATTACAGAATAAATAGGTAAATTTTTGAGAAGTCATGAGAAGTTTCTAGTAAAATTTACAGTGCATTTAATGCACTCAAACTCGTTTCAAAAATCCAATACGTATCCATTTTTGAAATAAAACGATACTTTCATGAAACATTATAATTTATCAGTCATAAATTTTGTCATTCTAATGACACTCATTTAAAAAATTACAAAAAAGGATCTATTGTAATGAATTTTCTAAATAAATCGATTCTAAATTTTCTCATTCTAATAAGACTCCTTTAAAAATTTCAAAAAAGTATCAATTCCTTAAAAAATTGGTATGATAATTTTTGATTCTTCCCAAAAAGATCGATACAATTTAAGTAAATCAATTATTTCTTAAGAATCTTGCATTCCTGCGATCAGTTTGGGAGGTGATAAAAATCTTCTTTTTTTCGGTTGATTACAAATTCTCATTATTGAAAAAGGAATAAAACTCGGGAGAAGTGCGTAAGCAATCAGTTGACTTTCCGTAGAAGCTTCGATACGGAACAAAATTCCATGCTCGATTTTCACTTTCAATAACCCTATCCCCCTAACCCAATTCCCTAACTCGGGCAAATCATCATTTTTGATTTGTTCCCGAAATTCCTCGAGAGTTTCGAGGGAGAACCGCGCAAGCGCTTGTAAATGGAGCGTCCCGAAGGGAGTTTTTAGTTATGCTTTCCTCCAGGGAGCAGCTCCCTCAAGAGCGCAAGTCACTGCTTTCCAGGTGAAACTATTGTGTCATTTTTGAAATTAGTCACGATTTTTTCTGCCCGCCCTCGCCACTGCGACGATATAACAATGACTAAATAATTATCTGTCGTGGATTATGAAGCGATTCCGGGAAAAGTCCTCGAAGTAAGTTCGGTGACTGGTGTGGTTCCTGTTAGAAAAGATGAAGGAGATTGTGGTTACTACCAAAATGCCTTTCTGCTTTTCTACAATACTTTAGGGTTTAACGTTTTCAATATGAATCTTTCTTCAGCAAAGATCTTTCTTCGGACCGTTCCAAGTTTGCTAACTACCCCCAAGGATTTTGACAGAAAAAAGAAAGTTAAAGAGAATGTAAATCTAAACATTATAAAAATCGTGTAGTAAATTAATTTAATGACAATTACTTATTAATAAACGTTGACGAAGTATGATTGGAGCTCTTTTTAAGACTTCTAAAATATATTTACAAGGTATGGAAGCGTCGATCTTGGATAATTATCTAAATATACGTAAACATACTATAGACTACGCCTAATGAACGTAGATCACGTTCTCGTAATCCATGCGATATACATACCTTGAACCTTCTTGTAATAATTTGCTGATTTTTTTGTGGATGCTTTTCCAAAAACAGTGAGAGTTTTTAAAACTTGAGTAGGTTCCTCCTTTCCCTATGAATTTAGTTCTCCATTCGTTTCATGAGTTTGCTGGCAGTAAACTACATCGCTCTATCGACTGTGAACACTTTCACCATTTAAAATTTTATATTTGGTCATTTAAGAATTATTATTAATAAGAATATTATTTAATATTATTAATTAATTATTAAGAATAAGAATGACAACTCCTATGCTCTCCAGGTGAAGGCAAATAAAACTATCAATTGACTGCCTGGGTTTCTTTTGAGAACTTACTTCACATCTGGTGGGTGAAGTTTTGTACAGAGTGATGTTTTCTTCTTTTGCGGGACTTCTCTCTTTTCAAGTAGTTCCCCTTTGAGGCAAAAGAACCGCCTTCATGCAACATTCAATTTGACGCCTGGCTTCTTATCTCTCATCAAACGCCTTAAAATCTGCAGTTGCTCTAGTGTCAGTATTTTTAGAAGAAGACCATTCAAGAAACATCGACAAGTAATGGACACGAAGAAGGAGAAAGTAGAGTTGATTTAAATATAGAAAATGAGTTAGTATTTGAAAGTTGGAACTGGATAAACGTACCCTACTACGGGAAAATTTCAAATAACATCGGGATCAACTGAAGAAACCTTTCACTTGAGGTAGCTCAAAGCTTAATTATGCAACTATTCTGTTCTAGGTCCCTCAGAAAGAGATCCATAAAATGGAATTATAGAATTATAAATTTTATAATTCACTTATGTAGATAGATTGAGAAACAAACTAACCAAAAGGTTAATCAGCTTCAGCTGATCATTGCAATTGAGTTCAAGATACAACTAAGGTGACAGGATGACTTCCTCATGAACAAGCTAGAAACCAAAAACTGTCCTGGTGCCTTTCTAAGTAACACAAGCTGGTATACAAATACTTATATAATTGCTAGGATGACTGGAACTCATACCCAAGATCTCATTTGTGTGTTTTTACTTAAGTTTCATCAACTTTGGTCCAGTACCTCCTAGGAGAAAAGTGGACTAATGGATTTCTTTTATTCGATTTTCAGTTTCTGTGCATCTTAAATTGTAAAACAACAAATTGTGAGGGAGAGGGGAGGAGGAGGGTAGTTTGGACATTTTTCTTGGTCGATTAAAAATTGAATATAAGCAAAATAACTAGTGTAAGTTCCAAAATAAATTCAAAATACCTGCCTAGTGCCTACGTTGACCCCAAAAACCTCCACTACTTCCTCTCAGCACTTTTACTCAAATATTGTTTTGGCGTTTGTTATCGAATGAAAATCCGCACTGAACTAGAAGTCAGTTGCATTCGAACCTAACTAGAGGTTTGTAGCGAGCAGAATGACCAGAATCGTGTCATGTAAGTAAAAGGTGGCTAGGAGGTAGTAGGTATGTATATTAAATATACTTAATTTTATACAAACGTGGACTCATTAAAGTGCTTGTGGGAAAGGGGAGCACTAGGATTTTAAAAGACTCTAAGCCACATTGTTTTGGGTGCCCAGATATGTTGCGAAGGGGCATTCAGATAAGGACGGATGGTCTAAACCGAGGCTTAAGAAGACCAAGGTTGTTCGGTCTTCTACAATAAATGAAATATTATTGCATAGTAGACAGGAGCCTGCCGTAAATCTGTCAGTAACGTGAGGTTTTCATGTTAACTTTCAACATTGAGAGGTAAAATAGGTACCTAGGTTAAGGAAAATTGGCTTCTTTCTCCCGTATTTTCCACCAAAACTTGTAAAAAATTTACAAGTTGAAAAAAAAAAAAAACAATCTTTTGAAATATGATGCCATATATGGCCCAACAACCAAAATACGATGTTATTGTTGGTGGATACGATGGTGGTGGTCACAAACTGCAACTGGAAGTCAATGCATATGAGAAAAAAAGAAATGCAAATATGACCGAACCCGAACTCTAGCAATCATTCACGGGAGGTCATCAGAAATTTCCTTCTCGAATTCGGCCTGAACACCCCGGAAAAAATTGTCTCTTACATAATCACAGATAGCGTAATACTCGTAGTTTCGAGTTGAAATAACCATCTAAATGATTTGTTCAACTTTGTTACGCCACATTGGTAGATGATGTAGCTGAAACTCGTAGAAAGCCCAATAGAATTATAGAGGCAGAAGTTGAGCGCAATGAGTTCATTAAAGTAGTTGAGTGCATTCCACTATTACAAGTTTCCTCTGCCGCGCATCGCATTCAACTCCGCACCTGTTCTGCCACACAATTCGCAGTAATAACCTAACTAGTTTAACTCCAATGCAAGGGATAATGGTATTTAAGTCACTAATTCGTAGGCAAGATGGTTTTTGTGGTGTCTACTATACTCTTGCGATGACCAGTCTTATGACTACTCACATTCATTATTATATTGATCATTTTGCGCTGAGGAAGTCTAGTGTACTTACATTTTATTAATGTAACTTATGTATACCGTATAGGTATAGGTACGTACTACTATGTTCTTTCTCTGGGCTACCCATTTTCCGGACAAATTATAACAACCAATTAGCTGCGTGACTAACGTCTGCACTAAATACACATTTTTGATCGAGCTCGAAGAAATTGAGTGTCTCCTATGGTAATTTTACGGATCGTGGGGGAACAAATATAAAATACTATTGTAGGCGCTCCGTTATCAAATAATGAAGGAATGTAATATTGAAATGAATGACGAAAGAATTTGTTTTATGGCCCTAGGTACTTACAGCCGCCCGGAGAGGCTGGAAGGTTCGTTATTTTTCTTTTCAAAGCAATAAATGTTACCTTTTACGGTCCTTATAATAACTTCTTCTTTCTATTGTTACCAAAGGGGTTTTTCAAATGTTCATTAGGGTCAGAAAAAAGCCTACCGGATTCTCCCCGCGACCTCATAACCCCTCTGAAAGAGATGCGTTGAAATAAATTCTCGTTAAGCATCGAAAATCTTCGTTTTATTATTTCAACCGACGAATGAGGTTTTTTATTTCGGGATGGGGGAGTGTGAGTTTCTAATTTGATTTACGGTCGCCCGGGTTCTTTAAAGTTGTCGTGGACTGACCATATGCTGAACCAGTGATCGCTTAAGGGCACAGAGTTCGTGCAGTACTTCCTTCTCCAGCTTTATCGAGTGTTTTCCTTCATCCTCAATCCTAATCTGTACCGATCGCCTCGAAATCCTTTCAATCTCTTGCCCTCCGGTCGCTAGAAAAAGTTACGGCTTCGCGATACAGCGTAGATTAACGTCGCTTCGATCGCATTCATGGTTAGTACCCGATCAATCTTCATTCTGAAACTGTATCTCTTTCAAAGCAATGGGAGCCTTGGGGCTTCAGTACATGTCTTCTTTCTCTCTTGTTCTGTCGACAAAGCTGTTCAACCAAAAACTGTACTGTTTGTGTGCAATGCGAAAGCAAATGTATTCAGGAAACCCTTTAACAATCTGCAACATCGAGCTCAAACCAGAACAATGAAATAACGACTAACTTATCATTGCCGACCTATCAAGTTTAATTTCATAATTCTCTCCAAAAGTTTCAACCATTCCATGGTCAGTCCCCACTTATATGGGATATGTCAGCTCCCCGGCTGGTGATGGCCTGAAATTATTTATTAAATAAACTCAATGCCCTCAAAGTCTCTGAAATCGCCTACCTATAGATAGACAAAAATTTCTACAACAACATTTCTACAACAACACATTTCTACAACATGGAAATGTCGGTTTTGGAGTATTCATGCGTTGATGTAATAATCGAATCAAATCTTTTATCTGCCACTAAGCAAGGCAATCGTCAAATACGTACAAACATGTGCAGATTAATTTATATAAAATCAAGAACTTTTAGATTCGCTCGTCAAATAAAATAATGGAAAGGTACGAATGAAACGAGGGGAGGGAGTGGTGCGGCTTGAAGAAACAGACAAAATAACAATACAAAATGACTAGAAAAATCTTAAGTACACTTGAATGAAAAAAATATGACGAATGAAAAATAATAATCCTCAACGAAAAAATAACATGATTAAGGCCTCACAACTCACGTCTCTGATGGACTGGAAAAAATCGTCAAAAAAGCATGGGACAAGCTCACGGAAAAAAATGAAACCGTTCCGCTCAAGAAATGTTTTGATAGGGCGTTGTAATGCTTCACAGGCCATCAATTAGAAATATTTTGAGATACATTTAACCTGGAAAATGGAACCACTAATTGTAAATGTAGAATATTGATAAGTAGACGATTTGAAAGCATTCCTATTGTTACGAACATTGTTACACATTCAAAGATGAAAACTGCAGGTGATAGAAGAATTATCAATAGGGACTTTGCCTCACATTTATTGAATTTTTGGTTTATTATTCAATAATAAACCATTGTAATCGCTATGGAAAAAAATTCTAACCCCCCCTGAAAGTTTCATGGTGTATTTTTCAAAGGGTGTAGAATCCGAATCTGCAATAAAAATTTTTCCGTCCGTCCGCCGTACGGCAAAAGATCTGCAATTTTCAGGAAAAATCCATCTTGGTCCGACGACGCCCCAATTCTTGAGCCAGCTCTCTCACTCAATTTAAAGTGTCCTTTAAGGGCTGTCAAAGTTTTGTAAAATCCCTAAAAACCTCAAAACAAGTCGAAGCGGCTCTTTTTGAAGAACATACCATGAGGAGTCGAATGAGCCCCTCCCCAGGTCCGTAGGTCAAGCCATTCCCGATGTATGGCCCGATTTATGGTGTCAACATTTGCGTTTTTTGGTTTATTATTGTTTGTTTGTAACCTAGTGATGTCAGTGATAGCCGATGTGGACACTTGTAGTTTATGGGCGATTCTGATATGTATGAAACGCTGATAATATACGGTAAATATTATTCAATATTATTACTGGGGTAAATGCAATTATTCAATTTGCGTTTTTTGAATCTGTACTAAGCCTTGTGCGTTTATTATTGAATTTGTTTGTACGTACTGTTCTCAACCAAAATACCTATTTGGATTGATCAGTTGATGATATTTGTGTGCCCCCTCTACATCAGTCTACCTTTGGCTACATCGTTTAAATTTGGATTTGGGGAAGTTTTAACGCAATACGAGTGCCAAAGGACTTGATATATTATAGATGTTTTTATTGTGGGGGGGGGGGGGAGATTGAGATTGAGTGATTATTCAAGTGGCTTGCGTTCATAATTTGAATTTCTACTAAGTGGATCAACTGATCAATCCAAATAGGTATTTTGGTTGAGAACAGATGATGCCTATGCGTATTGAAATTCAATAATCGCTCTATCCTGTGAAACGTGTCCAAAGCTTAGTAGAAATTCAAATTATGAACGCAAGCCACTTAAACCGATACACGTATTTCATTCAACAATACCATTGTAATCGCTCTGCAAAAAAAATTCTAACCCCCCTTGAAAGTTTCATGGTTTATTTTTCAAAGGGTGTAGAATCCGAATCTGCAATAACATTTCCGCCGTACGGCAAAAGATCTGATTTTGGTCCGACGAATATTATTCTCAATCATTTAAAGTGTTCAAGGGCTGTCAAAGTTTGTAAAATCCCTAAAAACCTCAAAACAAGTCGAAGCGGCCTACATTTTCTCTATTTGAAGAACATACCATTAGGAATCGAAGGAGCCCTTCCCCACGTCCGTAGGTCAAACCATTCTCGATGTATGGCCCGATTTATGGTGACAACATTTGCGTTTTTTGGTTTATTATTGTTTGTTTGTAACCTAGTGATGCCGATAGCGTCGAGTTGTGTGGATACAGAGTGATAGCCGATGTGGATACTTGTAGTTTATAGCCGATACACGGGTTGAAGCATTCTGGTATGCATGAAACGCTGATAATACATAGGTAAATATTATTCAATATTATTACTGGGGTTTATTCTTCAATATTATTACTGGGGTAAATAAGTATTCTCTCACTGGGGTTTATAATTCAATTGGCTTGCGTTCATGATTTGAATCTGTACTAAGCTTCGGAGTGTGCGTGTTTCACAGGTGATAGAGCGATTATTGAATTTCAGGAGATATGCATAGAGCACGTAAATCTGTTCTCAACCAATATACCTTTGGCTACATCGTTTAAATTTGGATTTGGGGAAGTTTTAACGCAATACGAGTGCTAAAGGATTTGACAAATTATAGGAGGCACACAAATATGATCAACTGATCAATCCAAATAGGTATTTTGGTTGAGAGCAGATTTACGTGCTCCATGCATATCTCCTGAAATTCAATAATCGCTCTATCCTGTGAAACACGCACTCCAAAGCTGAGTAGAAATTCAAATCATGAACGCAAGCCAATTGCATAATAAAGCCCAGTGAAAGAATTTGCAGCGTTTTTTCGAAAGGGGGTGCATTGATGTGGGAGAAAGCCATACTACGCCGCTTGGAAAAGCTTCCTAAAAATCTGGTGAAGGAAGATTTAAAATTTTAAATGTAGCGGCAATCTGCATCGATGTTGGGAAGTATTTCCCTGCCTGACCAATCTGATTCCATTGCTCGGTGGTCCCATTCCCTCCCAGACCCGTTCTCTCTGGGGTTGTCAGTGTTGCCACTGTTTCTAGATAAAATCCTGAAGACCCGAACCGAGTTTTCGATGCGTCAAACTTGACTTATGATGCAGCCGCCGGCCGATTTTTTAGAGTTTTTTGACAGAGGGAGGGTTTTTTTCAAGACATTTTCTCCTACGGTAATTCTTTCCTTCGTGTATTCCTGGTGTTAAACGTTATTCTACGGAGCTGACTTGAGTTCCATACCTTGACTGTTTCCAAAAAGACACTCTGGGAATGGGCTGTTCCATCCGTTGTAGAGTGAACTATTTTGTCACCAGAACAATACGAAAAAATGAGAAAGCCATCACGTAGTTGAAATATATACATGCGAAATCTACTTTAGGTATTGCTCAACTTCTCCAACACAATCATTCAGTTGTAGGTGTATCCTCTTGAACATCTCAGGTGAATCACTCTCGGGACGACGATATTTCTAATCAGCAAAAAAAGTCTCATGGTTTACGTAATTCAGTCTTTACGCCAGAAATCGCATGATAATCAAGGTAACAATTCCTCGTTCCATTCAAACAGAACTCATATGAGCAATTTTTGCAGCTCTAAACAGTTTGAGCTTTGTGGCAATCCCGCATTTTCCGTTTGACAAGACCGTCTTGGGTGAAGAACTTTTGTAAGGAAGCTCATGATCCATCAGTAGGTCCCCTTCGCATTAACCAACTTTTTCTTTTACGGAATTGGTCATAATTTCAATATAAATCAAACTTAGGGGAAATTTCAAAAGAACACAACATACTTTGTTATTTAATAACTGCTGGTAGCTGGTTTCACTTCTGGAAACGGGATTTCCTCCTACAGTCCTGTTCAAAGTTCAACACTGCACACAAAACTGAGTTCATCGAACTCCTGCATCTAAAACAGTATATTTTTGCCACCCAACTGATATACGACACAATTTAATGACTTCTTCTTGTTGCTGAACTTTGTGAGGTGATGGAATGGCGTAGTTGTCCCTTCCGAGCAGGTGGATGCATCAAGTAATGGTCCGCCACGCTCAGAAGATGATACAGATGCTTGCAGGCGTCCGACTCATCTCCCAAGGCGACAGATTCTAAAATCGGGAAGGGGCCAACTAACCATCACAACTTGACGAATATTGATGAGAAATATCGAATATTGGGTCGGATGGACGGGATGGCATTTAGTGGGAAAGAGAAGAAGAGGGTTGCGCTTATTGAATATTATATAATCGTTATGTACATAACATTAATTCTCATGGTATCCCATTAGAAAAAATCAAAATTATGAAACAAGGAATATGCTGAAGCATCATTGCTTATCTACAGAGGGTGTATCCTTAGTTAGTGAAAGTTGCGGACCGACGACAGAGAAACTGCATTACGAAATTAAGCTTTCGGGAAAATTGGGAATTAGCTTCAATGTAGATTATAAAATCAAACTCAAAATGTTGATTTAAAAATGTACAACTTGAAATCCGGTGCCAAACCAATGAGTTAGTTTGTGGAAGTTGATTTTGGATGAAAAACGCGGATTTCACCGTAGAAATCTCTGTTTTTCGGCGTCCAAATATTAATTTCTGCTCTCACTTTCAGAGTTAAATGTTAGTTGATTATACCATTAGAAAGCTGACATTTCAACGCAACATTTTGTTAGAAAGAAAATTTAACGCCTCTTCTAATAATGTCAACAATTTTGAAATTACACCTTAAATGAAAGGAATGCTTATCATTCAAATGAGTTGAAGTTGAAAACAGGAAAAAAATCGTATAACTGACATAACGCGAAAGGTAAGTGAGATAGAGAAATGTTAGGGGGCAACTTCGATCAGAAATGGTCTCTAAAAGCGGTACCTGACCAGTGTCAGTCACTTAGATGTTGAACTACTGCGTCCAAAGACACGACAGTGAAACGTATTGAACATTGAATTACATACATTCCAACAACTTCATGGTATTAGAACATAGGCGCAACTAGTTTACTGCAATGATTATTGCTTCAAACTATGCGAATTTGCAGTCGAGCGGGTTGGTTTTAAGACTGGTCACCTACTAATTTCGTGCTGAGAACCTAGTAATTGACCCAACACCTCCAGCCCTCATATAGGCGTGGTCAGGCTCACCGCAACTACGAGTATTACAGCCGCACATCCAAGGTCTTCATTGAAACGGGTTTCGATTACGGATAAATGAATTGCTAGAAAACTATTTCTCTGGTCAGCCCAGTCTAATAGCGGGTTGGGTTGGAGCCTTTCACCGCAGGCCATCAAGTGGTTTGCTTCTCTGGCAAAGGTCGCTGTTATTAACTGTCAAGTGCTGAAATTTTTCTTGGAGCCGACCATCTCGTATTCCCAGGAGAGTGCGGACGTCAACTTTATTTCGACGACTGAAATGGTTCTTTCCAACTACGAATGCTGATGCTTGTGATGCAGAACTTCTTACATGCTTCAGTCAGGAGCCATTTCGAACCTGGAGGTTTAGGGTCCGATGATTGTACAATGAGACTGATTGAAATCATTGTTCCTCTAGAAGAACTGAAGATGACGGTAGGGTACTCCCGGCCTTCTATAGCCATATCTCGTATTATGAGTATGTGAGAGCTTGCAGTGTGTTAAGTGGTTATGCCGCTTGGAAATCAGTTTTAGCGCCTCATAAATGAACAGTAATGGGATTGTCAGGTGATCCTCTCTGCGAAAGGGTCCGCGGCAGGAAGCTGTTGATGGAACACTCGTAATGATTCTGAGTGCGCGCTTCTGCGATTTAAAAATGGGTTCTCGAATCGTCTCGCCCAGAATATTATTCCGTATCTTGATAGAAAGGTGCCGAAATCAACTGTGCTCTTGAATACCAATGGATGAAGCTTCCGCAGGCCGAAGCAGGTGCTACTCTGGTGCGCAAATATAATATTTGAGATCCTTTCTGAGAGAAATGTAAAAATATGAAGATTTAAAAAAAATGTTTCTTGTTTACTCCCATTTGGACGATTTTAGGAGCGGAACTACTCCTGGGACAACCTGTATGTCGTACTGAACCTTCAGAATTTCCGTAACCGATTTTCGAAACCAAATTGTGTGGTTCGAATGTTTGTGGTGTTTCCCATCTACTGAGGGGAAATAAAATGAAATCAAACGAATTATTTAATATACAATAAATAATTCATTTTGGTTTGGAGTGCTCAAATATTGGGATTAGGAAGACAAGAAGGAAGTTGAAAAAAAAAGAAGTATTTCATGAAGCCACGCAACACAGCTAGAACCCTTTTTCAGGGATACTTATTGTTGATTCACAGAAGAACGGTACCAGTGGGACAACAAGTTCAAAATCAGAGGACATATGGGTTAAATGAGGCGTTTCGGGTGGAATTTGAGCAGGAATTCTAGCAATTCTAGGTAGGAAGTGGATGGCGGAGCTAAACTGCTTCCTTATGACGTAGGAACTAGCAGAACCGTAAGCCCGCGCCACCCGCACGATTCGAGTCGGTACCGCTACCGGTCACACACACTTGAGCACAACTTACGAGTAACCGTAGTTCCACATTTGCCTCTGAACTTAGCTTTTGGTCCTACAGACCCAGAAATAAAATATACAGTGGCGGATCTAGGCAACATTTTCTAGGAGGGGCTAGTTTATTATGGGCTCCATGGAGGGGGTATACAGGGTGTAAGTAGCTAAGACTTCATGGATCGCTTCTACAAGTTATTTGCAACATTAAGTGCCTCTTAGAGTTTTTTGTAGAGGCTTCGTTTTCAAGTTATTGACAATTTGAATTTTTTTCGTGTTTTCGTTTTTTTTTCTTATTTCTAAAAATGACTGTAAATACTTCATTCTTTAAGTATTCTAATACCGTTGAATTTCCTGTCTCCTCCATGCCAAATCATAAGTTTTTAAGAGAGTTAAGAGTCGGAAAAAAAGAGGTCAATTTTAAGAATTTGGGTTTTTAAATCTGATTTTTCCTTTAAAAAAAAACCTCAGCCAAGTGGGTGTGGCACATAGCTTCCTCGTATCCATAACATGACTGTGTAGATCATTGAAAATTATTATTGACTAAAGAACTTCGTTCAATTAGGTGAAGTAAATATTGAATTAGGGTAAATTTATTGTTATGCAGGAGCATAACTTGAGAAAATAAAGGTAGGCATGTTCAACTATTGAACAAACTATAAAATATACCTAATAAGTCCGAACAATCCCTGAAAATTTCATCGAAATCGGTCAAGAACTCCCGAAGTTATGCTTGTGGCAAGGATTTCACGTTTGAGCATGCGCAGAAGCTACTATTGATCCGGGGGTCATGAAACTCATAGGGGACCATCTACACATCAAACCGAACAATCCCTGAAAATGTCATCGAAATTGGTCAAGAACTCGCGGAGTTATGCTTGTGGCAAGGATTTCACGTTTGCGCATGCGCAGAGGCTACTATTGATCCGGGGTCATGAAACTTATAGGAGACCATCTACACATCAAACCGAACAATCCCTGAAAATTTCATCGAAATTGATCAGGAACTCCCAGAGTTATGCGCGTAACAAGGATTTCACGTTTGCGCATGCGCAGAGGCTACTATTGATCCGGGGGTCATGAAACCTATAGGGGACCATCCACACCCCAACCCGCACAATCCCTGAAAATTTCATCAAAATCGGACTATAACTTCGTGTAGTTTTGCCCGTAACAAGGATTTGCTGACAGACAGACAGACAGACACACAGACAGACACGGAACCAAAATTGTTCTGAAAGGTCTAAAACGCAAAATGCGAGTGGAATTATTGATTTTGGAGACAAAAAAATTTTCACATTCCGAAAGTGAAAACAATGCTTCCGATACTTTAGTAGACTCGGAAGCAAAAAAGCAGTTGTGTAAGTTCAGTAAAATAATTTCTGCTGCTTTCCTTCTACGTTTCATCAGCTTTTTAATGTTACCTATAGAAAAACATTGATAAAAGTACCAACAAGGAGAGAAAATGGCTTTTGCATGCAACAAAATATGTTATTTTCCTACATTTCACTCATAATGTTGTAAGGGATCGATTTTCCCTGAAATCCATTGATTTTCGTTTGAAGTACCGATGTCTCAAAATATTTAAGAAAAAAAAGTTTCTTAGTAGCTTAGTCTCCCCCCCCCCCTCTCTCTCTCTCTCTCTCTCCCTCCCACCATTTAGCCGCCACTGGAGGTAGAAGCAATCTATTGGTGATTCTTTGTGAGTTGTTCAGCCTCCCGAAAAAAACAAACCGAGCTCTTTGTACCCAAACCACTAAGAACGTATTGATTACATGTTGAATCAGTTTCGGAATTATCGAATAACTTTCAATTTTCTTCCGTCCCCCTTCAGACTACCAGGGATTGTCTTCTGTCGCAGTATAGGACTATTAAATACAAACTGATAAAACAGTCTCGACGATGAAATCTGAAACTCTTGATAGTGTCACAGCTGATAAGTCATCTGGGATAAATTCGCGGTAGGGGGACCGGAGTCACGAATTGTATTGAAAAAAAGGATCGCTCTCTGGAGAAGATAGTAAATCAGTCGTAACCAGAGCCCTGGGGTTAGTGAGTGGATCAGGGCCCTTTGCCGCGGGCGGAGTTTATATGTGACTTTAAGGTCGAGCCTGAAAATTTAAAGTGGGTTTGTTTCGTATGCTATTCGTAGAGCCCAAGTCAAAAAATCAATTTACACTGACGGAATTAGGTTGCGAAGCGGTTAAATACATTGATACAAATTGGTTGGAAAGATACGAGTTATGTTATTTGCATTAATTTTGATTTACGCGTCAGACAGTCGAAATCAATCACAGACCGCTTTCATATGCATCTGAAGCTCGAGATGCCCTCTGGTTCACAAAACCAGGTGATTTATAAAACCGTTCGCTGGGCATATTTCGGGTTGCGTTTCGGGCAACGTCTATTATTTCTTCCAAGGCTCCATCGGCTCCGCAGTTACGTTAAGTATGCTTTCTCAGTTATGGTAATTTGTAGATGTACTGCCAACTTTGCGAACGTCGCAAAAGCGCTCATATTTTTCCGATCCAATATTCAAAGTTAGTTAAGTGTGTCAGCGTATCACTTTCTGTAATTATTCTGTTATTATATGCTATTCTCTGAAACTACTGGACAAAAAAATACGGCTCAAAAATCCAACAAATATCAGGGATGTGCCAATACCCCCTCAAATTTTATGTTACGTTTGCCATGTCTGTCCGCCGTAGGGGCCATAAAAAGCCTTACCGCTTTAAATTATTTCAAAAAGGTTTATTATTTTCGTATTAGATAACATCTCTATGCGGATCACCGGACTACCAGAACTGGTGTGTACATAATGAGAAAATTCTTCCTAAATACACGCTTACTCCTCAAATGAGAGACGGCGCCTTAAGCAGTGAAACAGTAAAGAACCAGTCACGCTGTTTTTGCTGTCACCTCAAACGCGGTCCAGCTCGGAACGGCGGTTGAATTTTAAGGGTCGTATCTCACTACGGTCGTATCTCATTCGATCCATGGAACTAATTTCTATGTGAATCAAACAACAAAAACTACCCTCTTACATCGAAAGTTTTTGAGATTTATTTTTATTAATAGTTTAATCTTCGAATATTGTCCGCTAGATTTTATTGATCAAGATTGACTCCTATTTGGTAACATTAGCGTGCTGAGGGATGTTATGCTCCCGGGTTATTACGTGGTATAGAAGTAAAATTTGGAAACTCATGCCAAATTTTGGGAGTCTGTTGGAGCGGACGTATCCTACAATAGACAAGACGGTGAACCTTTCTTTCAGGTCAGCAACGCTCTCCTACTCCATTTCTCCGAATGTGGAAGAAGGAAATCATTCCCTCCCTTCATCGCCACGACCCCCACTCGACCCTCGTCTCTCCCCTGACCAAACTCTAATCTACCGTCTCATTGAGGGCGTCAGCTGCTTTCACGCCTTATAAAATCTTTTCTCCCTAAAAGCCCTTCTTCTTTCATCGTTCCCGACAATGACTGTCCACGGAGAGTGTCATTACAGTGAATATCCTTCAATGAGGTTTACTCGGCTTTTCCACGCTTTGTCCATTTCTCGCACGTTCAAGACATATCATGTTGCTAGGTCCTCGTACCTGATATTTCGGGAGAGATTTTTCGTAAGTTGTTATAACCCTGGCTAACTTTCAACAACACCCTACCTTTCTTCGCCGTTGTGCATATTGTTGTCGTTGCTAGGCGTCACTTTCCTCTTTAGTTATGCCACTCCGTGCTTATCATCTGTCCGACTCAGTCTCCGTTTTTATCATTTACAAATTACTGAATATAATATATTCAGTAATTATCAATATTATTGACTTTTCCCGATAATGTGATTCTGTCTCTTTTTCTTATTAAATCACAACATAATTTCACTTGACATCTATGTCACTTACATTTCGTGATTTATAGCAAGTTCAACAGTACGTTTCTTTCGTACAGTACGTACCTATTTATTACCAAGTTTTTTTTTTATATATGTTTGCCTATACCTGATTCATCCTATACGGGGTGTCCCAGGAGTTATGCACAATCCGACTCCTACGTGTTCTACAACTCATTTCCGACCAAAAATGTCTCCTAGCAATTTTTTGCCAGAGGCCTCGTTTCCGAGCTATTCGCGATTTAAGATTTTTTTCGTGTTTTCGATCTCAAGTCATTAAAACTGCCATAACTCCCTCAATTTTGGAGATAGCTGAAATTTGATGACACCGTTGCAGGAGCGTTGAATTTTCTATCTATTTAATGTCAGAAAACTTTTTTTTTAATTGCATTGAAGATCTGCGATTGCTGCGCGAAATGGCAGTTTTGTCAAAATCTTGAAATCGCTTGTTTTTCATCTCGCCTAGAAACCCCATGAGTGGTTGACGCAGAACTTGATAAAACGTGCGCCAAAATGTCAGCTTTCCAACGGTGTAGTCGCTTTGATTTTTTTTTAAATATTTTTAGTGAATAAAATGGTGTTTAACTGCAAAAAACATGTGTTTTCTGTTAAAATTGAGGTTTTTCCAAAAGTCTCGAAGATGAATGCAACTCATCGCAGTCGGAAACACGTAGGAGTCGGATTGTGCATAAGTCCTGGGGCACCCTGTATCACTAAAAGACCTAATGTTTGAAAATTGGGAAAGCTACGGAGGAGGAACTGTCTTGGTCAGGGGCAAGAATATGCAATGACCCGCACGACCGCTCGGTCTTGAAGGAGGGGTTGCTTTGTGCGCCGTGTATTATCAACCCCAATCTGATTTGGCCGTAGCATCGGGTGTTCCAATGTTGATAGTTTGTTGCTTCTGACCAAATTCAGTTCTACTAAAATGTTTATTGACTCGAACATGTTATCCAGCTGTTGGACAATGTTAAGATATTGGGGGTTTAGATCGAGTTCATACAAAGAGTTAGAGTTTAAACAAGATTGTTAAGATTTAAATTAAAAAATAAATATTTAAAATCCAATCGAATTTAAAATTCGAAAATGAATTTAATGAACGAAAACATTCGTTTGTGATCAGCGTCTACGGCTTTAATAATTTATTTCACATAATATGTGTTAATATGTGTTATATTATAACACATAAAACACAAGTTCACTTTATTATTCTCCGTCATACTAAGTACACGTCATAAATATAGAATAAATTTTATCCCATCGCTTGGTTGCCAAGGTTCCCTGTAAACGCTAATCATGGGGTAGCTTATAAATGAAGTTGCCGCACTTCCCCCCTCCCTATAAAAAAATTGAAACAAAAAAAGAAAAAAAAAGTTCATTAACTGTTGACATAATTGTCCAAATACCGAGGTCGGTTATGGGTCCTTCCAGTTCTTCGAAGTCGTAACTGGTCAGCATGGAGGCGGATATCTTCTTTCGAATCAGATCTTGCACGATACGATACATCTCCAGGTTTCTCCTTAAGAACTGCAGGCTTCCATTCTTGATCTACTTTTCTCTTGTACCAAACTTCTTGACCTTCACCGAAATTCCTCTCTGATAGTCCTTTATCATGGTTGAGTTTCATTTTTAATGCTTTCCTGTCTTCATAGGCTCTACGATCAGGTGCTAAAGTTTTCGGAAAAGTACGAGAATGGCGCCCTAGGAACATCTCACTAGGTGTCCTGCCTGTGGAAGAATGTATACTGTTCCTATATACGAAAAGCATTGCCTGAAGACGGTGATCTGGATCAGAGAACTGGTCTCCTGACTTTTCGTATCTGAATTTAAATGTCCGCATAGCTCTCTCGACTAAGTCCATTTGAACGGCTGTGGTGTGGAGTTGTTCTTAATAATTTGATCCCATTGGATGTAGCGAAATTTTTAAATTTTTCAGAACTAAATATCGAAGCATTGTCAGATACAATTGTGCTAGGAATCCATACCTTGAAAATAATTCCTGCAGTGATATAATGGAACCATCTGTTGTTGCATCGTGGAGCTTGTAAATTTCCAACCATCTTGAGTGTGCATCTATGACGACGAACCACATTTTTCCTGCATAGGGACCTGTATAATGAATGTGTATTCGATCCCAAGTTTTCTTGGGCATGTTCCATAAATTGATAGGAGTTTATTTTTCGTTGCCTTGTAGACGCTGGCATGTATTGCATCGATCCACGAATTCTTCAATTTCTTTATTGCAATATTTTTCATTGTTGAAGCTCCTGGGTGGGTTTCGTGACGTTTATGAAGAATGGCTTGTTGAAAATATTTAGGTATCACTATGCGATCATGCCACAGCAACAGTCCTTCTTCAATCTGAAGTCCTTCTCTCTTTGTGTCATACGTAGGTAACTCCTGAGGCAATGAAGAAAGCTCAGGCCAGCCTCTTGATATATAAGAAAATACTCTCTTCAAATTTTGATCGGATGCACTTTTGTTAGCAATTTGCCGTTTCGTCAGAACCGAATTCTCCAGAACTACTACGTGGATTTGGGATAATTTCTGTGGTGTGCTCTCATAAACTGAAATTTCTTGGCTGTTCATACGTAATCTTGACAGTGAATCCGCTACTTGATTGTGATGTCCTGGTATGCGTTCCAATTCGTAATCAAAATTACTTAAATGTATGGCCCATCTTGTTAATCTGCTTGAAGCAACTTTCGGCAATTCCTCTTTACTACCCAAAATTCGAAGAAGTGGTCTGTGGTCAGTTTGTAAAATGAATTTCCGTCCTAATAAGTATTTTTCGAATTTTGAAATTCCAAACATTATTGCTAAACTTTCCCGATCGATCGAAGCATAATTCCTTTCCGAATCGGCTAACGTTCTCGAGGCAGCACATATCATTCGCAATGAACCATCAGGGTACTTATGTTGCAATACGACCCCTAGTCCATATTCACTTGCATCTACTGTCAAAATTAAAGGCAAGTTGGGTCGATAGTGAACCACTATTTTTTCTGATGAAAGTTGTTCTTTCAGATGCCTGAATGTATTCCTATCTTTTTCCGTCCAGCCCCATTTAGCATTTTTCTGTATAAACCTATGAAGAGTAGCACTTTTCCCTTGCAATGCAGGTATAAAACGAGAATAGTAATTTATGCTTCCCAAAAAAGAACGCAACTGTTTAGTATAATAAGGTTCTGGTAGTTCTCGAATCGCTGCTATTTTATCTTCAAGTGGATGTATACCATCTGCATCAATCTTGTATCCCAAATATTTTATTTCCGTTTGCAATAGCTTCAATTTTGTGGGTTGGGTTCTCAATCTAATTCGTTGCAACCTAGAAAGAACTCTGCGTAATCTGTTCAAGTGGTCCTCTCGATTTATTCCTCCCAAGGCAATGTCATCTTGATACCACGTAACACCCTCGATATCATGCAAAATTGTATCCATGAACTTTTGGAATATCAAAGATGATGGGCTTGATTTTTGTGTACGGTTTTGCCAATGGTAATGCTTCTGAAGCAGCAAGCGAGTCACAGTCCTCCTGTGTACAACTCACCCTAGCGAACACGTCGGATAGTATGAGGAAAAAATATTGGTAGATAATATTGTTTGTGTCACTGATCCTTCTTTATCTAGTAAACTATATGTTTTTTATTTACTAATTGTTTTTTGTCACTAAGGTTTTGGTTATTACTACCAGCTATGTTCGATAGCTATAGCGCACCATGATGAATGGGAATGTGCAATAGGGAAAACCTCGCTGAAGGAAATACAGCGAGGAAAGAGACGAAAGGGAAGAGTTGGTAATGATACGGAATCCTGGTTTGATAAGGTCCATAGTGTCAGCAAAAAGATGAATGCAACTCATCGCAATCAATCGTAAATGAACACAAACAGTAGCCGACTCTCGGCTCTTCGATTATCCTGACTTTAGCGGGACAGCTTTGAAACGCCGTAGACGATGTTCACAAACGAATGGGTTTATGCATCCGACAAAACTAACTTAAATCGTCACTTGAGAGGTCTAGCGTTGTCACCATTCGATTCAGCGAGAAAAGTTACGCAAATCCCGCCACCAACCTTCTTTCGTCGAGACTTTTGGAAAAACCTCAATTTTAATTGAGCGCCCAGCGCCGCCACGCCCGGAAAACGGATATACCTACCTACCTGCTCTGATATTTTCGTCTTCATATAGTAGATGGTTAAGGCCGAACATAGTCAGCATGTGCGATATTTACAGAAGTGTACGATGAACAACAACTGAGCTTCGTGAAAAACTTTTGACAAGCTGAAATGAAATACAACTAAATTAGGTTTGTGATGAAGGTTTCTGAGTGTTGCTCAACTTTTGGGAGCCAAAAACCAAGAAAGTTGGGAATTTTGGTAGGTTTTCGCATATAATGCCTTAATATTCATGTTGCGGATAATTTTACTCTTAAGTACGATGAAGGACTTACATTTTCTCAATAAAGCCTTCAAGTTGTAAAGTCGGTTCTATGATTATGTAATAATATTACCCAGTAAAATACTTAGTACTTCGTAATGGTAAAAAAAATTGTTTAATCAACCGAGTAGTTTTTGAGTTAAGTCGTAAGAAACTAACAAACTAAATTAAACATTTTCTCCCCATAATATTAGAATAGGTTAGTAACTGATTAGCAGATTAGTATATATGCGTTGTAGCTTCATTAAACAAAAATGAGATAAAAAGTAGTTTTTTTTCTAATTGCGTATAAGGACTGCGTATTCTTGCTGCGTTGCACCTCAAAAAGCATAGCTGGCCTTGGTACATACGGAACAATTAGATAATATTATGACACGACAATCGAGAGCGGAATGTTACTCGTTTGCGTCTCCTTTCTGCACAAACCCGCTGCACTCCCCCGAAGGGCGTCAGTTTTTCTTCAAAATGCTAATGCGTGGCCTACACCATCAGCGGGATTTCTTTATAAACATCGTATCAACCTACTTAATAATCGCTGTCTTGGCCCCGTTCAACGCCGGATCAAGGACTTTTGGAACACGACGAGCGGCTCTGCACCGCTGAACGCCGCTCTTGTTTGCGATTTATTACAACTAAGCCCTACCGGGGGGAGATCGTACTCCTTCCTTTAAAACCAATTACAGACCCGATGATCGTGAACATCGATAATTCAGTTTTTCCGTTTTGATAGTTGTGAATGGAACAACTTTGTAACCCCTTCTGCAGACCGCTCGGATTATGTAATCTTTCCTTCGCAGTTGACACAACCCGGAATACAATCTATAACTGCTCTAAGCACTTGCTCTATACACTACATCATGATTTATGTTGCAAATTATACTCTCTTCATTCAACTTCCATTGTTGTCTAACTAAGTATGCAGCTATTGAACAATAACCATAACTTGTCAGTGTTGGTTGTTTTCTTACTTTGGTTCATTATTCCAAGTAAGTAATGATTCTTTCTAACCAACAAAGTAAAAAGGTAACACCTCTCGAAAACAATTTTTTTATGTTACGCTAAACAAATTTAGAAAAATTTTCCCCTGCAGAGCTTTTCTCCGAAATTACTGGAGGTTGATGAAACAAAGGTCAAAAAGCTAATATAAAAATATCTACGCTGGTGTAATACACCATCGCTACCACTACCTACCCTTTACATGTCCGGAAACACATAAGGGAAAAGCACCAATAGTGAACACTGTACCAATAGTGGACACTTTGGAAAAAAAGTTGTAGAATAAGGATTCGGGTTGAGCAGGGCACTTGAATCTTTTTGGATTAACTAAAGTAATAGCCTAACAAACGTGATGAACCAAAACAAAATTTTAGGGCCAAAATGAAAAATAATAACTCGACATTAAAAACAACCAGTCTGTGGGTGGACTGATTTTGAGCAGGACGCTGTGCAAAATGCTAAGGAATAGAAAGTATGTTTTAAGCAATATTCACATATAATATTTAAATGTATTTGTGCCCATGGGTTTGAATATATACTTCAGTAACTAAATTGACGATTTTCCAGTCGCCTAACTCCGTTAATAGTGGGTGTGGGTAGTGGAGTGACCACATTCATTCTGAATCTCTTAATTTGGAGCGTTATATTTGTTTATTCACGTCAGAAACGTTTCGTCCCGCAGCGGGGACTTCCTCAGTCTATACCTAACTATGTCATAGCTATTGGCATACTTTAGGCATTGACATAGTGGTGCCACCACACATCTCTTCAGTTTGTTTGTTACTGAAACTTTTAGTTTTGTAGTTGACAAAAGGACGCTACGGTACTGCTGACCATACAGATTCCTAACTAAACTAAAAATGAAAATTATGATTGTTTGCTGTAACAAAATGCCACTTTGAAAAGTATAGACAACAATAACGATTCGTTATAAATCTTAATCGTTACAAATTATTGGATAGTAATTGGATATTGAATTTCTACAAAAAACCACAGACGGTCCTGAATCATAAGCATCCAATTCCACCAACCGAAAGAGTGAAGTCAAAGGGCTGAAATATTAACATTATTTAACTCATTAACATTAGTGTTAATTCAAAAGTTTCCAATTTTCTGATTTTTGCATGTTTCAGCCCTTTAGGATTGTCAGAAACTGATAACTAGAATCCAGTAGTCCAACTAGACTTCATTAGTGAGTTTAGTTGAATATTTTCAATAATGGCCGTTAGTAATCGTCCTAGAAAAAAAAGTTTAAAGTTCCAATATGTTCATTTCAAAAGTCAAATTTAAAAAAAATTCGTCTCTCCCCCGTCCGAAGCTTTTCTCCGAAACTACCTACTCGAACAAAGGTTACGAAATTTGGCTCGAAAATCCTATATCGATCCGGCAATCTCGGCGCCTTAATCACTCGACGATAAGGGATAATTGATAATGATTAGGTTACCATTAAAAATCAAACTTTTGATGTAAGTGGGTACATACTAATTTTATTTAATTAAGATAGAAATTAGTTCCGTGATTCGAATGAGACCACTCCGGTTACTGTACGATCATCCGTTCGTTAAATGCGTGGATCCTATAAGTGACTGGCGACGTTGCAAAATGTGTACTACACGAACGTGTACCTTATCGCTGTCCGATGAAGTTTTTCATATCTTACTTAAGGGGAAAGCATCAGCAGTGGACATGTTGAGAGAATCTTGTGTGATTGTTTGTGTTACCTCATAAATTTTTAGCTCTCAAATTTTTTTTTGGGTGTCTACACGTTCTTCAGACATTTTTAGTTGAGTTTAATCAAAGGAAACACCAATTTTATAAATGTTTGAAGAAATTGAGTAAAATTTTGTGGAATAACAGAAAACACCAGTTGTGGACAGCTAAAATTTTCTAGTGTTGATGTAGTGGACACTTCATGACCCAGTAGTGGACACGTCGTAGATATCAACAAGACGACGTAAAATCTCGTTTAAAATCATGTATATATCTAATCGGTGGTAAAACAAAAAGAATTCCATTCAACTGGAAGAATGAAGTGAGCACCAGTAGAGAACAATTCATGTATAAGTAGAAGATAGCTCATGGACTAGTAGTGGACATCTCTTGCACTAGCAGAGGACACCCCCTGTCGCCTCTGGTCCGCAACACTATATTCATTTGAAAATCGTACCGAGAGCTTGTTCCAATACAAATGAACAAGTAGAAAATTAAGAAAATATCCTTTCGTGAAAAGGGAAGTTGCACCAGTAGTGAAAAGGGATGTCCACTACCTGAGCATCCATCATTTTTGTTGTACTAGAAGTGGACATGCTTTAAAAGCCCACTATAGTATTAAGAGATACTAACTCCGTTAATATTGATATAGATATCAATATTAACGGAGTTAGTATCTCTTAATTTGGAGCGTTATATTTGTTTATTCCCATCAGAAACGTTTCGTCCAGCAGCGGGGACTTCCTCAGTCTATACCTAACTATGTCATAACTATTGGCATACTTAGGCATTGACATAGTGGTGCCACCACACATCTCTTCAGTTTGTTTGTTACTGAAACTTTTAGTTTTGTAGTTGACGTTAAACTGTTCACTCATCCCTGTCCATATACTCGAGCTGGTCATATTTTCTATTACTTAGTTGTTGGATCTCAACTGCGTTAATTAATTAAACAAATTTGTTTTGTTATAATAACAAAAAGGGAGAGAGGAACTGCAAGCATAAATTGAAATTATTGAATGCGTAATCTAATCTAATCAAATTAGATACGCATTCAATAATTTTGAGCATTTTCGATTTCATAAACTGTCCTGATATATTTCTGAAAATGTAAATGACAACATGACGTATTACGTAGGAATGTGCGTGAATGCGGTTATATATCCCAGGTAGTAACTCTTTCGTTCATGTGCCACCCGGGTTATGAATTCTACGAGTAAATCGTACAACTAAATAGGAACGCGAACTGCTCCTTAGAGAGATATTTTTTAAACCCACAGTTTTTGGATATTAAGATTATTTTGAAGTGTCTTTACTTTGTCTCTAGTTTATGACGAAACAGCTGCAAATGATGTCAATAAGGTTAAATTATTCATGTATCCTCTTCCATGTAAATCATTATTATTCATGTATCCTCTTCCATGTAAATCACTGTGGTCCATTATCTAAATTCGATTACTATGCGCCTCATATTCTAGATGGCTTAAAATGAAATTAATTTATATTAGTTCATAGTGTGTGTAGACACTGCAATTGACTTCGCTGAGATTCAACTCCTCAGTTTTTGGTTTTTGACGTGTCAGATTGTCTGTTTTCATAAAAATCAGTTTTCTCTTGTTCTAAAGGATTTTAAAATATTCCTGCGTATTTTTATTTACAATAAATACAACTCGTCATTTTTCACCTTTTGCAAATTAATCGTTCCAGTTTACCTAGGTTAGTTAACGTTGTGTGTGTGTGTGTGTGTGTGCGCGCGCACGAACGACCTGCGGCAAGCGAGTTTCTGAGCTAAAAGGAGTGGGGCCAACAACATCAAGGTTATATGTTGCTTGAGCTGGGCATCTCGTCAGGAGTACTTCCAGGTATCACCATCTGCGTTCATCCGGGGTTCTCTCTTAAATTGGTGGTCATTCTGTCAGGGCACTTCCTTCCAGCCCTGTCTCCCTCCTCCATCATCCTTAAAACAAGTCTTTATCCAGTAGCACCAATAGCTAATTTTTTTTTTTTTTACAAAAGTGCTCAAATTTTAACTCAATTTAACAATAATGTAATGCGATCATTTTGAAAAATTCATTCATACGATCATGAGCAGAACATCTTTTTAAATTATCACCCTTTACTTATTAGTAATGTCACCATATTCACCGTTTGTTTAAAAAAAAAAAATCTTTATTAAAACAATTATTATAGCAATATGTTAGCTCACTATGTATAAGTTGTCAGCAGTAAGGCAAATGTTATTCGTTTATGAAACCTGAACGGGGCTGTATACATTTGAAAGAGCAGTCAATCGCTACTTCACAAAATTAATTTGAATGATCCAAAGTCCGAATTCGGAAGTGCGTTTCGTGAAGTATCAATCGAAAATGAGACGATTGATTCATCGCCCAACCGTTGGGTAACGAGAGCGGTCGGATCGTGCTCGAGTCAGATTCGGAGTCAAGAGTTGCATCAAGGGCCCTAAACAGCCACACATCGGGACACCAATAGCCCAGAGATGTAATATACGAGTAATGTAATAGCATCAGTTGGCATCTCTGGTCCTTTCACTTCCATCCCGAAAATTATGGGCGGCTATAATTTTGTCTGCTTCGAACAGCTACAAGGCTGATCTCCTCGCAGTTTTTCAAGAGGGCGTGGCAGTGGAAAAATGTGAGTAACTCCCTTTTTCGGATCACGATTCTGATTTCGGTCCGTTTTCGCAACTCTCCGATTCCAAGACTGCTCGAAAGTTTACGTATCGTTTCCTCTAAGCCCCAGTAACATGAAAAACCCGTAATCGTGAAACAACGAAAAATAATATTTCCCTCGGGGCTCGTTCTATAACTCGAGTGATTTCAACTTTACAAGTACCGAAAACACCTAATTTCATCTATGTTTCAAATATCCAATACACTTGAAACCCTTTTACTCAAATTGATTCTATTGATATTGTTATTGGTTTATTATTCAATAATAAACCATTGTAATCGCTCTGGGAAAAAAAAATTCTAACCCCTCCTGAAAATTTCATGGTTTACGTTTCAAAGGGTGTAGAATCCGAATCTGCGATAAAAATTTTTCCGTCCGTCCGCCGTACGCCGTACGCACCATATCTCCCGAACGGCTGGAGCAAAAGATCCGAAATTTTCAGGAAAAATCCATCTTGGTCCGACGACGCCCCAATTCTTGAGCCAGCTCTCTCACTCAATTTAAAGTGCCCTTTAAGGGCTGTCAAAGTTTTGTAAAATCCCTAAAAATCTCAAAACAAGGCGAAGCGGCCTACATTTTTCTCTATTTGAAGAACATACCATGAGGAATCGAATGAGCCCTTCCCCACGTCCGTAGGTCAAACCATTCTCGATGTATGGCCCGATTTATGGTGACAACATTTGCGTTTTTTGGTTTATTATTGTTTGTTTGTAACCTAGTGATGCCGATAGCGTCGAGTTGTAGTGAATGTTGAGTAATGGAGTGATAGCCGATGTGGATACTTGTAGTTTATAGCCGATACACTGGTTGAAGCATTCTGATATGTATGCAACGCTGATAATATATAGGCAAATATTATTACTGGGGATTATTATTCAATATTATTACTGGGGTAAATAAGTAGTCTTTCACTCGGCTTTATTATTCAATTGGCTTGCGTTCATGATTTGAATCTGTACTAAGCTTTGGAGTGTGCGTGTTTTACAGGTGATAGAGCGATTATTGAATTTCAGGAGATATGCATAGACCACGTAAATCGGTTCTCAACCAAAACACCTATTTGGATTGATCAGTTGATGATATTTGTCTACATCAGTCTACCTTTGGCTACATCGTCTAAATTTGGGCTTGGGGAAGTTTTAACGCAATACGAGCGCTAAAGGACTTGATAAATTATGGATGTTTTTATTGTGGAGGGGGGGGGGGGGTTATTGACTTTCAATAAAAAACGCTGCAAATTCTTTCACTGGGGTTTATTATTCAATTGGCTTGCGTTCATAATTTGAATTTCTACTAAGTTTTGGAGTGTGCGCGTTTCACAGGATAGAGCGATTATTGAATTTCAGGAGTCACACAAATATAATCAACTGATCAATCCAAATAGGTATTTTGGTTGAGAACAGATTTACGTGCTCCATGCATATCTCCTGAAATTCAATAATCGCTTTGTCAACTGTGAAACACGCACACTCCAAAGCTTAGTAGAAATTCAAATTATGAACGCAAGCCAATTGAATAATAAACCCCAGTGAAAGAATTTGCAGCGTTTTTTTTATTGTACTCTTCAGAAATAGGTAATGCATCATTAATCAGTTGTTGACCTCATTTGACATCAATAAAACTTCATTAAAACCGCTATTGATTGATGGTGGTTTATTATCTCTGTATTAGAATATACCTACGAAAATCACTGATTCAAGTATATTAGACATTAAGTATATTAGACTTATTGAAGTATAATATACCATATTATGGTCAGTGACACATTAAATGAACTCGGTGCCTTGAGCCTCCATATCTTGTCTTGTCTGTCAGGGAGTCGACGCCAATAGTCATTATGAGCGTCAGCGTATCCGAATTCGGATTGACCAAGCGACGCGCTCACAGCTCGGGTCTCCCTTGAAGTTCACTATGTTCGAGTTCATATTATTAATAATCTTGTAAATAAATCAAATGATACACTATTCACACACTCAGAGTTTTGATTTATATTATACATGAAGTTTTCTTAGTTTGTAGCCAAACTGATGTCTGAATACCTACCGTATATCGACAAGGACGTTGAACCCCACGAATGGAACAACTGATCTTCAACGAGAAATAAAGCACCTACATATTATGTTGTGTAAAACTCGGTTTCAAAGGCAACTCTTGAATACAAAATAATTTAATAGTAGAATAATAATAATAATAGAAGTATAATAATAGAATTAACAGAATAATAATAGAATTATTCTATTGCATATGCATATTATGCCATCTGATTCTTTCATCGCAAGTCACTAGGCGATTTTTGCTCCGGGGGAAGGCCCGGAGGAACATTCTCGTTGGCGTTCTTTTTTTTCTGTGAATGTTCCAGCCCTTAAGGAGAACGAAGGGAAGAACGGGAAACGGTATGAGTGGGCTCTTTTGATTCTTGAAGGGACGTTAATCAATAACGAACATGTAAACTTTGGTGTTATTTCGAAAGTTTTCATGTTCTGACTTTTTAATGTTTTACCTCTATCATTTCAACTTTCAATATTGTCAGAAAGTGATGAATAGAACTAGAGGCAAAGTTGAGTCTCGAGTATGGTTCGACGAACAAACAATGACCAAAAAATTGACTTGCATGTTACTGCAGGGTTATTGGAGATTCATGCGAATATGCCTTCTGTAAGTAAATGTTTCGTATTGTGTGAGAAAAATCCGAATGCAAGCAATTGGATGTGCGTCCTATCTCTGGTGGCATTGACTCAATCGACGCTTCCGATTGATACGAACTCTACTTCCGTAAGCCTTTCACTTATAATAGATTTATTGGCTTCTGGCTTCAATCATCGATGATAATTCGTACGAACTTTCAGCGGAGCAGAACTAGATAATTTTTTCTTCTCCAACAATGACGTTATATAATACCTGACAAAACCGTTTCTCTGGGAATCTCCAAGATCTAAGACGTCTACGTAATGAGTATGTGGACGTCTGCCGAGTCGCCGGGTGTGGCGAGCTTCCTGGTATCGATCATATGAATGTATAGACCATTACAATATTATCAATCACATATTCTTGTCTTCCATTTTTTACCTTATAGGAGTATCTTTCCCCTTATATGATAGTTGGATAGTTCACTAAACCACATTCGGCATCCTTAACAGCATAATATGCAGCTACTTAAAAACTATAAATTTGTACTCTGATTGGATATGTTTTTACATGCCCTGCCCTCAAATTCTATTATTCTAGGAAGGAAGGTAAGATTTTGAACGCGGATTGAGAGATTTGTTGAGAAAAATTAACTGCCTAGGAGGTCTCCGACAACAATAGGAATCCTAAAAAAAGTTTCATATTTCTTAACAATTCAAGGCTCTCTCCAGTCTGGTCTTGCCAGTCTTTCTCAGAGCTGAACTATGATGGATTGTGCTTCTGAGTACACCAGGGTAGTAGAAGCCCGGTTTTAGTTTGGTAATTCGAATAATTTCCCCCTTGAAATGACCATTCGATTCGTTCTTTGTATATTAAAGTGACCAACCGTCCAGCTTTTTTGACCCCCCAATAATGTCCCAATTTTTGAGATAGTTCATCGTCTGTCCCGCTGTCTCTGTTGTTGGGGACTAAATAGTTACTAGCACCAATTTGTAACCCCAGTACATACTGTTAGCCTTGGTGGTTATACTCCGAAACTTTTACCTTCTTCTGACCACTATGGTAATATAATTAATACTTATAGATATCGTGATATTGCTAGGTATTTCTTATCGCTTACTATGACATGGACGTGTAGAATTCGTTTGAGAACAAAGTCAGAGTCAAAATAGAACAATACTAGTGAACAGATGCTAGTACACGTTACAGCGCTATTAATCATATTCGTTATTAATCATAGCGTTAATCATGTTCGTTCATCCGCACACCCTTAACAAAACCCAACGGCCTTCAAATCCGAAGAAGAAATATAGAGGATCCGTACCATCCCTCGTCTTTTCTTCAAGTCTTATCCTTCGAGTTTGAGATTCCCTGAGTTTCGCCTTTGTTCGACAATCAGACCGATGAATCATGAGAAATCGGCGTCACAAGAAATGTTGTTCAGTGCAAACTCAACTATTGAACCAACGAATGATATTTATTTGGTCCATCTAGGAGCTAATTACCCGCAATCCTTGAAATTTTCATCAAAATTGAACTGAAGTGGAGTTTTGAGCGTGGGCTTTACGGTAGACTTGACACGGAAACAAAATCTATCAAGCATCTACGAATCCCAAATATAATAGAAACGTCAATTTAGGACGACCAACATTGTTTTACTTCTTGCACGAACACTATGTACAATTCCTTCGGCAGTAAACAGGCACAACTCGGATCTTCAAGGGATTCACTGCTGGTGTAGTGACTTGCTCCGGGTGGGCTGCTTGTGGATTGTCAGAAGGTGGTCCATTTGTACCTTCCCCTGACAGATGTCACCCATAATTTTCTGAACTCGTTTTTTCTGAACATTTCAAAGATACCTGCTCTAGAACCCTCTACACTATTGATTACGACCTGTTTCACTAAAAACTTGATAACTACAAAGTAACACTTGGCGCTAAACCCATAGTAGCCCCTCTCCGTCCTCATTGCCAAGAAGCGATGGTAGTAAGCTTTAAAAAAGCCACTCTTTACTCGAAAGGGTGGCCGAAGTGGGGAGCATCCGACTTTCTGTCTAATATTCATGTTTTCGGTTCTACTGTGCGTGAGATAACCATACTGATTTGTATGCACGCCTATGCAGAGGTCAGTGTTCTGTTTACTTTGGTGGTCTGTAAGTTTGCTTCCCTCGGATCTCACAAATAAAAAGGTATCTTGAATCAATCCCTGTGGTCATGCATAGATTAGGTGGATGAGTAGATCGGAATCTTTGACAAAACTGTTAACTTACTTACTAGAAGAAAACGCTGTAAATTATTACCCACAGGTATATCATTTCTCTACTGGAATAACCCTTATACCTAAATCACTGATCCATGTATATTAGACGTATTCAGTGGTACATTATATAAACTCGGAGCCTAAATATCTTGTCTTGTGTGCTGTAGATACCATCAAAAGAACCACATTCATATATCAGCACATTAGGTCGATTCGGAAAGAAATTAGCCACAAGGTGCTTCAGCTCCATACTGTTTTGTCTGACTCCTAGATGTCCAAAGACAGTTGGAAGACTTTGTCCCAGATATAACTTCGTGACATTCTCGAATTCCGTTCTACGGAACACAAGCTGATAATATCAGCTATTATCATATCAGCTGATATTATCAAAAGTCATAGCTCACGAAGTTACCATGGGTCATTCCATGTCACATCGGACTTACCTCGATTTATCTCAAATTTTTAGTTAACATTCAAATGTCAACGTTCTACGTTGATTGGGTCAGAAAAATGTTCTAATGCCAATTACGCTCACTCAGCTGATCAGGAGCGCCCTCACCAGAGATCCGACGACCACGGAAGCTACCATTTAAGCCATGCGACCGTCACACTAAACAGAACATTGACCTCCGTATTAGCTTACTACTGTCTTGTCGCTACTTTGCAATGTGGTGGTGGGGAGGGGGAAGGTGTACTGTAGGGTTAATGGAAAGTCAAAAAAACGTTTACTCGACAATTGTAGTAGTAGTGATATAATGGTGGATTGTGTTGATACGGGGGATCCAAACAAGAGCTACTCAGCTTCATTATCACGCTTTACCTCTTTTGCCTCATCCTTTATATGGACTTTCAAACACGCGCACGTAGATGAGGATACCCATCGTCATTACTATCATCCAGAACAACCATCGGTTCTCATCGCTATCAGGTTTTGCCATATTGAGTGAACGTCTCTCTGACTGAGCTGGTTTGGTGGTAATATAGGAGTCCGATGGTTAAATGGTTTGTGTGAATGGTGTTTTATGTCGTTCATGAGTGCACAACAAGCGGTCGTGAGTGTTACTGTAACATGGGAACACCTAACAACACACTGGACTGTAGTAAGCTTATACGGAAGCTACAGTTTATACGGAAGTCAGCTTTCTGTTCTCTTTGGTGGGCTGAATCCTCGCATAGAGGCCCACAAAATCTACAAAATAACAAAATATCCCAAATCATTCCTAATCTATTGGGTTGTTGGAAAAACAGATAGCCCTTTGTTCTGTGTAGTATACATATGTATATACGTCAGTCTGAAGAAAGGAGACTGCTAAAACAATTAGACGATATTAGACGATTGCTAAAACAATCGTTTTTATTAGTCTTACAATACAAGTAGGTACATTTCAATACCCATAATTGAAAACTAAACTTAGTAATATTAAGTAAAATTAAAATTAATAATAATATATTATGTTACATAATGCAACATAATGAGTCATATTATAACTCGTCGAACTTACCTAAAACAATGGAATTGAATAATGCCCCTTTCTGCAGTGTTCGAAAACGAAGTTAATGAGAGTAAAAGTAATCAGTTTTCTGTACAATATCGAAGAGATAAGATCATATGGAATCAAATTATACGGTTTCACAGAACTCTTTCACTAGTCTTGGATTAACACATGAGAGCTGCAGTGTTGTAGCTATCCAAGATGGGTAGAGTACCTAGGTGTGTAGATACTCGACTTAAATTACCTATTAGTACCTACAATTTACACCTCCGGTCGTGGGAGACTCTTTTTCAGTGGAAAAGAGTGAGGAACCAATTTACAAGCATGACAAAAATTTGCAACTTTTTGTTTTTTTTCCAATCTACTTCATAATATGAAATGAAATATTATATCACTGATGACGTCCTCTTCTTAATAGGAAATGGTCCTTTTCTAACTTCATCTAATTTATTCCTATTTAGTTTGTTGCCATTTGTTACGTATAATAAATCACCTTCCTTAAACTCGTGATGTGTCCTAGTTTGGTCTATCCGTTTCTTATCCCTAGCAAAACTTTCTTGAGAATTTCCAAGTGCGTGTCGACGATCTTTATGTAAGTCGGAGTCCCGTCTCAATGCACTCGGTTCAACGTCAGATGTTTTGCCAAACAAGAGGTATGCTGGTGAAAAATTCGTAGTACTGTGAATGGTGTTGTTGTAATCTTCGACGCATGATACAGCAACCGTAGTCCGTGACCACAGAAAATAGAATACACTATGTTCTGTTTACTCTATGTTCTGTGTCCGTGACACTTCAGAAGGAGATTCATTCAGACTGCACCGTGTTCTATTGATCAAAGTTTGATTTGAACATTCGTTCAGCCCATTGGACTGTGGATTATCTACTGCTGATCTATTTTTTTTAGTTATATAACATATAACTATTACAATAATAATACAATAATACATAACACTATAATACAATAATATATACAATAATATATACAATAATAATAATAATACAATAATATAATAACTATCATACAACTCAAAATTTGTTTTTATGAATGTATCCATCTGCCGAACCCATTCTGACGGGAAATGCTGATCGAGTTCCAGATTACAACGTGGGCTAGGTTAGAACCGCCAAAACATTCTTCTACGTCATCAACGGCGCCATCCTTCGGGACTGATTTCTTTGGTTCCCGAACTTATGTTATTATGGTGGTTGCTAACTGGGAAATTAGCTGAGGAAAATCGCGGCAACTGGATAAACCTTCGACAGGAATTTTATAGTTCGTCCAAAGCATGGGTTTCCCGCTAGTGTATGGTAAAACTAGCGCGGTGAAACATAATGGCCTAGAAATAGTACTCCAACATGACGCGACTTCCGTATACTTGAAGCTTACTACTGTCAATCATAAAAATTCCACATTCATGTGAAAGCAATAATTAGGCTTGTTACACAAAGAGAAACAAAAAATGTTCATCCCTTGGAAACAATGTTTACGCTAAATATAGGTAGATTCTGAAGCAAATCTGAATGTGCACAGTTCAGTGGACCAAAAAAAAACCTGCGTAAATGAAATTTGTTTAGTTATAACTATTTATTTGATAACAAAACGATTGTTACATAAATCAATGAGCGGAGTTCTGCCCTTGTGGATTTATGCAACACCCGTTCTTGATTCTTTCGAGTTCAGCGATCGACAAGTTGGCGTTCCATTTCATATCGCCAATCGCCGTTGAACGCTCCATTGTGAGTAACTCGAAGACTTGGCGGGGTTTCTCAACTCAAGGCCCTTACTAGCTGTCTAATGATTATAATACGCCGGGTTTGGGCCTGCACAATGATTTCCCTGTGTGGGACGCCGCTTATATCGGGCATCTTAAGCGTTTAGGCCTCCGTTTCGTGGGGTTTGCTCGGGATAATCGTCATCATAGAGCCCGCCCAGTGCTCCCTGGGCCCTCTTGGACTTGCCGTAGACTTTCACTCTGACCGAGGGCGGGGTCAGTTCGCAAAGGTTACCTACGAGTACACAGTCTGAGGGAATGAGCCGTATTTCCCTTTCAAGTCGGTACCGACTCCTTAGCTGGTGAACAAATAGTCTTGAATAATCTACCTTTAAAAATTCTGAAACATCTCAGCAAAATCGGGAAAAGAACAACGTGACATTGTAGTTGGGAATTATCGTTTTACTCTAAAATACTATAAGTTACGGGACGCAGTTGAAGGTCTTTAACTATTCTCATGCCTCGATTGTCTACCTATGCTCGCCCTCTCCTACTGAGTGATGCAAGTTGGTCACACAAATTTCTCCTCCTCTTCTATGTATTCATGTTAGACGTTATAAGGGTCAAACTTTACCACGTATTCGGCCACTATTTTGCGACGAAAAGTGACACCAAGTTTTTTACTCAACTAAAAATCCGATTTATTCCAATCTTGATTCAAGATTTTCAATGATAAGTTTTTGTAATCGTAAAGCAAAAATTTTTTACTACCCCTTCTCATCGAGTTTTGTTGTTGTACGTTCGATGGTTTGTAGATTGTCAATCGGAATGTCGGCCTGCCTTGGAAAAAAATCTGTTCATCTGCAAATGGGCTCCACTAGGGCTCAGATGGTCTTAACTTCTATCCAGCTCATACGCACAGATGCTTTGGGCCCAAAAATTTTGAAAAACTGATTAAAAACGTGGGAATTGTAGTAACAATTCCTTCAACTAATATATTCCTCGTACCTCAACCTGAATCTTTTCGCATGTATAAACTTGGATTAAATGATTACCTCATTGAGTAGTTCACATGGAATTCATATACTTAATTCACTAATACTGAGTTTCTTGCTTTTAGTACAATTTAAATAGGTACAATTTTCCCTTCTATGTCATTCTAAAATATTTTTCATTTTTCGAAATGATTAATGCTTTTTTAAAGTATAAAATTGAACTTGATTTATGGCTTTTACCGTCATTTTTTTCTGAACTTTGTTTTCTATTCTTTATCGTCATCGTTACTTACTTTTAATACCGAATGTTCATTGTGATTAATTTATAAATTATGTTGTACGTCTTTTAGATTTGTAACAAGTTTATTCGAAGTGGAAGAACTCCTGATCTATGGGATATTTAAATAAATTATGGAAATCCGTAATTGCATATTTTTATTTATTCACTATGGTTATTTTATGAGTATTAAATACTCCAGATCTAAATGAAATGTTCTCCTTTGTTCTTTCTTTTGTAAATGAAAGCTTTATACTTTTACGCAAGAAAAAATCTTACAAATGAAATAACTCAAAAATTAAGCCTCGAGATAATTCTTCATATGAGTCACTTTTTGTTGCAAATTACTTGCGGAATCGACCCCTCAAGTTTGGTTTTATCTTTCTCTGAGACCTTGCATAACGAACAAGAATTTCTTCGACGACTGTTCGTAGCGCACAATATTGAATGCAGCCAAGGCCACGCCTTCGTTTTGATGCGGGTCGCACGACTTCGTAACGGAAAATAGCAAAGCGGGATTGCACTTGGGACATGATCAGTGATGGAAAACGGACGGCGGGATACAGAAATGTGTGTCTACCCTGGGTAAATGGCAAAGGGTGGGGTTCGGGCTGCCCCTTGAAATGTCAGCCCATCAGCTGCGCGGGTCACGGTGGGATTCTGACCGTGGAGATCCAGTAAGAGATAAATCACAAACTGGTGGGACAAAAACTGTTGCGATGGATAACCTGGATATACATCCTTCCAGTTGATTGATCAGATATCATTTCCGTGTTGCCTCATGATTTGGACAGCCCTTAGTAGCTACCTTGATTTTATTATTCAAGGACTTTTCAATTGTTTCCTGCTTTTCTATCATCAGGCAATACACACATGAGATTAAGAACTCAACTGTAAAGTACAACAACCTAATAACTCACACGGCCCATATGGTGGGAAAAAAAAATCTACCAAGCTGGTTGTGGCACATAGCTTTCTCGTATTGAAATATAGGTAACTCGTTAAAATCACGCTTTCTACGAATCGTGACGCTCGACAGACATACGGATATACAAGATAAGTAATTGATTCAGAATGTTCTATCAAACGCAAAATGGAGGTGGAAATTTATTGGGGGGGGGGGGGATCATTAAAAGCTCATTCAAGATCGTATTGAACAAGAAAACTCATCTATCACATTATTATTATTATTTTTTTTTTTTTTTTCGGTGGCAGGTGAGGAAATCTTTGAGATCATTAGGTGGAAATCGGATCTCCTAAGATACCCAAAAGGGACCGCACTTTGGGTTATGTGGGATTCAAACCCACTAAAACCTCACCTTCCATTTCCCACGACGGAACTCAGCCTGGAACTGTTTGACACATTACTTCAGGCTGGTTCTAGGGAGGGATATGTTACTCCTCTCGGTCCGTGTTCTCTCTGCTCTACCTCTCCCGTTCCTTCATAGCCTTTATTTTTAGGATCTTTTCAGAAAAGGATGCTACGGCGGTCCATTTCTGTTAGCGCACAAGCATTTTACTTAGATTACATTCTGGTGTCATGTCCTGAGGTGATAGCTGCAGTGTCTGCTGAAGCCAACTTCTGTTGGTAGCCCAGTATTCACATCTAAAGAAAGAATGGAACACATCGTCATCATCCTCTTCCTTGCAATCCGGGCATGCTGGGTCATCCACTTTCCCCATCCTACGTAAGTAGGCGTAGAAGAGTCCATGACCTGAGAGGAACTGCGTCAGGAAAAAGTTCACCTCCCCATGTGATCTGTTCATCCATGTGTCGATACAGGGTATTAAGCGTGCAGTCCATCTTCCTCGGTGTTCTGCTATCCACATGTCCTGCCATTTAGCCATCGTGCGATGCCTCTAGGCCCCACAACTTCCTTTCGAAGTCTCGAATAGACTCTTTTGGTGTGAAATAACAGCTGAAATAAGTGACTCCTATCTATCACATAATGGCGTGGATGCAGTTGCTACAATTCAGCGAGACACAATTTTCGAGAGGAAGCTTAAAGCTTACAGGGGGGTTCACCCCTTTGATAGGTGAACATGGTTGTTGAGACATAAATCTGAAGCTGGATGCACATGTATGCGAATCTTCAGGACGGCGGAGTGCGGACTGCCTTCCGATTGCCTGAAGAGTGGCGGGGGGAGGGTGGGAGAGCCATTCGGGGGGTCGTACTTGAAATATTTCTTTCGAGAAGTATCTTTCTCCTGCTCTGCAATTCCGGAGTTGCACAATAGACCACTGGGTAGCCCTCGGCAGCGGATGTGTCTTGTTTTGTATTGATTTGACACTCTAGTACTTGACTCTTGGTCAAAAATATAAAAAAAGGAAAGGATAAGCAAGGAAATCACGTTTTAATAAACATACAATCCGAATGAGTAATGAAGTATCTCCTTCTTACGTCGGTAAAAAAATATCGAATCAGGAAAGCTCTGTGGAAATTTCCGCATCCATATGTACCCTTCGGAAAGAGGATTTTCCCGCAATTCGCTGTTCTGCATATCTTCATGGATGTGTGTCTTGCTTAACTCTCATCCGAATGAATAAACTGAAAAAAAAAGAAAAAAAGGATGAAAGCTCGATAAACTAGTTTGGACGTGAACGGTAAGTCCGTTATAACGGAGTTTGCCCGCATAATTGATTCACCGCCCCCTGATGAATGGCGGTGATGTACCGCTGGCCGGATTCCGCTCTGGACCACAAGCCCGGGCTGCCTCTCGGTGGGTCCTACACCCGACTTCTACAATCTTCAGTTGATCAAAATACGTTTAACCGCTTCAGTACCTCCGTTGCACAGCGGGGCAAATAACCCACGTTGTTGCAACTACTAATTGTAGATACCAGTTGTTGGAATCGAATTTTATTCAATGAATAAACATGTACAAGAACGTCTGTACTTGTTTATTAATTCTTATTAATCTTAGTGCAAGGACCAGTACGTCAGGTCTCGTACATGTACTTAGTACACAACAATTTCATTTTCTGTTTTAAACCAGAACACCGTGGAGAATGATGGGGTGGAATTTCGGACCCCTTCCCACCCCCTCTCCATCTTCTTAGATAATCTTGGAGTGGATGAGAGGAGGCAAAAACGGGCTTCTGAACCAAATTTTCATCGAAAAAATGAGAGGAACCGTTTGATATAATGACATATCACTAATACCTATATGCCAAAAAAAACTTTAGTATCCACATTCCTACCTACCCAAACATTGTTCAATTCAATTCATCAATAAAATATTAATTCTCCAGGGCCATATATGTCTTGAAAACCTAACCAACTTGCTTGTCTCATATCTATTTGTTCTGCTACTATCTATTTTTACTACTATTTTGACTGCTTTAAACAGAATTGCGATAAAACAAGAACAAATTTAAACAAAACTCCGCCTCAATTTGAATTTGATTATGAAAGTATATGTAATTGAAGTAGGTATATAGATGCATACGATTTACAAGTATTTGTATTGTATCGCCCATTACACGTACTTCTACTTACGGTTGTAGGTACTCACTAAAAAGTAGATAGCAAGCGCCTAGAAAATTTTACGGAGGGGTTACTTATTCAAATGAAATGCTCATAAACTAGCTTTTAATATAATGTATTTTTTCAAAAGATAACTATGATAGGCGTTATGGTTTTATTTTATACAGGGTGATACACATTTATTTGCAATAGTATTAAAGTAATAATAAAGTATTGCCGTAAACATATACACTCAAAACGCTATAATAACTGAACAAAATTGACAGGAATAAAGAGTTAAAATTACGAGAATTGGCTCAAAATCATGTTGCACGACAGGAACCGCTCCATCCACCAGAAATGCGTAGGTACCCTCTTATTATGCGGTAACACATCCCTGTTGAAAATACTTGCCAGTCCAAGCTACAGCAACACTGACGTTCGTCTGAGGCAACGAGACCCATTAGAACGGGTGCCAGAATTCATCACCCTTCTCGAGATGGTTGTTCCAATGATTACGCCACAGCTACGTCGAAAACCTTCCAGCACGTTCAGGTGGCAATCGTCAAATAAAACATTCGATAATGGGATGCGGAATCAACCAACGAGCTGTCACGATGCCCATCAAAATGTAGTAAGAATTCCTCATCTGCTATGCTTTAGCACAAAAGTTCATTTTGCAAAAACAACTACGTCGCTATAAACAATTTTCAACATTGACCATCCACCAAAATGTGAAGAACTTAGTAAACTACCAACCTTTCCATCTAACTGCCGTGTCAATCTTTTATGAATGGTTTTAAAATTTCGTTTTGTCGGTGTTCCGCCAACTTTGTATATATCACTACGGGGTTCATACTAAAAATATGTTGGAAAAAATTACACAACTGTTTATTATTCATCTTTTCCCTTCTACGTAGATAGTTGTTCTATTTATTTGACTTAGCCTGCAGTACATTACCTAAACTCGACGAATAGACACCTTGTAATTGTACTCTATCTGCAAAAAAAAAAAAAAAAAAAAAAAAAAAAAAAAAAAAAACCCTAAGGAAAACTCCATGTTGTTTGTGTTGATGTCCTTTTTTTCGGTCGAAGTTCAACCCTTTGGAGAACAAACGGATGACAGTAAAGCGGACCGATTGTGCTTATTCGATTCATGGTAGGGTTGCCTGTCAATAGCTCAATAGCACGCATAAAAGCGATAACTCTATTTATGAAGTTTTGCTATTCTGATTTTTTAATACTTCAGCCCTTGGTTTCACTTTTTAGATTGACGGAATGGGACGCCTTAAACTCAATCCCAAACAATTTTTTTATTTTTTTTTTTTCCCAATTTTCAGGAACTTTGGACCAGTGGTTTTGGAGAAACTTTAATTTATATTAAATTTATAGGTATGAATCAGTTAATAAAATAAATAAAAAACTTATAAGAAAACACTTCGGAGGTGTTCAGAGTACTGAACACAACCCTTCGTATAAATCACTGATTTATTTTTATTACACGCATAATCTGGGGAACATTATCTAAATTGCATCTTGCGATAGTAATATAAATTCCTTAGAAGAGATCCATTTATATTTTGTCATGGTAGATCGATTAAGAAAGAAATAAGCAATGAGCCCTTCAGCTGCTATGTGTGTGTCTCTACACCTTGTGAGTGGACCCTTCTAGTTATGTGAACTTAACATTGGACAGCTTGTGTATTAAACCTAAAAACATTAACGAATGGTGGCTCTTGCAGTGAATGATGGTTTTGGGTTTGAAGAAAGTGAAGGTTTAGGAGGGGAAGAAGTTCTCATGCAAGGGCGACCAAGCGTTTCTCATTAGTCATCTGGGCTCTGACAGGGATCACAGATCTGTAAGCGATGATAGAGTTGTCTGGCACTACTAACCCAATAGTGATATTCCTCTGAAGGAAATTATATCATAATTTCGGTACTACCAGGTACTACCTTTGCCTCGAATGATGAAAATGAGCTTCAATGAGGATCTCAATTTGAAATGCATATCCAGGTGCCCAGGGAAGGACACCACTTATTACTAAAAGGAAATTTTCGCATTTTTTTCCTCGACAACTTTCTTATTTTACCGCCAATTCTCATGCTTCAATGTTTGTCGTAAAGTTAGGTCGTCACTTTTTACTTTAAAAATATAAATTCATCATATTTTTACTTATGAAATTCAAAATTGAGGTTCCCCCTATTGTTGATATCCACTGCATCCATGTCTACTGATATCCATTGGCACTAAAAAGAACTACAGTTCTGTAACAGAACTGTACAGTTCTGTAGTTATTGATATGTGACTTCAATCGTTGACAGGGAGTGGTTCCCAATCTCTTTTCTTATACTCGTATACAAATCTCTGGGTTTGGGTTCGTATTCTATACACGGCCATCCCGCTGAACCAATTTTGATTCAGATTGCTCCATTGTGATCAGCAAGTTTCAGAAAAGTTTGTGTAATTATACACAAGATGTGAATTATTACGTTTATGTATTATACGGTTAAAATTACTTACAAATAGAACGGTGAACTCCGACTGGTGATAATTAATACCATTGCCGGTGTTGTTATGCACAATAATTTGTAAATAAAAACATTACCAATCAATCAGTGCGATAATGAGGAGCTGAATGCTAGTCGGTGCAGTCTCAGCCTACACTTCAAGTTTCTCTTTAAAATTGTTTTCCCTAGCTGAGGTCATTCACAAAATTATCTGAATTCTCGACAGCCCTTTACGTATTGCAAACGACGCGTAACTTCAGCGCTCCAGTTCTCCTGGAGGAGTCCAACCGTTGCCACCAGCCTCTCAAGCTCGTTCAGTATTTTAGCGAAAGCGGTATTTGGTTTGCGTTTTAGCTTTGAACTCTGAAACCTCATTTCTGGGAGGTCTAAAAGTAGGCAATTAAATAAACCTCACTACTTTTTTTTTTTTTTTTTTTTTTTTTCAACCACTGAGGCCCTGGTGGACCTATTGTGGCTGGAGGAGGAGGTTGTGACCTCCAACTCCTTCCCAGGCACATTTGTCTACCCGACCTGAGCACCCTGCCTAACCGAGCACTGAATGCCCAGTGGACGGCACTTGTACCCATCGTCAGGAGCTGCCTCGGACCCAAGCACTAACTGCCTGGTAATTACTGGGTGGGCATTACCATCCCAGTCTGTTGTGGCGACCTGTTGTCGTCGACCCCAGATAAAGCTGGAAGATCCACCCTTCCCAACCACGTTTTGGCGAATGAGAGGAGATCCTTTACCTCTCCCGTTTTAATAACCTGGAGATCAACGTTAGCTTGCCCCCAGGTTAGATAACGCTTTCTTGCCAGCACAGGGCAGTGGCAGATCACATGACACGCAGTCTCGTCCTCAGCCCCACAGAACCGGCAGAGGGTTGTGTCAGATTTGCCCATTTTGTGGAGATGGTAATTAAGTGGACAGTGCCCCGTTAAGAGTGCTGTTACTATACGTATCTCCTTTCTTCCTAGGCTTAGCAGCTCATTCGCTCTCTTTCGGAGAAATCAATAAATTGTTTTGCCAGCCTCTGTCCCCTAACTCGGAGCCAGCAGGCAGTACCCTTCTTACTCTCCCATTTGGAAAGCTCTCCCCGAAGAAAGCTCTCCGTTGTGCCCAGGAAGGGTTCTGGACCCACCGGGAGAGAAGCAGCAACTTCCCTAGCTAAGGTGTCCGCTTTTTCGTTCCCCTCAACCTCTTGGTGCCCAGGGCACCACACCAATGTAACCTTATTGTTACTGGCAAGGGTCTTGAGGTTAGCCAAGCACTCCTGCACCAGCCTCGAGGAGATTGTGAAAGAGGCCAGCGCCTTGAGCGCAGCTTGACTATCTGAGAGAATATATATTGTCGCTCCATTAACTCGTCGACAAAAGAGTCTGTCGGCACAAGAGCGTATGGCATGTACTTCTACCTGGAAAATGGTAGCAGTTGTTCCCAGCGATTCTGCGATCGCCGTTCTTGGGCCATATATGCCCGAACCAGCTCTACCATTCATGACGGTGCCATCAGTGTAGAACACTAGAGCCCCTCGTTCAATTTGGGCCTCCCTTCAGACCATAATGATCTACTGTGGATGTAGACCTTGAAGGGGAAACCTCACTACTCATTAGCAAGCCAAAGAAATATTTGTCTAATTGTCCGTAAAAACCATGAATGAATCCTCGTGGATAACATGCTTAACCTCTGACTTGAAAGTCAATTCCAAATTTAACGACTTAATTATAATGCTGTTCCTATTTTTTATCATTTCATTTAAATAAATTGTATTATAACATTTTCGTACTATTTCATGTCTGATATCTATGAACACTGCTTTTAAAAGGAGATCGCGAACGTATTTGCACATTCAAGTTTGGCCCACGTGGCAATGGGCATACCTGGGTTAAGTCATAAGTCGATCCTTATGATTCCCCGGTCGGTCTTTACAGACAGTCAGGTTGTACGTTGTTTTACTTGAATGAATCACACGCTGAGCGAAGGAGGTAGTGGCGGAGAGGAAGTACGGTTCCTGAACAGAACGCCACCTGCCACTCCTCCGGGCTCGGCCAGCCACAACGCCCTTCCCGAAGGCTCAGAATATAACCGCCATCTCACAACTAAGTTTCCCTATTGTCATTGATATTTAACCACTGGCTTGCGTTTTGAATGTTATACGCAACGTATTTATACTCGCTGGTTAAACAAAAAGAATGTACACAAACTTTATTGTAGAAATACCCTCCTCCTATAGATTGGAAAAAAAAAAAAAAAAAAACCTTGTCCTTGTCAGTAATAACCTCAAAAAACCATGTTTTTGGCTCGTTTTGTCCATTTTTGATCCGTAGTATCTATGCCCCGACTGTTTTCGTTTTTTAACCTAAAAGGGAGTCGACTTTGAATTTTTCTCCAGAATGTCCCATAATAATATTATGCTACAATAATACAGAGTTTCTTTTTACCTAATTAGTACAAGCCAAAAGCACGTAATCTAATTGCAATATGAAAATCGATTCATTGGTTGTTTCAATACAACTTAATGTGACAACTAAAACATCGTAGGTTACGTACTTCCCACACCCAGGTTACATCGCTTCACCATTGGGTAGTCGGGGGGTTGCGTTCCTAGCTTCAGAGCTGTTGCTTCACCCACGGAAATTACCTTTAAATCACAAGCGCAATGTGATTATAAGTAATTAGCGCTCGCTTTCACTAAGACGGCTAGCACGCAGAGCCGTCCGTCATCTTTCTAGACTTCCTCGTACAACACCGCGTGGGAACATCGTCGATCTTTTCTAATATTCTGATTGAATGTTCCAAATCTCTTTCTCACACGTACTTAGTTAAATAAGTATTCGTTCTTAGTGATCAAACCAATGCTAGAACGTTAGATATTTGATAGGTAATTGGATATTTTTCTCTCTCCATCAAACTGACTGTGTTATCAGTATTATCACAGAAAGCCAAAGAACGTAGTTAAGTACCTACGGGAAAATTTAATTTGCTGTTAGACATTTTTCATCGCTTTTTCATAGTGAAAAATTGAATCAAATCTTCTTGGATTTATAAGAACATTGTGGAAATATTATAAGGGACAAGCCGCAAACCTGAACCGCCTCTAAGTAACTCCAATTGTCGTAATTTCCGATTATCGATCGACCACACTGACTGAAACTATACCAAAGTCCTAATTTAAACAGCTTCAGGAGCAAAAATTTAAATAATGTGCATGACCCCCTCGGAAAAGCAGGAACAGGACCCGAATCTGAGATCTCTCACTCCTTGGACGCTATCCCTATGAGCTACAATGATGCTTACCTCAGAATATGGGTTTATAGTACCTGTGTTCACTCAATTCCGATGTATAGTTTTTACAAAGTAATTTCAACCCTTCACAAAATAATTTAAACTCTTCTACAAAATTAGTTCGACTGTTTACAAATCTATTTAAATCATTTACAAATGTATTCATACCGTTTTAAAATTCATTTAGAAATTTGAACCTTTCAGAATGAACATATTGGTTAGTAATGCATGTATTACTAGGTCGTCCCTATGTCCAGTTTTCATGTGATCACACGTATAAATACAATTGTAAACAGAAGAAGATATTTTTCTAAACTAGAAAAAATTCCTAATTGAACAAAAAGCACGATTATCTGCTGGGAATTCTTGTAGGTATGAGCAGTAATTCTGCTGCCCCCTCCATCCCCATTCCCAACTTCAAATTCCAAATTCTGGTTCACTGCTCTGGTTCACTAGAAAGGCTTGTTAGACGAAAATTGGAATAGAAAAAGCGTGAAAATAGCGAAGAAAACGATTTATCAAAATCACCTTCACCGTGAACCCCCCCCCCCCCCCCCCCCTGAAAACTGATTGTGTTGGAATATTTAATTAAATACTAAACCAAAATCTTAACTGATCAAGAAAAGAATAGCAGGAATCGGAACTCGGTTTAGCACCAATTGGAAGGATCCCCCCTCCCGGCCATTCATTCCTCGTTCTGAACGCAAATGCAAAATTTCCCAGATTTGTTGCACTACTAGACTTACGTTGGGATCGTCATACACAAACAAAGAGATGTACTACCGTTGTTTCCACAGATTCGGTCTTAGAATAACTAAAACAGATTTTTTTATCAGTTATTTATTTCATTATTATTATTATTTCCCAATTCAACCAGGATGGCATCGGACAGTCAAGAGAGACTATAGGATTTAGTGGAGAGTCATGTTTCAAGTTTCAGTATTGTATCGTTCAATGTAAATGGTTTGAAACAGAGGGTGAAAGACCCTAATTTTGTATTCTTTATTAATCAATAATATTGATTAATTATAATTTTATAATATTGTCAATTATAATATTGATTAATTATAATTTTATAATATTGTCAATTATAATATTGATTAATTATGTTATAATTTTTTTGTTCTTGTTGAAACGCATTTACTGGAATGCGATACCTCCAATTATGATAAATATTTCTATGATTTTAAATTGTGTTGGATTGCGGCTAAGAAGCAGTCAATATTTGGAAGAGCTATGGGAGGCATACTCTTAGGGTATAAGAAGCATGCAGTTTATGATGCAAAAGTGTGATAGGTGTCCACGATTATTTGAAAATTGTTCTTCCAGGTGAAATACTGATTAATTTATTCCCTATGTATCTCAATCATAAGACCTGGGTAGAGCACTTCCGAGGGCTAGCGAATGTAGTTGGAGCCACCACAGAGGGTAGTATTGTTATACTAGGGGACGCTAATGTTAGGATTGGTACGTTGCAAGAGCTGCCTGATGAAATAGATGGGGGTATTGCTCCTGTTAGAAATAGCAAGGATGAAGTGGTCGGGGAAACAGGAAGCGTTTTGTTGATTTCTGCAACGAATTAGGTTTACTTATTTGAAAGGTCGCACTCAAGGAGACGGTGGAGGGGAGATCACGTTCATTGGTCCAATGGGTTCCTCTGTGATTGATCTATGTTGTGTGTCGTTCAGAATGAGGGTGATTTTCGAGTGTGCACTGATGTCTTTTCTGATCACCTACCCATTGAGCTAGTTTTAGTCGTCCCAAAACGTATGGGTGGAGATTGTGAATTAATTCCCAGGCTACGGTGGAATGAAATTTATAAATCAAAATATAATCACTATTTAAGTTTGATGTTTACACGCTGCTCGGGTGGTGATGACGCGAATGAGAACGAAACTTATATCACCAACAGCATCTATGAAGTGGTTAGTCGAATCGGGTGTTGGCCATCAAATTGCATTACTCTAGTTAAATTATTCAAATAGGCGTGGTTTGACTTTGACTGTCATAAAAGCAGGAAAAAACTATTTGAGTTGCTCTATTACTATAGGAAAAGCAAATGTGACCTGATTAGAAATAAACTTCTATGTGTTTATTGGGATTATAAGAAGTTATATGACCGAAAAGAAAAAGAGCATTATGTAAGTTTAGGGGAGAAATCGGGCACGGTCAGGGAGGCTAGAGAATTCTGGGAAATGGCGCTCTCTTATAGAGTGGATGAATATTATTTGCAGGAAATAATATTAGTAGTGAGGTCTCGTATGAATATTTTAGGAATCTGTTGTCCCCATCTCTTGAAGTTCGCCAGATGTTATACGCTCAGCCTGTGGTTGTTAACTATAAGTTGGATGGTGTACTCACAGTTAATGAGTTGGAAGCTGTGTTGCGAAAAGCTAAGAAAAACAAAGCACCGGGCCCCATTCAATCCCTTACGTGTTCTACAAGAATTTATCTAGGAACAATTTGCAGATATTGCTTGCGTTCTTCAATCAGTTATTTAGTGCAGGGTTGGCTCCCCCATCTTTTGGCCGGTCTCTTAAATTCCCCATCCATAAGAAAGGAGCGAAGACGAAGTTAGCAATTAAAGAGGTCTATCGTTTATTAATGCTTTGGTGAAACTGTATGTTGGATTATTGTTAGAGCGGCTCACAAACTGGGTGGAGGATGAAGAAATCTTAAATGAATACCAAGCTGGGTTTCGTAAAAAATACTCCACCGTGGACAATATGTTTAATTTAGTTAGTATAGTGAAACTAAAGCTGAATACCAAAGAACAAAAGTATACACATTTTTCATTGACTTCGCCCAAGTTTTTGATCGAATTAATAGGAGTTATTTATGGCACAAGTTGTCCTGTACGGGAGTATCCACAAAATGTATTGCTGCTTTGAGGAGTTTATATGAAGACACGAGGTCTGCTGCACGTCTTCCCGGTGGGTCAAGTACGAAATATTTCGAAACTTTTATGGGAGTGAAGCGGGGCTGCCTGGCATCACCATTGCTCTTTGCTTTATTTCTGAATGATATGCACGATTTTGTGGGTGGAGGGCTCTATGCTGGCAACCAGAATATAAGGTTGTTGATGTACGCTGATGATGTGGTTTTGATGGCATCTAATGCTTCAATACTCCAGAAAATGATTGACAGGGTTGAGGAATATTGTTGCCACTGGGACTTGGAACTAAACCTTACAAATGTGGTCGGCCGACGGAATATGCCATTGATATCTACCCGTGTATTTACCCTCCATGTATATGTACCTATGCGTATTTCACGCTAGATATCTGTAATAGATGTTTAGATTCTAAGTGGAATATGAAATGTTGCTCCAGAAAATTCACTAGTTCTCAAATTGTCAGTGGGTAGTTTAAATTTTTGGTTCGTGTATAGAACCGTACCCTCGATTAAACCAGGTGTTAGCTTGTCGTGGTCTTGTATCGACTCCAGTCTCTTCATAATTCGTCATTGTAGTTGTGTTATTTAAGGTAGTATTCGTGATATATCACTGTGCTTAGTATTATTTCGGTTCATTTTGTTAAATAAGGATGTTTGTTTTTGTGTTCCAGCTGTGGACAGCAGATGCTTCTTGGAGAACGGCGGGTCAGGGGAGAACTTCTTCGCCTCGGAAGACCTCCCTCTCGGCTCGTACATCGGGACTCTGAGGGTCAACGGAGACGCCGGCCCGCGTGGCAACATCGAACTGCGGCTGGAAGAACTGGACAGTCCCATCATCATCGAGCCAGGCACCAAGAACCTCACTTTGGTCAAGAGGCTGGATAAAGAAGTAAGTCGTTTAGAAATACTTCAGATTCTACACTGTGGGACAGTCAAACGTGCCTTATGGAAGTGACAGTAAAAACAGCATGCGATTTAATCCATTAAAGTGCCACTTCTATAATATACGTTCTGCAAACGTGGAAAACATGAAAAGAATCCGTTGGAAGCGCGTTTGAAGATAACCTATTCTCTGCAGCACACTAAGAGAGTCTGAACAAAGTATTTTAACTTTTTTCATTTCTATACAACCTAACACATATTCTAGAACCTTATGATGGCCACACTCTCGGCGTGATAGCTAAATGGCGATTAGTAAAATGCTTTCGGATATTCTAAAATCCAGCCCAAACAGCATCCCTCTTTTTTCTTTTTTTTACGAATGCGTTGATTCCATAATTTATATCCCTACTGTTCCGGTTTGCTATGAATCGTGTTTCGGATACCGGTTGTACTCGTATCAATCATTGTGCTCCTTTGTAAACTAAGAGAGTCGTAGGCTGACAAAGGCTTTTTTAAAGGCAATATTACGTTGAATTAAACTGGCCATAACCATCGGGTTATGTTGTACCACTTATTCTACTCGAAAACTCTCTTGGTTACCTTATGGCCGGCGGAATTGTGCGATTTATGTCCTGTTTGGAGTTGCTTTTCATGCTTTATGCTTTTCTGCTTCGCAAGTGTGAAATCATACTTATTCGTGACGGTCACAGGCCAGGAGAAGATTTTACGGGAAATTTCTGATCGAAAATGCCTCTTAGCAATTCTTTTTTACACCCTTGGAAATGCGGTTTTTTTTTTTTTTTTTTTCAATTTTAAGATTTTTCTCGTTTTTTTTACCTTACCGCATTAAAACGGCCATATCTTCCACATTCGGCGTGTGATTTCAAATCTGAACCCACTATTGGAAAGAGCGTTAAATTTCCTATCGTCCAAATAGGGAACCGACTTTTTTAAGCTGGCGAAACGAGTGAAAAAATCAGCTTGAAAAGGACATGTTGTCAAATCGTGGAGATCTCGACTTTTTTCAAACGCTTATGAGTGTAATAAGGGGTGTGAAATTTGGACCCCGTATTGCTAAAAGATGGACCAACATCTAGGCTTTCCAGCGATAAAACCAGATTTGAAATTCTGTGTAGTTTTCTAGGAGAAAATTGCTTTTCAAGTAAGAAAAGTGGTTTTTCACTGGATACTCCGGTGTTTCGTCATGCGTTGATTCGTATGGTGAAAAAAATGGTTCGAACTCGGATTTTTTTAGAACTTATTAATGAAGCATTGCAAAAAATTGCATATTTTATTTTTACTGTAAATACTGTTCAAAATGTCCACCATTCAATCTATGACTCCCTTCTATCAATGAGCGACACGAAGGAGTAACTCCGCTCCGAACTGTTGGAGTCCGCCGGGCTGTTCCAAAAAAACCTTAGTGATAGTTGGTTGCTTTTCGTTGTTGGCATCAGTACAATGCCTGTGACATTCAACAAGGTGGAATACGCTGACATTATGCTTGTGTATGGGTATACAAATCTAAAGGCCCGTGAAGCTGTGGGGGAATATCGACGGCGATTCCCTCAAAAGCGTATTTCCTCATGTACCTAAATAATGATGTTTACGTGAATGCTGTGTCGTGAATGTGTCCGTTACTTATGGTTTCGGTTTATCTGAATTTAGAAAAAAATCAATCGTAAGTACAGAGGTTTTTTTTGGGACAGCCCGCCGGACTCTGACTCCTTCGTGAACAAGTCTGCGTCGCTCATTGATAGAGGGGGGTCATAGATTGAATGGTGGGCGTTTTACTCAAACAGTATTTAAAATAAAAATGTACAATTTATTTCAATGCATCATTAATAATTTTTAAAAAATCCGAGGTCGAACCATTTTTTTACCATACGGATCAACGCATGATGAAAAACCGAAGTATCCAGTAAAAAACCACGTTTTCTTACTTGAAAAGCAATTTTCTCCCAGAAAAATACATGGAATTTCAAATCTGGTTATATCGCTGGAAAGCCTAGATTTTGGCGCATCTTTTAGCACTACAGGCTAAAATTCACATGCCTTATTACAGGAACTCATAAGCGTTTGAAGAAAGTCGAGATCTCCACGATTTCACAACGTGTCCTTTTCAAACTGATTTTTTTCACCCGTTTCGCCAGCTCAAAAAGTTGATTCCCCATTAGGGTGATAGGAAATTTAACGGTCTTTCCAATAGTGGGTTCAAATTTGAAATCACACGCCAAATGTGGGAGATATGTAGGTTTTAATGCGGTAAGGACGAAAAAACGAGAAAAATCTTAAAATTGAGAAAAAAACGCATTTTTAAGGGTGTCAAAAAAATTGCTGAGGCATTTTCGATCAGCAAAAAAAATCGGTAGTCGACTAATAATTAGTTATACACAATTATTGTTGTGCACTAGGCTTGTTTCAAGATGGTTGTTGCGGGCTTGCATAACCAATTTAGCGTATACCAGCGCAACTTAATCCTGTCGATAGTACAAAACGTACTTATTCACAATCATCATTGTGGTGCATCATTTTTATTCCATACAAGTCATTGTAATTGTAACGTGTCTGAGTCGGCGCATCCACAGCAATAATCGTCTCAGCACTGAAAGAGTGGGTGGTAAAGAGGAGTTGCTAAGCTCAAAAGTAAAAAGGTGATTATGTGCTGTTCCAATCAGGTTTCATTCAGTTGGCACCTAACTGGATGGTCTAACAATTAAACGTCCAGTTGGTCGTCAGTCTATAGGAAGATCCGCTTCAGCAGACCGGCGAGACGAACAGGGAAGTAGGTAGGTAGTTTTGCCGGGTCACCAGACCGAAATCGATGACCGTTCAGTCCGATTTGAGCTGGTCACTGACGTTTTCCACTCTTTTCCCCTTGAAAGTGAAACCGATGATTTGGCGCACTCTCTTTGATGGGATTATGTGCTGAGAAAACACCCTCCGAAACCAACGGAAGATGAATGGACCGCTTATCTTGCGTCACAATGTGCCTCTTCCATTCTTCGCGAGGGTTGACTGAAGTTTAGTCCGATTAAAATCACGGCCTTTCCAAAGCATTACCTCGCATCTTAGTGTGATGGAAGTATCCCTTAAGGCAGTGAGAGGGTCGAGCTCAAGAATTCTGAAGATCTAATACAGTATAGTTCAAATAATAGGTGATCACAAAGTGATAAATAGGTTTTTAATGAAATTCAAGAGTGCGTTAAAACACTATATTGTAACACACCTTAGGAGATGACAATGTAGCTCGTAACCTTACAACCTTATCGGCTGTGAAAGCGTTCACATTAAATTTTACTAAATTTTAGTAAAATGAAAAACGCGGAAATACTACACAGTGGTTTAAGTACATCAGAAAAAACGCTGCAAATTCTTTCACTGGGGTTTATTATTCATTTGGCTTGCGTTCATGATTTGAATTTTTTTTTTAAATTAGTTTATTTGGCATTACTTTCAGTATACAGCCATACATTGTGTCGTCTCTTCTCATCTCTTCTTACTCATATCTACTATATAATATTTACAATATTAGCAAAAACTTTCATTCATATATCAATATTACATTTTAAAATAAACTTAAATACTTCTTCATAAACTAGTCTATTATTGGATGCAATGATTGAAAAATAGTCCAGACTTGTAGTGGTTTTTCTCATTATATTATTCGTTGTCACCATTCTCTCATTTTCATATGTTGGGCACTCTATAACAACATGCTGGAGTGTTCCGTTTGGATGTCCTCATCGATGACATTGTGGGGAGTCTTTCACGCCAATTTTATGTAGGTATGCGTCACATACGCCATGATTCACTCTTAATCGGCATATAGTGCGGGCCATAGCTTTGCTGACGTTTCTGCCGCTGAACGAGGTGGACAGGATTCTATCTGCTTGTAGAATTCACCATTGCTGGATCGAGCAAATTGTTCCTTCCATTTTTCAGAGTATAGCTTTTTAATGATAGGTACGACTTCCTCTATCATTAATTCTTCTTCCAGTAATGTACCAGAAACCGCTCCTTCTTTAGCTAATAAATCCACTCGCTCATTCGGGATCAGTTCTACATGAGCTTTTACCCAAATGAATGTTATTTCCTGATTATTAGCATAGCAGGTTTTCAACATTTGAAGTAAACGGACGATCAACATGTTCCTCGCCTTCTGAAAGCCTCTAGATTTGAGGAGCTGTACAGTACTAAGAGAGTCTGTGCAAATCAGATGAGGCCTATATTTTATATTTTGTCTGCTGATAAATTGTATTGCTTTTATGATGGCATGTAGTTCGGCATTGAAGGATGATGTCGTGTGGGCTAACTTGTACTCCTTATTATATCCTGCCAGTACTTCATAGAATGCACAACCTACTAAATTTCCCGATTTTGACCCATCAGTGAAAATGAGAACTGAATTCGGCCATCTATCGTTGACAAAGTCGTGAAATTTCCGATTGATATTCAATTGCTCACGGTTACCGTAGGTAAATCGGCAGGTTTTAACAGATACCGTCAATTCATCATATGTAAGCAGAAACGGACTTGGTTTATTGTTGCAACACAGTTTAGTCAAATCCAGGTCTTCTTGAGTAAAGCTCTTCATAAGTAGAGGCATCTTCATACTTGTTCTTGACGTCAGTATATTAATACTCAGCTTACATATGTCCTGGATCATGGGGCGTTCTTGTGCTCTTATCCGCAACGTGTATCGATCAGAGAGCATTTGAAATCGGAATTTTAACGGCTGTTCTCCGGATTCAGCCAAGATTGAATCGATTGGCGTTGACTTTAGAAATCCCATGCACTGTCGAATACATTTATATTGGAGTCTAGAGAGTTTGAGTAGGTTTGAGTCACTAGCGTTTCCTTAAAATATTGCACCGTATTCAATAATAGCTCTTATAGTCGCTCTGTAGAATAAAAGAGCAACTTCCTGGTCAGCACCCCAATTCAAGTTTGTCACCATTTTTAATATGTTAAAGTATTTTTCTGATTTTTGCAGCACATAGTTGATATTGGGTTTCCACGTTAGAGTCTTGTCCAGCCAAATCCCAAGGAATTTGACTTCTTTCTTTACTTCAATCGTGTCTCCAGCTATTAGAACGGTAGTTCCCACATCCAGCCTCCTCTTTCTTGTGAATGGAACCAAAACCGACTTCTCCGTAGATAGCTTCAATCCTTTGGTGTCACACCAGATCTTCATCCTCCTGACAAACTCCTCTAAATGATCCAATCCTGTATCTAAATTCGAACATTCAACGTACACACAGATATCATCGGCAAATTGAATTATTTGTACCTCTTCTGGTACGATCTCTTCTATATCGGCAACGTAGATCGCATAAAGTAATGGACTTAGAATCCCTCCCTGCGTCAGGCCCTGAGATGATGTTCTCGGACCATACCTATGATTGTTTACTCGAATATGAAGCTTTCGAGCGTCGTATAAAGATAAAATGATTCTGCAAAATGATGGAGGTATCCCAACTGCCCTCAGCCTGTTGTAAAGTACATTTAGTAGAACTGAGTCATAAGCACGGGATATGTCCAGGAAGAGAGCTAGCGTGATTTTTCGAGAGATTAAGGAGTCCTGAATACTTGATACTAATTTCTTTAATCCGTCGTAAGTGCTCCTAGACCGTCGAAAGCCATATTGAGATTGCGGCAGTTTATCGTGGTATTCCATGAAAAACTCTAGCCTTGTTTTTATTATTCGATTTGAATTTCTATTAAGCTTTGGAGTGTGCGTGTTTCACAGGATAGAGCGATTATTGAATCTCAGGAGATATGCATGGAACACGTAAATCTGCTCTCAACCAAAATACCTATTTGGATTGATCAGTTGATCATATTTGTGTGCCTCCTGAAATTCAATAATCGCTCTATCCTGTAAAACACGCACACTCCAAAGCTCAGTAGAAATTCAAATCATGAACGCAAGCCAATTGAATAATAAACCCCAGTGAAAGGATTTGCAGCGTTTTTTTATTGAACCTCAATACCCCCCCCCCCCCCCCCCCAATAAAAACATCTATAATTTATCAAGTCCTTTAGCACTAGTATTGCGCTAAAACTTCCCCAAATCCAAATTTAAACGATGTAGCCAAATGTATACTGATGTAGAGGAGGCACACAAATATCATCAACTGATCAATCCAAATAGGTGTTTTGGTTGAGAACCGATTTACGTGGTCTATGCATATCTCCTGAAATTCAATAATCGCTTTATCACCTGTAAAACACGCACACTCCAAAGCTTAGTAGAAATTCAAATCATGAATGCAACTCGAATGAACAAAATTGAAAAATAAACCCCAATGAATGAATGTGCAGTGTGCGTGTTTCACAGGTGATAGAGCGATTATTGAATTTCAGGAGGTACACAAATATGATCAACTGATCAATCCAAACAGGCGTTTTGTTTGAGAACAGATTTACGTGCTCTATGCATATCTCCTGAAATTCAATAATCGCTCTGTCACCTGTTAAACACGCACACTCCGAAGCTTAGTACACATTCAAATCATATACGCAAGCCAATAGAATAATAAACCCCAGTGAAAGAATACTTATTTACCCCAGTAATAATATTGAAGAATAAACCCCTGTAATAATATTGAATAATATTTACCTATATATTATCAGCGTTTCATGTATATCAGAATGCTTCAACCCGTGTATCGGCTACTAACTACACTACAAGTATTCACATCGGCTGTCACTCCAGTATCCACATTCACTACATCTCGACGCTATCGGCCGGACATCAATAGGTTTCAAACAAACAATAATAAACCGAAATACGCAAATGTTGGCACCATAAATCGGGTCATACATCGGGAATGGTTTGACCTACGGACGTGGGGAGGATCTCATTCGATTCCTCATGGTATGTTCTTCAAAAAGAGTACAAATTTAGGCCGCTTCGACTTGTTTTGAGGTTTTTAGGGATTTTACAAAACTTTGACAGCCCATAAAGGGCACTTTAAATTGAGTGAGAGAGCTGGCTCAAAAATTGGGGCGTCGTCGGACCAAGATGGATTTATTCTGAAAATTTCAGATCTTATGCTCCAGCCGTTTGGGAGAAATCGTGCGTACGGCGTACGGACCGAAAAATTTTTATTGCAGATTCGGATTCTACACCCTTTGAAACTAAACCATGAAATTTTCAGGGGGGGTTAGACTTTTTTTTCCAGAGCGATACAATGGTTTATTATTGAATAATAAACCAATTGATGAAGAGCATGTATGCAAGACTTTTATACAAGTCGTCATTGAAATTTAGTACTAAAAGTTCTGATTTCAATTTAATCACAATATCGACTAAATCCAGACGACTTGATCCCATATCCTTCTACGTAAAGCGCTGATCCACATATATTACACATTATATGTGATATATTATCTAAACTCGGTGCCTCGCATACCAATATCAAACAAATCGTGTGTATCGACCAAATCCCAAAAATCCTTCTACGTAAAGCACTGATCCACGTAGGTATATTATACATTATATGTGATATATTATCTAAACTCGGTGCCTCGCATACCAATATCAAAATACGTTCAATGATGATATTGTTTGTTACTTACTCTTATGAGTATCTCAACTGTTCTTAATTTCAGGGAGAAGTTGGAGTGTCATCTGTATATATTCACGTTTTATGTACGCCCAAGGGATCCACAGATTCGGTGAGCTTGCCAATTTTATTTGTTATGAGAACATATCATGTTTGCATAGAAAGTTCTCCTAAATTTAAAATTTAGGACAGTAAGATGATAATTTTTAGCCTAGCTTTAGGAAACGGTACGAAATTTCGCAAAGTTACAATTCTTTATTAACAAAGTAAAAATTATCTGTTGATGGTATTGATTCTATAATATTTTGACTTTATTTGGTTTACTAGATAAAAATTCCAGTTAACGTGCGAGTTATGGATGTGAACGACAACGCACCGCAATTCGAAAATGGTCCCTACATTCTCAATATTTCAGAGGTGAGTCATTAAATTTATTAAATATTTCAATTGTTTAAATATTCAATCGCAATTCAATCCAGCATACACAGAACTAATAACCATAATTTTCTTAATTCTTGTTCAGATGTATCTGAAATGGTTTTAGATCTTGAAGAAGTTTTCACTATTTAGGTCATTACCTCTTGAAAACCACCCTTGACTCGTATTCGAGGCCCACAGGCAACGGGACCGGTAATGCACTCCGAATTCCCCAAGGTGCTTTGCGCCGTTCGTTTTTCCCAAGCCACCCTTTTTCTGGCAAACGGTCAGTCACCCACAGTCTCTCCCTAGCACCCTGTGGTTTCCTGGGGTAGTTGTAACCCCGTCCCTGATTGGTCTCTACTATCCCCCTCTCTGCTCCCCCGATTCCCCATTCTAAATTTTCTTCACTTCCCCTCCAAACAAAATTTTTCCGTTTTTGGTTAACAGAATCTGGAGTCAGTTCTCTTCTTCGTTTTAGGTACACTCTTGTTAACCTGGCTCTCCTGGGACCTCCCTAATATTGGCTGGGATCCCTATATAGTTATCACTTATCAAACTTGACTGACTTCATATCATAGTTACCAAAGTCACTTCATTTTCCTAACTAGGTAGTGGCAAAGCAGCATATTTTGTAATATTGTTGGCTACTCGCGACACCTCAACTTTGGCAGAAGCGTCCTAAGGTTTTTTATTCAATAACACCTTTATTTATTTGATTGGTTCACTGTATGGAAGAATACGAATTGAATCATACTGAATTATTATATTGAATACTCGTTCATTGGCATGTACGCATTCATTTGAAATGCAGTCTCCATCAGTTAACTGCACAACCTTTTACATCTTCCTTGGGTTCACCTTAACAATTCTCATGGTTACGCTCCACTGTAAATGGCGTAGAACCGTTTTATGGTCCAAATCTTGAATGAGTAATATAAGCAGGTAACATCGACTCATTATAATGTCGAAGTTTAGTGTTCAGTGATGAGTAAAGTTCAGGTCATGGTGCATGATTATATAAACAGATTTTCCGAAATCACGTGGGTAAATATTACATTAAATGTAATATTTACTTACATTTAATTGTTACTTACATTCACTTACATTTAATTAAAAGTTATTTAACATAAATTTTATGTTAAATTGAGCTGAAATTTGGACAGAGTTCACTAAAAAAATGCGTGGTGAAAAAACTTGTTCTCAATAATATTAATCTATTTAAACAGATTTAAAATTTTTAGGATGTTTTTCTTCTTATCGATTTTTTAGCACATTTTAATGAACTTTGGGTAAGTTTAATAATGAATATTTTGAGTAGTATTCTTCTAAAAATATAAATTCAACGATTCTTAGCAATTTTTAATTTTAGTTTAGTACATTTCTTGAAATTTGACAAATTTATTGTGCTCAAAAAGTGATGTTCAATAAACTTTAGGGATGTTTGATTTTTTGGAGGAAAGAACGAAGTTTTTATCCCAATTCTATCCATTGGTATTGTCTGAAATGACACTTGAATACATATAGCCTCACAATAGATATCCATGAAGTCGTGCTTTTGAAAGGTCTGTCTTAATAATTTCGAGTCTGTTCCAACAACTTCTTTTTTTAAAGAAAATTCGCTAAAAATAATGAATCTTTTAGGTTGTGAGATTGATTTCACGAGTGGTACCCACCTACCAATCTATTGACTACAGCTTTGGTACTCATGTTTCTTCTTTGTTTTCCTTCATGTCAAAGGTGACTGTCGTGGGCACGAGAGTATTGCAGGGCGTGAGGGCAAGAGACAAGGACCAGCAGGGTCCTTTCTCCACTGTGCAGTACACCGTTCTTCCAGGGCCTAACTCGGTGAGTCCCAACTGGAACCCACTACCTACCAGCACTTTTACACCAGAAGTAAGTAAACTGCACAACACTCTAGTCACGAATGTCGTAGGTACCACGGCTATTGTAGTCACCCTGCATATTTAAAAATGCAAAAGTAAAAATAAAAAATAAAAAGTAACATATTTGGGTGGTAATCCTCCTTAGCTAAATTTCTGCATGAATATAATATAATGTGTGAACAAATAACGTTTCACAAAATATATTTTAATTGACACATTTTTCTCTTTTTTTCAGGATCATTTTGTTTTTGTAAATGGTCTGGAGGGGACGCTAGTTTTAAGAAAACCGTTGGATTACGAAACTTTGCCGAATTTCACGTTGACTATAAGAGCGCAGGTAAGAGACAAATGTATGGAAATTCCCATTCTGTGTAGCTCTACGCACTTTTCGTATGGATTTCAAAATTGCAAAATTGGGCTGAAAACTAGGCATACCTAATTAACTTTATGATTCACATAAGGTGTTTACTATTTTAAAAGTTAAAATCAAACTAAATTTATTGTGTATACACCTACTACTTTAGTGTCTGACTAAGTTTTAGGCGCCTTATGTTTTGAAAAAACGCACGAAGAACACGTGTTTATTTGAACTTGAGCCTTGATAGCCGAACTATATGATTTACATTCCATTCTTGGTAAAATGTTCACTTCTTTTAGCATGGAACATGTTTTAGCCTTGTACTAACCAACTGAAAAACGTCAAGTGGAAGGGGAACGCAGGAGGGTGACGCGTGACGAGTCCTCATAAGAAATTAGCGAAAGGAAAACCGCAAAAATAGCATAGCTAAAGTATGTTCCATGTTTTTGTTTTTGTTTTTTTGAATTTCAGCCTCAGGCTCTAAGCAATAAGAATCCGGGGGTCGCAGGCGCGCAGCGCCGAATTTTTGTTTAATTAAATTATCATCAATCCTCTTCAATTTTCCTGTAATTATGTTTAGACCAACCTTACATATGTTTCCAGCTATAATCAATAGTATCAAGTATTGAACTACATATGCCGGTATGCTTGTACTTGCTGATGCTTGTTTATGGTGATTTTTTGTTTTGTTTTCTAATCTTTGAATAATTTTATAGGACCAAGGTAACCCTCCGCAATTTACCGACACACTTTTGTCCGTTAACGTTATCGACGCTGACGATCAGAATCCGAAATTCGAAGATGAACGATACTCAGCGATCCTTCCCGATCAAGCTGACGTGGTAAAGTTGATTATATTTATTCAGTTAGCCTACTTGTATGTTACTAAGGGTTTACATTTTTTAAGTGGATAGGTACTACCTAGTGTTACACTAATAATGCTGGAGAGGAAACGGATGACAACCAGAGTGGTCCCATTCAATTCACAAAACTAATTTAAATCTGTTTCAAACCAAAACCTCGGAAGGCTCTTGCATCAAAAGTTTATGAGATTTCCTTTTTTTAAATATTCTAACCTTTAAATATTATCCCTTATGGTTGATCATGACGCTTTGTGTACTGTCATGTTCTGGGTAGATATATGATTTTTAAGCCAAATTTCATAAGCTTCGGTCTAAATCTACAATTGGAAATGTAACAGATTTCGAGTGAAATCAACCTCTGAAAATAGTTAATAGTCAATTAAATAAAATATTCTTAGTTGCTCTCTTAATCATCGTGAGTCGTATATTCCATTTTTCAATAACAAAAATGTTTTTTATTTGCTTCCAGGGTACCAAGTTGAAGATACAACCGCGAGAAATTGCTGCTTACGACCAAGATCTTGGAATCAAATCTCCAATATTCTTTTCATTTAACTCAGGTAGGTAATCACGTTAAACTTAACTTCATTGTGTGCAGGGTGGTTCTTAATAAATTGATATTTATTTCAATTTTCGTAATGTTAGGCATTTTGAAAAAAACCAAAAACACGTTTGTTATTTTTTATCCTGCATTCAGCTTGGTATGCTTTTTAAAATGTTTTTTGACTGGGTTGTCCCAGTGTACACCGACTTCGTTCTTTCAAATTGGAACCACTATTTTCATTTTAGATATGAATTCTGTGTGACATTTTATGTAATATTGACCCCTCAACCGAATCGTTGCAGCTAGCTCAGTGAGCCCTCAAAGAGTCGCAACCCCAAAGTTTCGCCAAAATACGGATGTGCGAAGTACCCAAGTGTGACGGAGCGATTATTGAATTTCAGGAGGGACACAAATATGATCAACTGATCAACCCAAATAGGTATTTTGGTTGAGAACAGATTTACGTGCTCCATTCATATCTTCTGAAATTCAATAATCGCTCCATCCTGTGAAACACGCACACCCCAAAGCTTAGTAGAAATTCAAATCATGAACGCAAGCCAATTGAATAATAAACCCAGTGAAAAAATTTGCAGCGTTTTTATTGCAGATTCGGATTCTACACCCTTTGAAACGTAAACCATGAAATTTTCAGGGGGAGTTAGAATCACGCTCAGTATATAAAAATTAATACCCACCCTGTATAAAGTGATTTTAAATCATGTTCGGTAAAGGCACCAACTCCTGGCTTAAATCTGAAGTTTGTGTTCGTCAATCTTTGTCTCATTTCGAAATAATTAGATCTAAGCACCACTGGAGCTTTTAAGTGTGGTGCGATAGGCTAGGATTTGTTATTCTCTAAAATGGTTCCATGATATCATGACAACCCGAACAGGGGAGAGGGGGAGGGGGTAAGTGTGGTTGCTAGCCTCTTCAACAATGTTTTCTTTATATCTTATTGTATCTGTCTACCCGCTCCCAAGCTTTATTGATGTTGTTTGAAGCTGTCTGGAACGAATAAGAGTGGATTTAAATACTTAACTGTTTTTGTTAGACCTAGTAAAAAATTTTCAAAATTAATAAGGAGATGATAATTTGTAAACTAGCAATATGCTCCAATATTTGTCTTGGGATCTCTATGAGATCCAGTGTGCAGATTACTGATGTACTGGTGATCACAACACTCTTCGATACCATGATTCAATAAATCAACATCTAATAATCTAATTGAATATGTTTTCTAATAAATACAACTAGCTACCACTATCAATAAGCCAACCTTTTTTTAAAATCATACTTAGGATCGCACATCTTAATTGAAGGAGTAATAACCACAACATTCTACCTGAATTGTTTGTTAATTGAATTTTTAGATTAGTACAATGATTAAAACAAACAACTTTTTTCGTGATGGTGCAATGACTATAAAACAAAACCTCTGGGATGGTCAATTGGTGCATCAATATTTCTGCTCCACCCTGAGGAGCACATATTGTCTTACGTACACGGTTTTAAGAGCAATACTTCTTGCAGTTATTTCCAGGAAATTCCATGTTGTATGTTATTCGATTATATAAGAGGTCTATTTGTGTTGGACAGAAGTGTTAGCGAAGAGACCCTTCAATTTCATCGAGAGGAGCAGAAAACCTGCCAGCGAGTTGAACTGAAGTGAATACAATTACGATGGAACTTTTTTTTTTCAAAATGTGAGAGCTAACTGAGAGAATTTACGCTTCGACCTTTCGTTAATTAAGCAAAACAGCTATAATTATCAAATGTTCAAGTTTAGGAGCAAAGTGTGGTAAAATTAGTTCAGACGAGTGAGTGTGTAACGGTATTGAAAACAGTTAATTCTGCTGCACGGTATCGAGAAGAATTTGTGCGATAATGAAAATATCAGATACAGTAAGATAGAACATGTTGACTGGGTCGTAATACATTAGGTTTCTTTCAGTTTTTAACTTGTAGAACCTTTAGTTTCAGTATATCAATCGATTGAATTGTCCTAAATCGTATTTCTGTCAACAGAGGGATCTGATTATAAATTTTTCGAGATCGATAAAATCACTGGGCAGGTGTCTGTGAGGCGGAGAGTGCCAGAAGACGAACTTCTCCAACCAGCTACGTTAGTTGTCAAAGTGAGCATAAATTATTCATTAATACGTATTTATAAGGACGTATACACATTGATACAATGGCAGATCTAGGTAGACAGAGCTCTATATAGATGGCATAAATACTGCCACGAAATAAGAAAAACGCTGCAAATGATTACCTAAAGATTGGATTATTTCCATACTTATTTTATAGCCCTTCAAGTTTTGCATACATTTACTTCCATTTTTACATGTCTATGAGATTTATTATTTCTATAGAAATGATATAGATATTAGATAGCTCTTCTAAATCACTGATCTGTGAATATTAGACGTAGTCTGTGGTAGTTTATCTAAACTTGACACCTCGCGTCTCCGTATCTTCGAATTGAATTCAAGATCAAAATACTTGAACGGCCGCGCTCCACGTGCTCTAGCTCAGACCTCTTGTTGAGTGGGCTCTTCAGCCTGGCTCTCCTGCTTGACCGTCTACCTGAATGTAGGCGACCGATTTTCATAACCCGAAGATGAGGTTTTTAAAGTGGTGAGCGAATGGATGATCGTACAGCAACCCGATAGGCCTCGTTCGATTCAGATAACTAATTACTATCTTAATCCTTTAAAAAGCTACCATCCTATATAAACAATTTTTGAGATTTTGACTTATACATACATCATTTCTTAAATATAATCCCTTAAGATTGATTGATCCAAATGGCGAGATTACTGTCACATCCCGTATCGGTGTTGGATTTTTGAGCTGCATTTCGTAAAATTTAGCCCAGCAGTTAATTACAGTAGAAAGCTTCGGAGGTTTCGTAATGTACCACATCTGCTGAAACGTAAACCAAAAACTTTTGAGGGCGGGTTAAAATATTGTTCGATTATAGAGGTTCATCATTGAAATTAATAAACCTAAAAATCATTCATCGATCATCGACATTTATCGATCAGTCTATTGGGGAGAGTGAACGGATGATCCTAAAACGGTCCGAGTTGGCAAATCCGATTGCTTGAGGGGATGCCTACCAATAATGAATATTAAAACATTTGCGTTGTATCGAAAGTTAACGTTCATCTTGCTCGGTGAAAACGCATTTACTACGAATTGGTTCAATTTCATGAATTTTTAACTTCTTCAAACTAAATTCAGTCTGCTCTCTACGTTTAGCCCGGATCCTAATAAACGGAGTTCATATTTTGCCTTCTTTTTGTGTAAACGGCCTTAATAGCGGGACTGTCAACCTATTAACTTCAATATGTTTGTGTTATAATTTCAGGCTACTCAGAATGATAACAGAGATCGATACGCTTTAGCCACGCTGACTGTCAGCCGCCCAGGGACTTCCTACAAGGAACTTCAGTTCTTGCAAAGCCACTATGTTGCTGGGGTTTTGGAAAACGTTCCACTTAACAGTGTTTTGCTAACTGTTATCACAAATAGGCACCGTGACAAGGTAGGTATTGATCAAGGAATGGGTTTAGAATACAGATAATTTAGGTTCTTTCGACGGTATTCTACTTCAATAGGTAACAGTAACTGTTACTGGTTGATTCATGTTATTAATACTATCTAATAGTACTATCTAGTTGTACATCATAACATAATATATTAACCATGCAACTGTGTTATTGTTTCTGATTTTTTTTTTTTTTTTTTTTTTTTTTTATTTTTTTTTTAACTTACTGTCCCAGATTGGGCCTTGCTTTCACATTACACATTCTTGGCACTCATAATAAGGTCTCAGTTTAGATGTAATGTACATCATTGAATGAGTAAAATTTAGATTCCTAGTTGATAGCGTGTGAAGCAAGAAACGTTTTAAATCAAATTGTTATGTAAGGTACCTAATGGTGTAAAACACAGACATATGAAGGTGTACTTCTTTCTTTTGTATGAATGAGACGAAGGGTAGAAATGGATTTGATTAATGTACAATGGAAGGAGTGTTCTGGATGACACACCTCACCTGATTTTCTCTTAGCCGGTTTGATCGTTCGTAATGCTCTCAAAATGTGAAAGTATTATGTTGATACATTTACATAATGTGTCCACATTTTGAGAGCATTGCGAACGATCAAACCGGCTAAGAGAAAATCAACAGTGGAGAAATCCGATGCAGAGATCAGAAAAATCAATTGAGGACGCAGTAATAATCTTTCCTCAAGTTCAGCCGAAGACAAACATCTCTGACTTCTGGTTTTTGGCTTATTAGGATTAATGGATGGGAAATGACTTGGTAATTGAAGGTTACAGAGGTAAAAAATGCAGCAGAATGGAATATGAACTTTGCTTTCAACAGACACCATCGTAGGAGGGGGAAAAGTGGTCCCGAAAATATAAATATGTTGAGGAAAGAGAGGAAATCAAAACATCAGGGTGGAAGAGGAGGTCAACTTAGAGTTCCCAGCCTTTCCTTGTGACGTCAGCTTCGCATGATTTTAAGTAGGCTCAGGTGCACCATATTCTCTTGAGATGCTGAGAGAAAAAAAAGGTGCAAAATATTTCGCAAAGGTTTATTATTTTGCACCATCCCTCTTCCTACTACTTTTCTTGACTGCCAAGCCATCAAAACGAGGAAATGAAACAAATTGAAATGTACACCCCTCTGCAGCATGTTCACTCTTAAAATAAAATTTTCTATCAGATGAGCTCGGGCTAGCATGGGACCCATTTCAAACGGTTCGGCGCTTAAATTAATTGGAAACGATACTCGTGTCATTGTGAGGTTTGGGGAGTCACTTTTAGGTTTAAAAAGTGCGGTCAGTTGCTGTGGGTGAATTTCTACGGATTTAAAACCTATCCCGTTCGCCTTGGTCCCAAGTGGAGTCTATGTGGGAAAGAACGGATTTTGTACATCAGTTGTAGGGCCTTTTAGGGCCGTACGGACATCACAGATTTCGAATGTGCGCATCTTGAAAATTATGTAATAGAACAAAATTTTCGCTATACGATTTTAAAGGGTTATTATAGAAAATAATAGACTTTAACAGGCCTGTTCGAGGTGCGCAGGAGTGAGGCCTCTTCTTACTTCAAAATTGAAAATTTAACATGACTCAAATGCGTCCCGCGCACTGTGAATTACACTGCAATGGCAACCTAGTTGCTTCGTCAGCAGCGAACATGTTAACTTGTTCATATAACAACATGACGTATAAAAACTTCTGTCAAGTTGGGTGGGCAGTATAGCTTCCTCACTTATTGTAACGTGGACGAATTTAAGTTGAAAAACCTATAATTTGGTTTTTCATAATTATTATGAGTCAAATAAGGTAAAAGCACTAAAGGGGGGCACCTCTCCAGTAACGAACACTTACATGAAAAAGCCCTCAAAAAAAAGAAAAACTATTCGTTTATTTATTTTTTTTTTTTTTTCAGGGCTTTTTCATTTAAGTGTCCGCCACTGGAGAGGTGTTCAGCTTTTGGTGCTGTTACCTTAAAGTAGTTGTTGCCGTTTAGCAACCATCTTTCCAATTTTTCACATTTTCAAAAGAAATTCATTTATTGTATTAAAATTTGTCCATTTTAGGTGCTAAGATATTGTTGTGTGTGAGTTGTATGGCAAACGCACTTTTGCTTCATAATATGCCGCTCTGCAAAAATTTTTGTTGTACCTGCACACATTTGAACGAAATCGAACCGACAACTCTGTAATGGAAAGGTAGTAGTGAAAGAGGGTTCGTCCTGTATTAACCAATTGCAATCTTCCATGCATCCTTCCTTACATTGGACTCTGTTCTGTATTTGTACATTAAAATACATAGTTATATAGGTTGTTTATACAAATTATTGTATTATTCATACAAATATGAAAAAACATTATCGAATAACGCATATTCCCTATTTCATTGTTTCAGCGGATAAGATACTCTTTGGATAACTTCCAAGACATGTTCAGCGTGTTACCCAGTGGCGACATCGTCCTTAGGAAGCACTTGGACTACGAGACAGAAGACACTTACCTATTTCAAGTGTATGCTTCTGATGGAACGATGGTAGGAGTCTTGTTCAGCTTAATAAGATGTGATGATATTTCTTCATTAATACCTGAAATGTATGCAGAATAGAGTGATGTGGGTACCTGGTTCCGAGGGTTGAGAAAATTATTCTCTCTCTCTCTCCCTCCCCCTCCCCCCTTACTCCTTCCTAGCTTCTCCTACTCATTCAAACAACATGACAAGTTTGAATATAAAAGAGAGAGGAATTTTATTTATTAAAAAATACATGACTTTGATTTATTACATTGTATTAACCCGTTGTTATCAGTAAAATTTCAAAATTACTGAATAATTACAGGTCGCCTGTAGGTAATGAAAGTGTATGCAACTACATACCATTCAACTATAGACGAACCAACTCAATTTGGCTAGTACTTACCTTCTTTCCGATTCAGCAGTTGTATGTTAGGTAGTGAAGATCGTGTCAAAAGCTCAGGAATGAAATCTAATTTTATTTCAAAATAGAAAACCTATTTTTTCAGACCATTCATTCATTATTAAGTGTTACTTACCACAGTATACAATGATTTATCTACATAAAATTCAAGCCTGGCTTCTGCCAGTTCAAACGTTGAGCAACACAAAAACATGATAAATCACTAATTCAATAATTTTTCGACGGGCATTTTCATGTACCATGGGATTATCATTAACCAGACAAAGAGATAATAATAAATGTAAGAGTAGTTTTAACATGGAATATATTCTTGCCATCATTACCCGTCCAAAAATGACAACGAAAGTATATTAACGTAACAAAACTACAGCCGCTGTCACATACAGTTCAACGCAGGAAGCTGTATTACAGAGTTCTAATCGTAAGCACTGTTCTCCTGAAAGCATTGCTCGATAGTTGGATTTGACATGTGTCATTTTTTAAAAGGTTTGTTCGCATAGATACGTTGAACCAAAAATTGATATCATTTGTTTGACAAAACTCTTGATTCCCTTGAAGTCATCATGTTCTGGCAGTAGCCTAATTTTTTCCATCCATCCATGTTTTTCCGCGGGCGGCGGGCCGGACCAAATCCTCCCGCGGGCCGTTGTTTGGAGACCCCTCTCCTATACAAGGTAGGAGGCTGCAATTCGAGAAGGAAGTTCACGGGATATTACTGTAGGGCTGGTAGAGCTGATCAACTAAGAGCGCTCCAACGCCATTTCTATTCAACGCTGGACGTGCAATTAGAGAGGGTGGGACAATGGAGAATGGTAAAGGCACCTGAAAGATCATTGATCACCTGAGGAAGTTCCAAAGCTTTTTTTCCAATGCAGGAAGCTGAAATTTCATATGGAGGTTCAATTGGGAATGCGGAAGGCGCCTAGTTGATTACTGATCAGCTGAGTGACCTCAAAAACAATTTTTTCTCCTAATCAACGCATGATGCTGAAATTTGAGGGGAAGAACGCTGAAGACACCGTAGTGATCATAAGTCATCTGAGTGAGCTCCTAAGACACTTTCTCTTCTCTTGGACCCTTATTTTCTCTCCAATTAAATCCCTGCAGTTAACAGTTTTAATGGATGCAAAAACATGTTCTATGCAGCACTAGATTAATTCTTTTCTCTCAACTTTATAGTTACTAAAGAAGTATTTATATATTGTTTCGATCAGAATGCTAGTGCTGCCGTAAACATCACAGTGTTGAACGTCAACGATTGGGATCCACGATTCAGGTTCCCTCAGTACGAGTTTTTCGTTCACGAATTGGGCGACCAAAGCGATCTCGCTGTGGGGGAGACTGTTCGAGTTGGTTTGGTGGAAGCAGCGGACGGCGACAGAGGCGATAAAGTCACTCTCAGTCTCCAAGGAAGTGCCGCCAGGTAATATGTTAAGAATTTAGGTATTTTATTTGAACTGCAAACTGAAGTTGTCGCTACATACAGCAATAACACTATATTCACCCACATCTCAGACTAAACAATATGTTTTTAAATAACATATTACTTTTGTACATCTTCAAAATACTCACTTCAAAAAATACATTATGGTCATTTCTAACATTACTAATACATCTAATACATTCAATACTAATTGGAACTACATTTTGCAAAACAATGGGAGCATTTAGAAAAACACTCGCGTAGAGTTAAAAAACTTTACTTACCAATGTTAATAGTTTACGGTTGCTAACATGAACGTGCTGTCACGATAGCGCGATATTATTGATCTGATTGGCTGGGTTTCGCCCTAAAATTGATTAAAGTGACACGTTTTATAATCAACATCATCATTTTTTTTTTCATAATTTTTTCGAGCGTAGTGGGTAGAATTCATACCCTCGCAAGAAGTTACTTCTCAATTCAATCAACATCCCCCGGTATATTTTGCAAAACTCTCTACGAAAATGTTGCTCGACAAACTCATCTTTCCTACGGAATGCATGATTTTTAGGGCTAACGGACGAATTCTTTAATCTCAATTCCAATGTCAGTTATTGACTGGAGTGTCACACCGAACGCGTTGAAATCGTTTCAGAAAACACCGAAACCGAAATTTTGGTTGTAAGCATTTGAATGTGTATTTGTATTTGTACATTTCACGTTTTAGCCAATACAATCAGTGGTTCAGAAGTTCATTCAGAGATTACCCACGGTAGTTCTAGGGCCCTTGAACATTTTAAATAATACTTACGATTAAGAAAATAGATTTCTAATTGTAGCACTACATATTTAGGTAGAATTTAATAATTATTATTATGGGTTAAACTATAACCCATAATTTCCTTTCACAATTACAAATTTCATACTATAAAAATTCTAATAAATAACTTTTTCGTTCTCACAAAGTTCCTGTATGGTTCTTATAGCACTGAAGAAATTCTGCAAATAGAACGAAACGTTGGCATTGGAATTGTAGTTTTCTATCAACCTCTGATTGACTCTCAAGATCTCCACCATACATAATAGCAAAAAAACTCGCATCGCTCGTTTCGCGTTAATACGATAAATTGGGGTTCTGAATCACTGTTTCTATTTTTCTTGTAAAGGGGCTAAAACAATATTGGATGCCTTTAAGATGAATATTTTTCAATTGAAAAAACGAACAAGACATTAAAGTTGTCGGAAATATTTTAAATTAAGACAGACGAAGTGTTTTTAAACCTAACCATTCAGTTACCAAGCAACCTAATGGACCACCAACGTACTTGCAGGATGTTTTCCATTGATCAAGACGGCATCATAAGAATCACTGACGTAGCAGCTTTGAATAGCAGCACAGTCCACTTGGTGGCGGTTGCCACTGACACGGGAATACCTCCTCGCCAAGTAAGTCTTGAATCAAGTTTTTTGAATCAATTGAATTATACTCGTGCGGGAGGGCGTATTGCTTGAGAATGTAATGTTGCTGTTTGTAGAGATTATAATATATGTGTAACATTTGGCTATCTACAATCGCTTAGGAGCATCTAGCCCCTGAAACTCGGTCATGCTCGCGAACACATATCGTTGCTTCGGCTAGAGGCTACCAAAACAGGGGGGCGGAAAAAAGTGCCGAGCTTTTCCAAGATAGTCGGGGTCTACCGAAGATAGAACATATGTTGAGAGTTGTCAAGAGGCCACCTATGGTGCTTTTGTTGTCCCGCGTTCGTTGATGTCTTCCGTGCAGTTTTTGTTCCCTTCAGTTGACTCGTTCTTCTCATTATTTCAAAAGTCTTTTTGAAGACTTCCTCTAAATCATTGTTTTTCAAGTTCACTGCAAGCGATAAAAAAAACTGGTGGAAGAAAAATAATTCTAGTTCACTCGCTTGCCTGCCTATTCACAGTCAGCCTGCGAAATCGTGAGCAATGTTTATGAGTTCTTCCTTCGGGAATTCATTTTTCAAGTCCAGGTGTAAAAGTGAAACTAACTGGAATCAAGAAGAAAGTGTCACACGCTACTAAAGTTCCGGTCTAAACAGTGGAACGTGTCTATCGTAAGAAGAAGAACATTGATATATCACAAGGTTCTCCCACAGCTGCAGTTTTTCTACCACTGGAAAACACCCTCGTCCTACGAACAAAATTTGTATTTTATTCCACAAATTATGGGTTTGTTATCAGTAAATTCCTGCCTACAGGTAGTTACTCCCGTTTCCCTTCTATCTACAAAATAGGTTTGAGCAAGTAACTAAAGAGAAAGAAGAAAAAAAGTTACCTGCGTAGGTAAAAATATGTAAGAAAACAGCATGTACAAGTGGCACAATGTGCTCGCATACATTTGTTGTAGGGGATTGCAGAATGTTTCCATACCTACGCCGAGACTTACCAGAATACCTATCATGGGGGTCCAGTAGGGGTTAAACTCTAGAGGTTTAATGATGATTGAATTATGAAGCTAAAAGGGGTCATCAAAATGACAAGAGAATTGCTGGTCAAATTAGGAAGATTCTATTGTTATGAAAGCATGCTTGTAAAATTATTACTCCAGGTTAATCTCCCTCATTTTAAATGTTTAGATATATGTCACAGCAACACTATACTGGGGACAAAAAGAGAAAGATGATACTGCCACCGACTTGTTCCAGCAAACTTCAAGTAATTAGAGTCATGAGAGTGAAATTCAGGGATTGTAAATGTAGATTTTAAAACCATTTTCAACACAATGAGAAGTGATTTTAATCATCAAAATTGACAGGACTGACTATGAATTATAATTAACAAAGAATAATACTGAATGATATTGATAACCACATACACAAATAATTTTAGCACATAAGTATAGAACTTTAATATTAAATTCTGGCTAAAGTGAAAGAATGGGGGTTCTTTTATGAAAATAGTCAGGACTGAGGTCCGATGAGCTTCAGCTAAAAGAAACCACCCCTTAAAAGAATTTTCTGAGCTGGTGGTGCCTAGTAGCTGCTCTGGTAGGGATGGGAGGGGCCAGAATCGTTGTGGCTGAAAGCTGTCGTTGTAGTTAATTCAATTCAAGCTCTTTTCCTCATCAGAGATAACTATCAGTTGGTATAATTTATTTGTTTATTACATCAGAGCAATCTTTTCCATGGCGTTTTTTGTGATCGTCTCTCACTATTTGTTCGTGTTCTCTTGCTTTTCCTTGTAAAAATTGAATATCGATAAAATAATATGAATTGATTCGCAACTGGCTAAATCATTTGTACTAACCTATAGGCCTCAGTCCCAGTCATCATCCACCTACCAGAAGCCCTGCGGATGAGTGGAGTCACTGGAAACATCCTGGTGATGGCTGGATTTGGAGCGATATTGGGCTTCCTGGCTTTGATAATTCTAATACTCATTATATATATCCATAAACAGTAAGTTTTTTTTTTTATTTGAATGCGATTTTAAACTTTTTTTCTCGAATAATTCGTCTTGTAATGTCAAACTAATTGCTCAGCAGGCAGCCTAAATCAAAGAACCAGCTTCCCAAAAGCTCCTCTCAACCCCTCACTTCGATAGAATCTGAGAAATTACCACCGATGACGAACAACGAAAATCTCAGTTTGGGCAGCTCGATGAACCTTCACGAGAACAATAACCTCAACAGCAGCAACATGAATATGAGAGAAAACATTTCGCTGAGGAACGAGAACATGACGTTTGGTAATAACAGGGATAGCGGGAAGAATGGAAATGCTGACAATCCCATGTTTACAGCGAATATTGCAGTCCCGGCTGCATCTACAAATTCATCTTCGCCTTATACGGCTACTGTTAAAAGTAAGGAAAGACAATTTTTTTACTGGTCAGTTACAAAGGTGACATTAATGAAAACCGAGCAAGTAGTGTGCACAATTAATAAATCATGTCTTTTGGAGCTTTATCAAAGTGGAATTGTTTAGAAATTTGATCTTATTTGGGCGCGAAGATATTGTATGCCAAAAGAAATAAAATGAAGGAGTTCCGATCGTTGTAGTGAGGCAAAGCCCATTGGAACGAAAAAACGTTTACGAGTAAAATAACTGAACAACAAAGCCCCAAGACAATTGATTTAGGGGGCACTTGTTGCAAATCAGCTGCAGAATCGACTCCTGAAGTTTTTGGCCGTATCTTTCTCGCTCAAGCCGCATGTCAATTGTACAACTACTCGTAATTTGGTACAATTAGTACAATTGGTACCAAATTAATAATTTGGTAAAAGTTTATCCTTAACATTTTTGTTTACTTATCTTGCTTAGATTTCGAGTTATTTCAGAAATAAGATTTTTTCGTGTTATCGACTATTAACTCACTAAAATGATCATACCTCCCTGAATGGAAAGAGCAACGTCAAATTTGATTATACCACGAGAGTAAGTTACATGGCCTATTTCCCTGAAGGGAAACAATTGTTTTTTGAATTAGCTGAGTGGATAAAAAATGAACTTGAAGATAAACAATTATCAAACCTTGCAAAACTCAACTTTAAACTGCTAATAGGCCCTGTGTTTCAGAGGTAAATTTTATCCTGTAGTAGTAAATTTTGCGTCAATATCTCAGCTTTCCAGCAGTCAATTTAAAAAAATGTTTACCTTGAAGTTGGCCACCTACAGCGATTCCCCTTCTAGCTCATATTTTAATATTACTGGCTAAAATTCAACCATGAATCACAAGAACCTACCAGCAATTTAAAAACGTGGAGATTTTCAAGATTTGACCATTTTTCCTCTTCAAGTTCTTTTTTCTTCCTTTTAGCTTATTCAAAAAACGTTGGTTTTCCATTAGGAAGATAGGAAATATAATATGAAATATGATAGAATCGGCTTAGAGGTTACTCTTTTAATTAAGGATGTAACGATCATTTTAGTGACTAGAAGTCAGTAATATGAAAAAAAATCTTATAGCTGAAAACTCGAAATTTAAGCGAGACAAAGACAAATATTGGAGGGCCATTTTTGTAGGAAATTAATTATTACAAAAACATAAAACACTACACAAAAGTAAGTATATAAAACATTAACCTTCGCAAATATAAGGCTTTACACACACGCACAAGGTACAATTCAAGGGTTTTCGTGGTCATCTTTATTTTATGTAGCCGTGATCTGCTTGAACGCAGTCATTGGCTAGCATCTTAAGAACCCCAACATACTGATCGATAGTCTCAGCGGCCTTTTGTTTGCGGGGAGCCAGTTCATGTCGGGCGTAATTTCGTGTTTTCCTTTCACGTATTGAGCAGCAATGACTTTGGCGTAACCGTTACAATCTTTTATTGGCTCAAAGACACGAGAAGATGAAAAATTTGTCAGTACCTTGAAGCGGTCTGCTTCTTCTACCTCGGCCGTTTCCAAGAAATTTTCGAACGTCCTCAACCAATGGGTCCATTCTCGTTGAGATGCTAGCCTGTCCGGGTCCGTGTTGAAGTGTTCAGGACCCCAGATTTTCAACGTTTAGCCAATTAAATTGTTAAATAAAACATGAACCTTTGCAAATACAAAACTTCGATTCGCTAAACTTGGCGTAAGAACATAGTTAGAATAATGACAAGTATGAATAAATAAGTTTCATGGAAGCGACACGTCAGCGGTAGCTAGAGGGAAGTGTTGATAGCAACCAGTGATAATTAATCTCCGATTCAACACACAGCCCGCTTATTATGTGCATTTTTCAGTTCGTCAAGATTGGAAAGGGCCGAAGAAAACAATTAACTGAACATTTGTTTCATTTTCCAGGTATAATGTCTCGGACCAACAATGGCCGAGTGCCTCCCGGACCAACTCCCAAAAAGACTGCCGCCCCCTCCCCACCCCAAATACCGAGCCATATCGTTCCTTCCTCCAACGGGATGTCACTAACCAATCGTGTATGGCCAGCTGGCTCAATACCACGAACAATAAAGAAACTAAGTTGGGACGATGAGAGCGAGTCACCCCACAGCAATAAGGTATATTTATTCATATTAATGTATATGATTTAATAGAGGCCAGATTATCAATTACTGGGATAACTTCTAGTTAATCCTCAGGCACCTGAGGAACCAACCTGGGGGGATTTACCTGGAAGTAAATCTAAAAATTCAGGGCAACATAGGTAGGGTGTTAATCTATCAACTCAGTAGGTAGATCTCCCTACCTCGGTTGATCTATCAACATATAATCAGGTATGGACATTTATCTATCACGAATAAAGCCCCGGTAAAGTTTGGATAACTCCTGGCCTCTGGTAACTTTTCATTGGCTGTTTATCAACGTACTTTACCTGCTGGATGCCGCCATCTTCTTGGTCTGTCTGAGACTCTCCTTCTCTAGGTAACGACTTTAAACGGCGGGTAGCGCCATTTTGAATGTAATTTTCTCGATTCCATGTTTTTTTTTTTTTGCTTCTGTTATGTGCTGTGACAAAAAGCGTCCAACGACGTCGATTTAATTTAATCGTATCGATCATTATTAAATAATGATTGACAAATTGAAATAATTGACAAATTTTGTCAATATTTTACCATGAAAATGCTTTACCCGGGGCCCAACTGCAGAAAAACGTGATATATCACTCAATTGTAACGAAAGTTGACTTTGACTTGACTTGAATGATAAACATGCATTGCAAGGGAGTGATGTGAATGAAAGGGATCTGGTATAATATACACTCATTATAATAAGACAAGAAAAATAAAGACCGATAAAATTTAAGAAAGAAGAATGTGTTTTACACTAGAACGTCAGCTATCGGTTCAGGAACGATAATAATTATCGTTCCTGAACCGATGGCTGAGGTTCTAGTATAAAACATATTCTTCTTCCTTAAATTTTAGCCGTTGGCTTTTTCTTTTAATGTATAACTAATAAGTATTTGTACATTTTATGAATTATATTTCATGTATTGTATTGAAAATAGGAGTTTGAAAAAAAAATTGAACCTGCCAACAAAATGAATGAGGGGTTTGGATTGAAATGGAATGTGCTACAATAATAGTTATGCGAAAGTTGATATTCCAATTAAAATAATGGTGTAAAAACAGAAGGTAGAAACATTGAAAATATTTGGTTTAAAATATTTTTCAAAAGTCAAAAAAATACCCATTGAAAAGTAATCATATCGATGTTTTACATCAAGTTGACATGAATGATACAAGTATGAAATTTTACATGTTTACGTGATTAATATGGTGATGACGTTGATGTTTCGTTATCCTCTGATTTTGAGTGGCATGGGAACACCGAGTGATCTCATTCGATTCAGGGAAATAATTTATATCCTAACCCTACAAAACTGCCCTCTTACATAAAAAATGTTTGAGATTTCAATTTTTATATAGATTAATCCTAAGATATAATCCCTAGGGGTTGATTGATCAAGATGCCAAAATTATTGCCACATCCCGGATTTTTTTTTAAATTTAGAAGTTTATGTAACGTGAAATGTAAACCACTAATTGTTGAGGGGTAATTGAAATATGTTTTTTTGTGGTTGATTACAAAGGTCCACTTTTTGAAATGATAAACCAAAACCAGTGTTTTGGGGATACTGCGGGGAAATCATTGTGTGATTTTCCCTTAGGTAGCTATCCCCTCAATGTTGTTTGTCATGAATTGGGATATCACAACAACACAAAAAACAGCTAAAAAACACTGTTTTTTTTTCATGATTCACGGGTGGAACGTAAAGAAACTCCCTAGACAGACTGTGTCTATCGTGAGCTTCCCTGATTTTAAAAAAGAAGGTATCCTCTGTGGCTATACAATAGATGACATTGACGTTTTTAAAAATTAATTCTTTATTGTTGCAAGTATAACTTATGAACAATATGAATATTAAAATATGGATGAATAGTCAAATATTAGATAGGTACATCCCAAAGTTTTTTTGGTTATAACAATGGTTTCACCACTTCACTGTTCCACAAGTAAGCCAAGTTAGGTGGTTTGGTTCGTTTTAATCTTCAGGCGATATCGGTTGAGTCGAGGAGACGGATAGTTCTCACAGTGACGTGGGATCTCGGCCAAAGGAGGAGTTTAACTGCTTCATAGCATGTTCTATAGTTTTGATGTCCGATTGTTTCGAAAAAAATTTTACCGAGAAGAAAGGTGTCCTGAAAAAAAGTCCCCACAGATACAAGCGAAAGGTCCCCAGTCGAAGGATAGTTGTCAACGTGCTAGTTTCATCATAGACTCAAATCTGTTTGTCCAACTCATCTATTCATCACTAAATTGGTTGATTTAGGTTATATTTTAATGTATTAGTGAGCATCCATACCACCCAACTAAATTGAACAATTGAAAACAAATTTACTACAAGATAGGGAATAACTTAATAAATTAGAGGTGCCTCGATCCGCCGCTTGCTTCTCCTGTTTTTCTCATTGTAGTGATGCTATATTAATGTAGTAGTTTGTATTAGTATGAATGACGACGGGAACCCGAAATAAATATCTCATGACCCTAAAAAAAATCGTGTATAACTAAAGTCAAATCATGTATAAGCTCACATACATTTAATGGTAGATAATTATTGTTTTTTTCTTTTTAATTCATAAATTTGGATGAAAATTAACCCAGATATGTGGTCCGATATTCATTGCTTTATATAAATGAATAAGAATGTATCTATAAAGTTTGTTTCAGTAATTTAATTTAAAATATTTAATTTTTTCAGACGGAGATAGACCCTGATGTCAGCGTTACACCCATAGGCGAGATGAAGGCTCCAGAAAACATGAACTTAACAGTATATTTTTAAATGAATAGACAACCGAAAGGCCATTAACTGAATTGTTTTAAAGCAGACGTTCCTAATTGTACACTAGAAGCTTATAAGGCAACAAATTTTGATCGTTCAAACATGAGAACAACGAAAAATCAAATTAAATAACTCTACGACTGTGTAAATATGTTGATACGAATGTAGCAATAAGATGTAAAAAGTAATATTTTGTAAATAAAAGTTTTAATTAAAATAATTTTATGTATCTATACAAATTCGTTGATGTTCCTTCTTATCAAACCATACGGTCTCACGTTGGTGTAAGGGCCTTAGCCATACAACTATGGTTTGTCCACACTTTCTTGCATGGGTAAAAATCCCCCTCGTCCCCTGCCAAGGATTGGCATGCCAGCACCTCGACAAACCAGCAAGGACTGGTGCATTTTCAAACCCCAAATTGTGACCCCCTTCAAAACACTAAATCATATCCGCTAAGTATGCTATTATGTGTTTTAACGAATTTTAATTCGTTTCAAAATTTTTGTCAAAATGAGAGCTAACAACACAAAATTTGACAGTGTTTATGAGTTTTCATCATGCAGCCGGGTTTTCCGCTGTGATATAGTCTTGGAAAACCAGTGTTTTTTAAGGGATACCCTCGAAATTAATGTTACTTACATAACAAACTCGTTATATATTTATTTTTCAGCGCAACCTACTTCTTGTTTTTCCCACTAGAATTCAGTCTGTCCATGAGACCCAAAATTCGACGTTTCTCATCAATATTCGTCAAGTTCCAAGACGTTATTAAAATGTGTAGCGTGTTGATAAGTTGGCAAAATCACACACTATACTGTTATAGATGCAGGAGTTCGGGAAGCACAACTGCGGAATCGTGAACTGGATTGGGGGGAGGAGATAGGAGGGGAAATTCCGTTTTCAGTAACAATTATTCAATTTATTTTAAAGCATGTTGTGTTTATACTAAGTATATTGTCAGCACCCACCCCCTCGGGCCGCCAACTTGACTTTCCCTACGGCACGAGGAGGGTCCCGGGGGGACAGCGACTTCCCCCCGGGCGGCAACTTACCCGAGGTCCTGCATTTGCCGCGCCCCTAAGACCATGCTCTTACTCCGGCGCTCTCCTCTTGTGTCCTGTACCTGCGGATCGGGTGGCGAGCTCGTGAAGTCCCTGGAGGCAGCACCTAAAACGGGAGAAGCACAGGCCCGGGGGCGGAGCCGCTGAGCGCTCCCTATCTTACCCATACACCCTGAACTAGGTGTAAATAGATCAATGGGAGCGTGCAGGGGGTGTGCAAGGATTAGGAACGAGGGGTTTCGGTAAAACTCAGAATAACGTTAGTCCGGTGGCCGTTTGAACCGTTATATTAGGAAAAATTCTCTACAGCGGGCCTATGAAGTTGGCGCCGATGCTGGGCCCCCTATAGCCTCATTCCTAGGATCCGGGGGGTAGAAATGCGGAACTCTAACAAAAAAAAAAAAAAAAAAAGAACTCTGGTGTGAAATAGGAGAGGGGAAACACAGTACCTTGATGTATGGGGTATGCAGGTGGCGGGTCCAAGGCGGCGTGGCGATCGGCCACCCTCGGCCCCTGGTCTCCTCGGCGGTGACGTCGGTCCTGTTGATGATGCACTGGCGTCAAGAAGAGAAGAGCCAGATCCTCCTCAACCTCACCGCTGACGCCTCCTCGGTTCCCCTCCTTGACACCGTGTATTGCCCAATCCTATCCCCTACCAGAACCATTGACCAAACAAAAATCCCGGAGCCTCTCGCAGATTCCAAGAACTCGGCTTACAATAAAATAAGGGTTACCCAGCACCTAACACGACCAACCAACTGTAGGACTGAAAATGTGGGACGAGCCCCCCCCCCCCTTATTAGATGAACCATCAAAATAGAAAGTACCCCAAAACACTTGAATTATTACAATACATCTTGGCCTCATGTCAACTCGTTATCGGCGGGCGATGCTCACAATATGTCTTGTTCTTTCCAAAAAGTTTCCCTGAAATTGATTTTCATTGAAATAATGAGCAATTCTGTGATCCAACAAAGGTGTCTAATTGTAAACGATAGAAAGCACTACCCCAGGAGTTATTTGAAGGGATGAGAAGTTTAAACGGCACAAGGTTCGGGTTCAACTAAGGGTCGTCGCAGATAGCCGAACTGTCACGAAAACTTAGAAAGAGTATACCTAACGTAATTTTATTTAAAATAAAACGATGTGTACAAATACTTATAATTAAAGTTTTAAGAACAGTACTTGAATATGTGCAGGTGGAAAGGACACGTATTAGTACAATTGTTGAGGACTAAGAGGACGCCTCTTTCAATGCCCGGTATCACTCCCTGACGAACAGGATAAAATTAGGTTCTTTGTGATTCTTTTACTCAGCAACTGTACGACCTAGAATCTTATTGTCTTTTCTTTTTATCGTTTTCTAAATCTCAATCTGCTGTGATTACTAAATTGTTTACCATAAATTAATAATTACATGTCATATTTTGGCTTATTATTTTCAATACCTAATAAGCCTTTGTAAAAAATGTGTGTATGACAAACAATTTGTATAACTCTTCTCAAATTTTGGTCATTTAAACTTCAGTCCTCCAATTCCAATCCTCTAAGATCTTTCGCCGTATGAGCCATGAAAGCCCTTAGAATTGACATAAAAAAATCGTTGTTTCGCACATGGACTCCACTTGGGGTCTAGTTGATTTTAACTTCTAACCAGCCCGATTACCTTACACGCATAGATGCTATGGTCAAAAACGTGTTTTTCTTTAGTTTTTTACTAATTTAGGCAAGTGAGGTCTCATTTCCCAGTCATTTTCGGCGCAAAATCAACTGGAATAGTTTTCAGACCACTAGAAATTCATTCATAGCAAATAATTTCACTTTCTGAATCCAAAAGTGACCAGAAACCTCACAATGACACGTGCAATCATGCGAATAGAACACCCGAAATTTAACCAAATAAAATGATACACTTACCTCTTGACTTGTTCGCAAATATATATATCAGTTGTGAAAAACTCGATTTCTAAAGGAACTTTTGAAAAAAATTCCATTGCAATTACACCAGTTGATTCTATCATCACATGGTACTAGGGATAAACACTTTGTTCAAGCACTTGACGTTCTGGAGCACACACGTCTCCACACAATTGGCGCTTGTTAACTCCCACCAGCACCCATGGCAACAGATATGCTTGATGGTCATCAGGGTGTGCCTTATATGAGCCATATTATTTCCTTGGAGGAAACAGATTCGCACACCCTCCAATTTTTGTTTTTCATTTGATCCATAACTACCGCAACCGAAATATTGTCTCCCTAGGATAATGTTAACCCATGCCGAAGTTAATTTACCTATGTGAATTATTCCCCTTCCACAGTAATAGAGGCCGTTTGAAGTACGCTGTGCCCGCCCCCTTCATCGGAGCATGTTGAAAATTTCACAGAGGGAGCAAATTTTGAGTGTTTGGTAATGACTTTTTTTTCTAGAAAATTTGTCTCTATAGCTGCTTTTGAGCACCTATTCGATAATTTCAGAATTATCTGTTACGATTTTGTCGTCGCATCTTCAGAACCGCTCCAACTATTTATTCTGTGAAAATTCCCAGTATAAAGCACCTGCTGAGTACAATTTTGAACGATACAGAAGTGGTCGATTTCTAAGACGTAGGTCATGACACAACAACGTCGCGTCGAGTAACCACTTGAATATCTCCAACAAAGGAACGTGAAGCTGACGATCTCTCTGAAACCTTGCATGCTCAAGTTGCGTAGCAACGCCACAACAAGCTTAAAACAGGTGCTAGACAAAGAGCTGAGCTAAAAAATATTTTTGGGAGAAAGCAGAAAGTACTGCTCCCACGTGTCTATTAGTGCCCATCGGATGAATCTCGTAGTTCCACTGGTTCTAGAACATCTCGAAGATCAACCATCCAGCAAGGAAAGACGAGGACGGAACAATTCCATCATCCTACATAGGTACCAGCCGAGTATAAGGGATTCGGTATTCATTGTTCTAACAACTATTGAGAACTAAGGGCTCAATCATGATGATGTCTCGGTGAACAAGTAAGCGTCCAGCAGGTCAGGAGAAAACGTCGTCAAGGCAAGCACCTGAACGTGTTTTTCAAAATGAGATTCCTGAAGTGGAACCATACTTTGTGACGGGACAATGCAATCAGCAATAAATGTTTCAATCCATAAAGAAGAATGCCTTCCCACTTTGTTTTCATTTGGTTCCAGGGAATAACTGTTGTCTGTATCGTAATTGGGAAACTCGAGTGGGAAGGATCAGGGCCCGGACGTTTTCAAAGCAGTTGCTGAATGGCATTTGAAAGATAAAATGCAAATTTTTTTTAACGTTATATGTTGCTCATATACTCTTCTTAAGTATAGGAAAAGAGATGAACAAAATTGAACAGCAACCTTTGGAAAAAGTAATGAACAAATTTCATTAATTAATCATTTCTTCGGGTTAGTAAAAAAATACAAAATAAAAAACCTACCTTGGCCAAGGGAAAATAAAAATAGTACTGTGTTCAGATCAATGGGTGCACTCTTCCTTCGCCGCTACTTCTTCGGGCCCACGATTCGTTCACAGCACTTAATCCAAATATATTGGTGGAACGGGATATTTAAAATAAAATCACCGTGGGGGACGTCTTGCTCTAACTACTCCACGTGGGGAACTATCTCTCGCATGGCCCCAGTTGAAATGAGGCGGGAAGAGGCACAGGCGCTCCTGAAGAAGTAAGTAGGTAAAGCCGAAAAAAGTGTTTTATTAATTGATTCTGTCCCCCAACAAGCCTTGTTGGGGCTGCTCAGGCTATAATTATCACCTGATTTGTATCTTTTTCGATCCCAATTTTAGTCTAGGTGTGTCACAAACCTTGAAACAATCGATTTTCAACAGGAAAAAAGGAGATTTGAGGGAGTAAAGCCAAAAATGAGTCTGTTTTATTCACTGATTATCTTGAAGCTGTTCGGTATCTGAGCTAAAATTCTCATCCGATTCTAATGATTCTTGACTTGTTCGATCCCACTTGAAGTCTAGTATTGTCACAAACCTTGAAAATGTTGACTTTCACGAAGAAAAAGGTTGATGTTAAGGATGAAACGTCAAGGATTAGCTGTATTGAAGCTTATGGGAGGCAGAGGTCCAGTAGTCATGTAGGTATCTAATACATACTTCTGTTTACGCATGCACGTGTTTAAATATACAAGGCCAACTAGGTATGTATAGGAAGAGAGGTTAAGCTAAAATCCCATGTTTAGAAATATATTGTGTCGTTTGGAGAATACTGGAAGTTAGTTTTGTCATTAAAAACTTCCACAAAACGAAAAACCATAAGGATTCAAACATCAAATAGGCATTTATTGCAACTAAATAACAACTTATGGCTAAAAACAATATATTTCTCCTACTACAACGAAATATGCCAACTAATTACTTAGAAACCTAGTCTGTGAGTTACAACTTGGAACGAGTTTAATTCATATTTAATGTTCTTCTCACTATCGTTCTAATACACCAAAAAATTCTACATCAGCTTAGTCCAAACTACATACCACCTAAATGTAATTCTTATTGATTAGATACCCTAGCTTCACATCAAAATCTGAATATCCTCTAAATTAATAAAACAATGTCTTTGATTGCATAATGGATACCTACAGTCAAAGGTGTACAGTGGCTTTTCGATAAATTATCATTATTTTTTTAAGGAATCAAAAATCTCAACTCCTAACGTAAGTGAAGGTTGTGCTACTACCACTGTGGTCTATTGAAGAATGTTTTCGAAGTTGAGGAAACGTATCTAATTGCTTTAATAGGTACAAATGCCGCAACACTTTGAAGCTCAGTAAGTACCAGCACAATCTTATTTTCAATAATAAAAAAAAGTCCAATTAAGTGAATTTACTTTTACCAATCGTGTATCAACACTTGAAACAGGTATTAAGAGGGCAGGAACTGAAAGTTATTGAGCAAACAGTTAATTTGGTTCAATATGTTTTACGAGTATTTTCGTATGAGTATTTTCCGTATTCTTCCTGAATCAGATTTGCAATAGGTAAAATAATTTATTCATTTACAAAAACTAGGCAAGTACTTTTTGGAAGAACGCGTTTCATGAAAAGGCATCCCACTATTGAAATATGTATGCATTATTGTCATACCTATGCATTGGTGTGCCAACGACATTGTCCCAGTCTGTATAAGTGTTGGATACGAACACCGAAAGCACTTATACATTCACCTACTTTTTTATGCTTAAAAGTGCATATATTTTGTCTTGCAGTTTTAGTAAACCTAAAAATGATAATTTACAATTTATTTATACGTAGAAACTTGGACGTTAAGTTCAAGGTGCAGATAATAAATTCCGACACATGGGATTCTGCAGCTCCCCCTAGGTACTCAGTTGTTTAGAAACAAATTTCTGTTTCTCCTTGTTGACATATTCACCATATCATTAAGAACCTACCTAATGCTATTGGTGATTGAAGTTGCAGGGTAACAGTGTAAAGCTCTATGTTATAAAGTTGGACTGCCAGCTGAGGTTCAGAGGGGCAAATCTCGCAAGCAAAGAGATCTATACGAAAACGTTCGCTACAGCTGACGCAGCTCCAACACTCCAGACAATCATGAATACAAAACATAAAACGACGACAACAGTCGTGAAGTTTGATTTTTGCTAGTTTTACTGTGATCATTGAGGTAATATTATCTCGGCAATTAACTTTTTCATTTTTCTTAAGTAAACCAGAGTTTCATCGACTTGTGGTGTTTTTTTATTGAACTCTTCAAAGACCCAACACGACCAGCACCATTCCCCCCTCTGCGGTCAGAGGAAATAGTTCAACAACTCTAAAATAAAGCTGTTAACATTCCTGATGCCAAAAAAATGCACGTAGAAAAAAAAACAAGATTTTTTTCTTAATGGGGTTTTATAACGGGGTTTTGACTTCCTCGAAAATCGAGACCCGTGACTAGTGGTGTTTTTTCCATCAATCCCTGTCCGTGATAAATTTTTCAAGCCTTTATTACGAACGTCTTTGACTAAATGTTCGCCATATTGCTAATCACAATCAAACTAGAATCTTTAATCACAGAAACATCTTGAAGAAGCCGTAATTACAAGAGCAGATTTGTGTTAGTATTTAGTTTACAGTAAAATACTTTTAGACGTGTGAAATACAACATAATATGTTGTATCATATTATGATTGATCAATGTAAGCACTTTTCACTTTATGTATATAAGGGATTATCAAAACGTAGTTATTTAGAGCAACTCGGTTGCCAACCAGTATATAAAACAAATGTCAGGAAAACTACTAAAGGCTGGTTCTTGTATTTTTTCGTATGTTTCTACCTCAACCCGTTCCAGGGATATAATTTTTGAAGTTTTTATTTTAAGATCACCACGTTTTGAGTCAGAAAAACCCAAATTTCCCCACTTGAAAATTTCTTTTTTAAACTTTTTGACAATATTTACCTAAGGATTTACTGTTGAATTAGTGCATTTTTTTAAATTAAAAACTAACTTCTGTCTGACTAACTGGTAAAATAAACGAAAACAATATTGATACAGGTTGATAAGAAACAGAGAGCTAGGAAATTCCACCTACAGGGTGTAGGCAGCGCTAGCAGGGGCGCTTAGGGCGAGGAATAAATGGGTACCTATTGTCAAGCTTTCACGGAACAGAAGACACTTCCTATTAGTTCGTCAGTTTTCAGCTATCAGACAAGGTATAGCAGGTTGTCAACTGGGGGAAATGGAAAAACTCTCAAATCAAACTATACGTACTTCAACACGCTCCACATACTTTGGTTTTGGGTTTAGGGAAATGACAGCTTCCTTCCCCATTTTAAGTCAGACACATGGACAGACCTTCCTACTCTTCATCATGCACAGCCACTTCTACATCCTAGTCTATAGGAAGCAGGCACAGAGATAATTTTGTTACAATGGCTGAAAAATTCATAAAATGCCCATCTCTATCTATTCTGAAGCAAATTGATTGCTGAGAGACAACTGAAATGAAAAAATAAAATAAACACCTGGTAGGGTTACCTGGATTAGACTGATTTCGGTAATTTTTCAAGACCAGTAACTGAGTTAATGTTCGTTACTGATAAAGTTCGACTGGTGAATTGAAAGCTGGAGTCAACGTAGTATAACTATTTAACGTGCCTAATTTCTTCAAATTTTATTGATATAAGAAGAGGTGACCAGTATAAGTATGATCTGCCAAACACTACAACCTTGTAAAGGAATAAACACTTATGAGTATCTACAGGAGTAGTGTAAGGAAAATCCTGATGTTGTTGAGCCGTGAAAAACAAGATCATTAACAAAATAGCTATCAATTATTATGGAACATCGGCGTAGATGTATTATAATGAAAATTGGATAAATCGTTAGAGGACATTCACCCATGAAGTGCACCTTTAATTACCTGGATATTGCAGTTATGTTTGAGAGAACAGTACACTGCAGTGAAGAGTTGAAAAGGGTTACTTGTAAAATTAATTATTTGTAATACTTTGTTGTGCGAATAGGATTTAGGTGATAATAATCCGCGTTAACAAAAAATTAATTTCAGGACAGGGTTTGTAAATTCATGATCCTTGGGGAAGTACACAAAAGTCCAGAGGTTTCCTTAAAAATTGAAGGTACCTACCATTAACTTCACACATTTTCAAAATGGTCTTCGGTATGAAGGTTTAAAGAGTTTTTCATGTCAATTACAAAGCTTTCAGCACTGAGAACAAAGTTCCATCAAAGCGAAAACCATTTTAGAATACCCCAACATGGCATAATCTCAATACACATTACAGTACAATCACAAATTTACATGTAAAATAACAATTTGCAATACATTTTAGAGAGTTAGAACAGTTTTCTATACAATTCAAACAATTTATATAGTTAAGTGAAAGGTAACAATTTAGGTGCAGGTATCGGCGATTCTACGTCCTCAAAAGATCAATCTCAACTTTCATTAATCAAATATATCCGCTGGTGTTTGCAGGATTTGGAAGGCGTCAAGCATGAGGAATTTAAAAATAATTTAGAATTAAAAAACAAATGACGCGATTTTCACAGATTTATTCAACGAAGTAAAACTCAAACTTTTTAAAATAACAACGTCATGATACATTTTGTTCACATTAGACGAATAATCTAAAAAAATCGCGACAGTAACGCACCCAGATGAGTTAAGTGCGAATTCAATGAAGTTACACCTAACGTCCACTGACATCTATTATGACCCCTTAATACGAGCATATTTTTCATCTATAAAACTAGGTATTCTATACATTTACGTGAAGTACAACATAGATACACGGTAAACTTGACACTCCAACATAAACATTGCGCGACATGTGCGCTAAATTACCACATTTTTATCAAAAGAGATTCGCCGAGATGGTTAAACTCGGTGAAACAGCAACTAAGGGAAATTTGAACTCTTATGTTCAGGTCTAAGGCCTAAAAATGGTATGTTCGAATTCGATCTTCAACTGATGACATACGTGTGGTGTCACTGATACAGATGCGATCATGGAATGCACCCTATTGGAAATGCATTAAAAAGCAGATGATATACCATGTTAATTTAATCAACCAAATCAGAAGTGGGACTTCTTGGTGTTCAAAATATTGGATTTGAGCTCTACATCCATCTTTAACCATTAGATCGTATTTTAAAATCAAATTGAGTAAACTAAAACTGGCCTTCCACATTATTAAGACACAACACCTACATCCAGCGACCTTGTTTTAAATTTTAAGTCTAATGAGTATAGGCTTTTCCTAGCTTAAATTTTTATTTTGATAAAGATACCTATGGATTATACAAGTATTACCTACGTACATTGATATACTAAAGTAACACTGATCATGACTAATACTTTCCTATGAGCAACATGGATTTTCTATATTTTCCAAGTTTATTTAATTTATAATATAATACCCATTTGTATTACCTACTCTTAGTTTCCAATTTCGACTCTGTTGTATGAAGGAGGGTTTCTTTGGTTCCAACGTATAGCAAACTTTTACACAAACTTGTTAAATTCGACGACTTTGTCAATATTTATTGCCCTTTAATATCACACAGACACACCGGGGACGCAAAACCCTGCCATCCAGCAACAAATCATGGATTCATCAGCGAATATTAGATTTCAGCAAAAAGCATACGAGAGGAATAGGACTCCAAGTAATCTTACACTGAAATTCGTACGACGAAATATGACACCAAAAACGTTGGATACAACCTGAATGATCAACAGTACGTTTCCGAAACAACGAATCATGAAACACTAAGACAAGTTTGAGATCACTGTAGATAACTAGGTAGTGGATATTGTGAATCCGAAAGCATCAGGGTGTTTGAGGTAAGGGAGATAAGGGTAGATTACGACGGGAAATGAAGGGCATGCCTATAAAACGAACAAAATATTCAAATAATATAAGGTCACTGTAAGGTCTAACCAAAAGGTAAGACCATACAATTAGTAGTGAGCAAAATTATAAATTTCTCTATTCGCCTACACTTCTTAGTGGTTTTGTAATATGTACAAAGATAAATTTGTCATACCGAGGAAATGAAATGGAAAGTACTACAATTTCACTGTGGCACTCATCACCCTTACAAGATTTGACCGCAATTATGTTTGAAATGCTCCAAATTAGATTGGAAAAACCCTTTTCCGATTGGAAATGGGCTCAAAACCCTAATAATTTTTCCTTAGCAATGTAAAATGTTACACTCTTAATAATAATAGATGCCGGTTTATTGCAAAATATCTTCCTTTCTTTAATGGATCGATAAACAATGGTTTTCAAGAGAATGCCCAATAAAAAAAAAATGTATATTTACAGCTACTTATTGCTAGAGGTATAGAGGATACAGCAGCTATTGTAGGATGTTTGAAATAACTAAATAGAATTCGCATTACAGGTTGAATTTATATAATCTAGAAATTATGATCTGGTGATGTTATTGGTTTTAATGAATACAAAAACAGTTGCTATTAAAAAAAAAACTGCTGCAAAGTATTACAAGGAGGTTTACCATTTCTGTATTAGAATTCCCGTCTACGTAAATCACTGATCATTGTATACCAAACAAAGTCTGTAATTAATGATCTAAACGGGACGCCTCTCTTCTCCATACCATGTAATTACGTTCTAGTTACCATAAAAAGAGCGCCCATTTATATTTCAGTACGATAGATCGATTAGAAATGAAATTAACGACAAAGGCTGATCGCTGAGTCTCCATACTTTGTAATGTGCTTCTGGATGATTCATGGAAAAAAGGAATTCTACAATTTCTCCTTTGAACCTACAAAATTATTTAAAATGTCAACTCGAAAAAGAAATATAATTATTTTGTTCATAATTGTTTGGGAGTCTTGAACATGTTTTATAAAAATATCCGTACCTACTCAGATGATTCAGGCATTGATTTCGAACATATAATTTTAAACTATTCCATAAACCAATGCAGTGTATGGTGATGCGCAAAATTTTGTTCAAATACGGTTCAACTAGGGTAATTTTCACAAGCAGAAACAATATTTTCGGGCGATTATTTCTAAACTCAGCCCATTAAATGGGACTTTACCCACCTTAAATTAATACGGAACACCAATTATTGTTCTAAGAACATAGTAGGTAAACACTACCACATCCGTCTTTAACATTCAACGTAGGTAACTGACACATAGGTGTTTGTATAATCATTATTGCAATGTTGTAAAATACTATTTTGAAATAAATTAAAACTTGAAAATAAACCATTGTATTGCAAACTATAGAACAGAAGGGCAATACAAGTTGTGTAAGGCTCATTTAACGGTAACATAAGGGAAATGAATTTGTCAAAAATAAGGTGGCGTACTATATTTTAATAGGGAGAACATATATACAAATAAAATGGATATTTACAAGTCGCAAATAATAGTTTTTACAGTACCCTTTTCAACCCTTCATAGGCAGTGTTGATCACACCCCAACTAATGCAGGATCTAGTATAATTGAGATGCACCCCTCGAAAGAATGCCCTAACGCTACCACGCTCACGGTATATTTCACAGATAGCAGAAGGAACAGATTGGAAAGGCCCCCCGATTCTAGACTGCATGTGGACTTTTAGGACATTACAAGGGTAGAATACTGTTGAGCACATAGCACCAATCATAGCTCCTATAGTGAATTGGCGAAGGAGCATACCAGCGGTTGAGGTAGCATGTGGGAAGCGCTCCATGGCGTCTTCCCTTAAAAGGAAAAACATTGCGTTTGACGGGCCGTTTCGAAACAAAACTGGAACCAGCCCCCTGTAGAACTCCGACAACCCGTGAGTTTTCCACAGCACGTTCACAGCGTGCTTCATATTCATCAAATCTTTATGGTACCTTTCATGTTGCAAAATTGTTTGCAAGCGTTCGAACGGGAGGAGAACGCACTCAATGCTCCCGGCTGTAATGGCGGCCAATATAGTAGAGAGGATGGGGTTGAACTGTGCTTGCAGGAGCGGCGTCTTGCATTTGTCGTAGACTCCAAACATCAGTGAAACTGAAATGGATTTCTGGCAAAGGGGCGGAAGAACACCTCGATATAAATGGATAATCCCTTCACTGGCAATTTGTCTTGCAGCATTGACGATACTGACATTATGGAGCATCTGTAATTTAAATTCGCATTAATCTTTTCATCATTATGGAAGCAAATCTTCATTGCCACAAATTATATCGTCAGAAGTAAAACCAAATTATAAAATTCTGCTAATTCTGTGTCATTGTGAGGTCCAAGGGGTACGCACTACATACATGGCACACACTTTCTAAATTTTACACGTGTCCTCTTCAATTAGAGGTGGGGTGGAGGGAAGTAGGTACGTATTGTTTTAGAAGGCACCTGTATAATATAAATACAGGTTAAACTGAACTCATAAAATTTCTTTTTGGCTAATGTTAGTAGAAAATTTCCGAAACTGTCCATACTGCTCATTAATGTGAGGGCATTTTGAAACAACGATTTGAATTTAACAAATATGCACATTTCTATTAAGGTTATTATAATATTTCTTTGTTATTCAATTATTATTCATGCTTAAAATTGAGCTCAAAATGCATTAAAACGTGTTAAACGAACACTGATTGCGACGTATCTAGTTGTTGTATAATAAAATGCTTCTTATACCAGACTATTTAGTATAAAAAATGTATTTGCCATCCATTTTAAAGTTGGAAATTTGTGCGTATACAAAGGAAAATGGTAAAAAGTGTGATGGGTACATACCCGAACCAACTTCAAGCATATTACATTCTAACCATGCCCAATAGGGCTGGAAAGTTTAGCACAATTAATAAGTCGAAGCGTTGCACAGTGGGACAAAAGAAAGGAAACGAAAAAAGAAACCTTCCAAAATATCTAATTATCCTAATGACATAAGTGTGCCATAGAATTCAGTGTATATTTTTAATCGATAGGAACCAGGTCCATGAATCTAGGGTCCAAAATAGGTTCATCAACCATTTTATGCAAGTGAGGTGTCGTCCTCTGTGTTTTTCGGGTGCTGAATCAATTAAACCTAATACCGGCCCGACTAGAAGCACTGGGAGTCCAAAGTAAAATTGTACATCCAAAATTTGTAATTAATCTTCATAATTACGTTGCTTTTGACCATGTTTTCATAGCCACTGAATCGATCGTGCAAAAGTAGGTATGAAGTTTCAAGTACAGGACATCCAAAACTGATGTCCTGTGCATCAAGAACAAGAAAAAAATGTGTTATTTCTGTCAGAGGGCAGTTTGTGGTCTCAGCCGCCGTACATTTTATGTTTCTGAACCTATGTAACGCGTATTCTGAAGAGAATCAAAATTATTGCTGTTTTTACCAATTGCTTTTTCTTCCATAGGGCAGCTAATTAATAAAGCCTTGCGAAACAACTCTCTTGCCACGAGAAATACTAAAACTTCGAAGAATAGTTCAAACAATACCAAAACTTCAATTATTCAAAACATATTCACCGCCACAGCAACGACAAACACTAATGAAAAGATCACTCTTATCACAACTCACACATATTCGTCAGCCCTTCAAAAGCCACAAACTGATTTAATCAATGAGAAACTGGGAAAGGACAATGCTGGAAATATTCACAAAAATCCTCCCTAATAATTATTTTATTAACAAAAAACATCACGAACTCTTGCCTTTTCCTCAAGATGCATGATTTAGGTATAATGTTAATCATTGAGACTTAACTGGCCCTTAGTATATTTTTTTTCGTAGCTGGTATCATCAAAGGAAGCTGCATAAATCACAATGAACTTCCACAAATCATTGAACAAAACTTTCAAATCGAGTAGATCGGGCTGAACCACTCAATCGAAACATAGGCTCAGAACTGGATCATTCTACTCGGCTTCACAAAATCATGTGCTGTTATAGAATTTCTGGGAAATCGTACATAGACTGAAAAAAAAAACTTTGTACTGGGATGTGACGTCAACGTTAAGAACCCAAGATTCTGGAAACATTTCCAATTAATTTTGGACGCCGAATCGATTGAGATAGGTTCCAGACCAGTCCAAGCTCGTCCGACTTGAAAAATCTCATTTTAAAGGAGGACATGCAGAAAACTGGTATGAATTTCAAAATGTTTAAATCTCAATTTAGTTGAAGGGGGAGGGGGGGGGCTGTTAGTTAAGACCTAAAAGATTTCTGCTCAATGACCGTGCCCAATATTGTGACACCATGGAACACCCTCGAGTACGTCCTCAATAATTTGATAAATCTCAGAAAAAACTTGGACTTCCTAGCGAAAAGTCCACAAAATTTAATTTTCCATTTCCTCCCATTTTAAATTCCAGAGGCAAAACCAGTTCTGAATTTAAAAAATATGTATACTGATTTTTGAAGTAGTTGTGTCTAAATGTAGTTATGTTCCAAAGTATATAACGCTTATTTTTTATCTTATTGCAGTAAATAAGTAATTCTGGTGAAGAATGCAGTTTTATTCAAGTTTTTCTGTTAATTTAAATTCAAAAAGCGCAACTCAAGGCCACCAATACTATACCTACTATCGAAGTTACTATAGTTTTGAAGTTTTGTTGATTTAATCTAAATATTTGGTTATTAATACAACTTTCTCATTCTCTCAAGTTGTACGTTACAAGTTCAACATAAATTATGGGGGTAGTTGTTTGTTTATTGATTTTTTTAATAAATATTTTGAGTTATTCTAATTTTATTGTTTGTTAGTGACAATGCTGAACGTCTTCTGATTGTCTTGTACACTGAAGAAAGTTTTAAATAAAGCGAAGGTTTGGAGGAGTCCACTTCAGTTATAACCCTAATTTTGAAGCTTTGACAACAAATAGAATTTGCGGTTCAATCATTGCCCGGTGCATCTACAACAACCCTGGAAGCGTACGTCGTCAGAACCAGAACATTATCGCTTCAAATCACTGGTAAATTTAATGGAAGGGCAAACGTTACATCTGCCAAGCATAATTTTCTCCTTGGCAAATTTACTGTTTCTACTCATATTTCAAGGAGTTTTTAGAGGCGATTAAGACCACAACAATTTAATGATGACCGTTCTTTGTGCGGTTTATGTGTATTTTAGAACACATGCGCCACGAGCTTCCCTACAAAGATAAGCTCAGAACCAGCTTTGATCTATAAAATCGGACGGAAGGATGACATCAAAGTTTCTTGTGACACATAATGTGTGGTTACTCACTCAACATTTGACCTGGGCCTTTCGTGATTTGATTTACACCAAAGGAAACCTAGTCGCTACAAGACAAAAACTGTTTACAACGTTTGTGGTGAGAAGACACAGTTAAATTTTTGCAACGAAGGCTCAAATAGAAACCAAATGACGGATAAAATGATAACAGAATATGGTCACAAGATAGGACATGACCTTGCTTTAATAGGTGACGTGGAGTGGAGAACTGGGAACAAATAAATAGTTCACAGTGAGCTTCTTATCTCGAACCTACCTTGGGCCAAAAATATTTGGCTAAGGGGTTTCTGACCGATTATATAATGCAGGTGATCACAATTTATTGGTAAGGGGGAAATATACCTACTCCTCATTTAAGTACGAGAATACAGTTATTGCATCAGTCCCAATAGGTTGATTGAGAATAGGAAATTTTGCACTTAATCAAGTGACATAATCTGGTACATCATCAGAAGATAGTTTGGAATGAATCTTATTTGGGGATGACCAAAGATTCGTCAGGACTGACAAACAGGTGGATTTTCCGTTGTTAATCTAAGTAGGATTTCTATGTTTCTTACAGTCCCATAAACACCTGAACGTATTCCTATTTTTCCACTTTTTGAAACATCAAGCTTGAAGCTCCAAGCATAATTTAGCACAAGGAGAGGAATAGCTTAACTCCACCACGGTCTTACCTGGCGGAAAATGACTTTGTTGATGGGGAACGTCACAAGGATATTGCAGGTAGCGGCCCCCCATCCACAAATGAACTCCCTATGTCTGTGGAGCCTTTCATACTGAAGAAGGAGGGCTTGAGGAGGGGCCATTTTTTATATGATTTGTCGAGCTCTTCATCCAAAACCTTTAAAACAGAACATGTTTCTGTCAAAAGCAGATGTTAGAATATGTGTTTACTTCTAGTAGTAACTAAATTTACGAATAGGAACAAAACTTTCATTATCGAAAAGAACTCTGACCTGCATGTCATTTAGAACTGAGGGTAACCGGTGAAATACGATTTACGTTTCATACCGGGAACTTCAACAAATCCTAAGCACATTTGATGGCTTAATAAACTCACTAAGACGCATTCTGCAAGACAATACTAATTATAAAGCCAAAAGCAGAGTATTAACATGCTGACATCGCCTCTCAGCCCGTGAGAACGAAAACGGGCAACGGGAGGAATGAACTGATAACACTTTCGATTACCTGCCAAACTGATAAGTGATCATCTGTTCATGGATGCTTATCTGTGGATGGGAAATCCACACAGTTTCTGCATGGAACGGCAGTACCTGCGTTTCAGCGTGGAGACGCTAGGCATTACGATAATTTCGAGGCTCCATAATTCAGGATTTGATCCACATAAATAAAACGGATATTGATGAAAGCGTCTATTTCCACAAAAATAAAGAGTTATTATTTCTTTCAACTCCTCTAAGTATTTATCAATACGAAAATAATTATAAAGTGTCCTTTGAATGGAAACGAAACTAACCTAAAATGTAGGAACTGCCAGAGGCAAAAAAAAAGGAGCCATACCTCAGCCAAAATTTGAAAAATAATTTATAAGTGTTAACATGATTAATAACGTAAGAGAGAAAAAAGAAAGGCTAAACATTTTTATGTGCATAAGTAAAAATTGCAAATAAATTAATACACCTGTAAGCCTCCCTTTAATGTGCCTTTGAAGTAAGAGAGGTAAAAGCTTGACGATGGTGTGAATTCATAGGGGTAGCTGACCTGAAGGGCCAAGGACTCCTGAAAGGAGCTGACAATTCACGAGTAACGGTCCAAGCCTAAGCTGCCAAGGAGTATAGGTAGATAGAGAGTCAAACAGGTCAATGATACGACGGTTTATTATCACTTGAAAACACATGTACATAAATTCAATGAATGGTATTATGTAATTAGAACTTGACATAGTAGTAATGCACAATCTTACAAGCTAAATTGGTGATTAATGACTTATACAAGACTTGGTAATTAGGAACAATTGATTGACTTGACTTAAGATCTAGGAGAACTGTTTGAGAACTAAATTGCGTACCAAGAGCTGTGAGAGCTATTTGGGAGCTCAGTTGATTAACAAGAGTTATGAGAGCAGTTTGCAAGCTAAGAGCTATAACACGAGCTATGAGAGCTGAGAACTATTACAAGAGCTATGCGAGCTGAGAGCTATATGTGAGGTGGATATTACAATAAGATCTGTACGAGCTGTTCAAGAGCTGGAAGAGCTATCAGAGAGCTATGAACGCAATGGAAGTTATTTGAGCTGTGTAAGAGCTAGGCTGGTAAGTGAGAGTTAAGCAAGCTATGAGAGAGCCGTCAGGTGGTGCATCTGGACAAGAGCCAAGGGAGTCAAAAGCATCTTGCACCCAGATGGGGTTTAGGTTCAAAATGTTCCTACCTAAGCAGCAGGGGAAATAATATTGAGCGTCTCTACCTTATAGACCACTTGGCGCTGGCTCCAGGTGGTCTTCCAACATGTTGGCGTCTTCTTTGGAAGATAAAACAAACTTGCCCAGGACAAGGGAGAGTAATACTGAGGGGTCAAGCTGCCTTTGTATAGCTTGGTGGCTTGGGGGTTAGCTCGTAGAGCTGTTGACACGATGACTGGTAGGGGTACCTTCACTGACAACACTGTCTCACAATGTGGGACTTCTCGAGAGGGTTTGACTTCTTCTGGTGCGTAAAAACCACTGGCTGTGGATGCCTCTGGGAGAGGGCCCAGGTGGGTAGATGATCCCCACTCCCAGAGCATCCCTTCTCTGCAGCCTCAGGTGCCCCCACCTGTAAATGGGAAGAAGTTGCCCATCTGGGGGGTTACTCCACCCCTTCTCCAAATAGGGTCCCTCTCTGGCAGCGAGGGGTGGTCAAAGGGGTTGCTGGTGTCCCACCCTTTTTGCACCGACTTCCTCCCTTGGGTGGAGGTAAAGGCTGGAGGCCTACATACCAATGTGATGTAAAATTCAATTAAAGACAAAAATAGAAATTACAAAACTATATGCAAAGAATTTTAAGGATGTGTTGAGAAAAGTTGTAAAATATTTATAACTGGATGTACTTTGATTACTATACTGGACAATGTACTTTGATTTTCGAGTACTTTATTGTTCCTATAAGAAGGATTAACCTCAACCCGTCTTGCTCTGCTTGAGCTGTGTCCAAGCCTAGCTAAATTTATTATTATTTTTTTTTCAATTAATTTTTACTTTTAAAATAAACGTTGATCATAAAATTGCTTGAATGAGACTTTTTTACTTGATTCATCGATGATGCTGTTGACTAACTTCCATGACTTTTCACTGTTTGTCCCCACAATTTTTATTTTATCTCTAAACTAATTTTTCTTTGCATATCTTATAATGTTAAAGCAATTACCTATCTTACTGTAAGCCCCTGGCTGCCACACGAGCAAACCTCAGAGTTCCATCAGGGAAGGGCGGGAAAAGCCCACCCCGAGAAGGACCAGAGGGGGTAGAGGGGAGGGAACACCCCCAGACTGTTCAGGGACCTGTTCCCCCTCTCAGGCGAGACAACCTGAGGATGGAAAGAGGGGGACCCTGGGAGGAAGACCCACCTGGGTCCTCTTCCCTGGACCTTCTCAGCCATTAGTTTTTCTGCTCTCTAAGTATTAGCAACCCTGTAGTATTAAACGTCCACATTTGTGAGTGACAGGTTGTGTTGGAAGGTAGTTCTCTTACCAGTGGATATTTCAACAGCTCATACGAGCTACCTCCCAAGCCGCCAAGCTATATCAAGGCACCTCGAGTCCCCTAGTCATTTTCCCTCCCCTGTCCTGGGCAAGTTCATTTATACTGAAGAAGACGCATCTCTCTGGAGCTTCACCTGCGGTCAGCGCCGGAGTTAGCTCACTGACAGCTTGTCAGATCTCCATCACCAGTAAGGTAGTGACACTTCTGGCGATTCCGCTCATTGCAATTTGCTCTTTGAACCTAGCTTTATAGATAAATGTGTTTGGGGATGAAAAGTCGGGGTCTGAATTCACCAAACTATCCAGGCAACAGGGAACAGCCACGGGGGTGCCATCCTGTTTCCTCCTGGGGGGCGCCCACAGGGAGGGGCCAGGGGGGGCCGTTGCCCCCCTGAGAATCAGAATAGTATGCATACGTTTTTGTCAGGTTTTAGTGTTCTGAAAAATTCAGTATGTCCAAAATTAATAAATATCGGCGATTCCGCATAAACGCTGGGATAAGGTTACGTTAACGAAAAACTTGACTAGGTACATAAATAACCAAACTCTAGTATTACTATAGCGAAACAAACAACGTAATTGAAAACAAAAAGAAGAATAAGCAAGACACTGAAGAGCAAGTGATACTGCTGGAGTGCCGGGCACATATTACTTTACAAACATTTTTGACTTTTACTTTTTTACCGCAGTTTCATACCCCCCAGACTCCCCGGTGGCCTTGCCCCCCCCCCCTGGGAAAATATTCTGCGGGCGCCCCTGTCACCAGTTGAGGGGTTTTTACAAGAAGTTTTGTTGTACCGATCGCAGAATTCCTTCAATCATTCAGATGGTAGCAATGAAACCTGTCATCAGAGCCAATGAATAACCACAAAGAATGATTTTCAATAAAATACTGCTTATTCACCCTGCTTTCCAGAAAAAATGGAGCGTTAATATTTCTAATCTAAAGCTAGAAACGTAGGTAGGTATTCAATGAATAAAACTGACCTTCCACATGTTTCTCCTTGATATCTATTAATTTGAATTATATTTACTTAAACTTAAATGTTATGTAGCCAACTTGTAACCATCCGCCTGATCATTTTTAAATGAGGTAACCATCCTGTAACCAGTCATTAACCATCCCTATATCAATCCCTCACCATCCGAACCTCCAACCAATCTTCCATCTGGTAACCTTCCCTAACCATTATTAACCATCCCTAACCATCCCAAACCATCCCTAACCATCCCTAACCATCCCTAACCATCTCTAACCATCTCTAACCATCCCTAACCATCCCAAGGTAACCATCCTTAACCATCCCTGGGTCCTAACCATCCCTTGTACCTTGAGTCATCTTGTAACCATCCCTAATTTCGTATAAAATAACCATTTTAAACCAAATTTTTAACCATCCCTAACAAAATATAATGCAACCCTAACCATTTATGTCATCCCTAACCATCCCTAACCATCCCTAACCATCCCTAACCATCCTTAACCATCCCTAACCATCCCTAACCATCCTTAACCATCCTTAACCATCCCTAACCATCCTTAACCATCCTTAACCATAACCATCCCTAACCACTAACCATCTGACAACCATCCATAACCATCCCAACCATCCCTAACCATCCCTAACCATCCCTAACCATCCCTAACCATCCCTAACCATCTCTAACCATCCCTAACCCTCCCTAACCATCCCTAACCATCCCTAACCATCCCTAACCATCTCTAACCATCCCTAACCATCCTTAACCATCCCTAACCACAAGCGGCCGGGGGCTTACAAATGAAACCTGTCATCAGAGCCAATGAATAACCACAAAGAATGATTTTCAATAAAATACTGCTTATTCACCCTGCTTTCCAGAAAAAATGGAGGGTTAATATTTCTAATCTAAAGGTAGAAACGTAGGTAGGTATTCAATGAATAAAACTGACCTTCCACATGTTTCTCCTTGATATTTATTAATTTGAATTATATTTACTTAAACTTAAATATTATGTAGCCAACTTGTTACCACCCGCCTGATCATTTTTAAATGAGGTACGCTCCATGAAAATTAATAATAATTAAAGTTAACAACCAAACGTATTTTTTATATTTTTAACAACTTCAATGCACTTTTAGTTAGTTTTCATTAATTTTTCTCTATTGGAAAGGAGAATGGAGCGGTTTTAGGAAACTGAGAGTGTAATAAAAGTAAGTCAAGTCAGGCATACCATAAAACATGACACCTGAGTGAAGTTAGTTAATTTCAGTTGGATTTTACGTGTTTCCATGTGTAGGTGTGCCTAAGAAGTATTGTCTCTGGTTCTGTACAATCCAGTTCTATTAGTCCACTGATCAGCGTAGAGGGCTATCTAATACAGACATAATAATTCTTTCTGTATTTTTTTTGCAGCATTTCTGGATTTGTACCAGAAGCATATCGGCGTCGTTCAACGGACCTGCTGGAACTTCCTCCGTCTTGGGTGAAACTCACAACCAGCGAAGTGTGTAGTTAGCTGCCCGAATCGCGTCGGTTGTCATGAGAACACCTACCTACCTACTCCGAATCCAGCTTAACCCCTGGCGCATGACACACACTTTTAGCGTTCCATTCGTGAAAGTGCCTGTAGAGTTCCTTTATACGTTACACTATTCACTGGTCTCTTCGTGGTAAATTAAATTTTATTAACAATTAATGTGTGTTTACCGTTGGGAATTCGCGGTAGGTATCTCAGAAATGAGGATCAGAGCATTGTGCTGGATAAAGAGAGGGTCTCAATGTTCGTCCGGTTAAGTTGCAAACCGACCGTCACAATTATGACTTGTTCAAGTACATTGTTGAATAAATTCGTAATATTTTCTATTCCAAGCACTGTAACACCAGAATAAAATATTCTTTTAATTGATTTCTAACGACCCTCAATCAACACAACGATACCAACTGAGTGAAGTTAGCAATAGATTCCAGCAACCCGTGATATAAAGACGGTTAGCAATAACTCTAGCAACGGATTTTTTTCATTATCCCCAGACACCATAAATTAGCAATGAACGGAGGGGGTGTATAGGTATTTTAACCGTTTCTGAAGATTCTAAAGAATATATATATTTCATTATTCCTCAATTTTACAAGTTCCCACCCCCTGCCATGCGTTTACTAAGCTACCCTTGATTTTTCTCTAATTTTACCTCTAACCAAACCCTAATTTAACCTGCGATTTCACAAATTTACCCCTTGATTTATTCCTCGAATATTAGGGGGCACCAATGTACATAGAGGGGTTGGTTGTAAGTTGGGGGGGAGGCACCCCTGAAGTAACAGTAATTCAACTTCACTCATAGTCCAAGGTTCCCCCTGCAACTACACTACAGCCTAAAGTGACACTCAGGTAGTGGCGTAACGTTTCTCAGCGGGGCCCCCCCCCCCCCGCAAAATATTTTCGGGGCCCCTCCCCATAATGTTTTTTTTTTTTTTTTTTTTGGAGAAGCGTGCACTTTTTTAGCGCTCATCGTACAATACGCTACCTAACTAAAAATACATAATATAATATAACAATAATATAATATAACAAACCTACCTTTGGGTCGTAAAGCTTACCTTGAAGTTTACGAACTCGAGACTTCTAGTATTTTCAAAGTAACTCGTTTTACAGGAGGAAACATTACGCAAAAACCGACAATTTTATTTTCTGACTTGTGATACCCATTTCTCATTTTAATTTCAAAATTTTTGAGAGCTGAAGAATTTTTTATTTTTTTTTTTTTGGCGAATTTTGCCAATCTACCTTGTTTTATCATCTTCAAACTGCTCTATTTTGAACGGATTGAAATATTTCCAATCAGATTTCGCCATCTTGTTCAGCGTGAAAAAACCTTTATAAAAGAGAGTCACCTGCTTGGGGGTTTTCAGCTAACTTTCCCCCATTTGAAATGCCCCAAATCTCCCCTTAGAATGAAGCGATTGTGCTCATCTTCAAACATAGCCTTTTGAAAGCCTAGGTAGATTGTTGTGTAAATTAGTTTTAATCTAAATTTTATCGCGAGTTATCGTCTGGAATGTGTTTTTGGTGTCCGACAGTGGACTTGGAATGCTTTAAAACGGATCTTAATGCAAACATTTTAGTCCGAGAACAATAAGTAGTTTCTTTTTCTTCGAAAATTCTCTAATACTACAGCAGTTGAAAGAATTTCTAATATTTCTCTTTTTCCACGTTAGGTAGCAAGCAGACAAGATGGAATTGTTTCTGTGAACCAAAGAGAAAACCAAACCAAAGAGTAAACCAAACCGATGTTACCGGAGCCAACACATCGATATTATCGAACATGTGGCATCGAAGGCAAAACATCGTAATATCGAAGCAAAACGATGTGGCATCGATATTTCGACAAAATCGATGTCGATGTCCCATAGTACGCACCTTCGCAACTCTGACACCTTAGCTACTTTACACCCTTCCTCACCTGGTTGTAAATAAAATCAAAAGATGATTGATCAATGAATCTGTATAACCGTTGATGTTTATAAACTTGATGTTACGTAATGGAATTTTTCTGTGTGTCGTTAGTTCCGCTTTGCTCTTTAAAATTAAAAAAAATGAATTTTGCTAGAGCGGCCCCCTTGTAGCCCCCCCCCCCCCCCCCCGCATCGCGGGGTTTTGCGGGGGTGTACGTTACGCCCCTGCACTCAGGGTATCTAATTGAAGAAACAGCTAGGAGACAGACCAAAATTTTATCAGTTTTATGATTATTTATTGTACCATGCAACCACCTAGAAAAAATCGTAAACTCGTTGAAGTGAGATTTGTTTTGAGGAACGGTGGAATTGGAAAGAAAAAACCAATGGTTATAATAGTTTGTGAGACATAATTTTTCCTGGAAACACTTGACTTATTGACTTGGGTAATAATCAATACCTACTTATCTCTGAACGGCTTGCAGTTGAAATCGTAGTTCATGAAATTACAATCCAAATTGTTGAAAGAACATATTCAAAACCTTTAAAGTTAATCAATAATAAATAAATAAATACTGTACAATATAAATAGTCTTACTATGTTATAATAACATGATTTTAATAACGAAATTTCAGCATTCATATATAATTTGAGCAATAAAAATTCAGAACAAATAATTATATTTACGGACACTACTGCCTTATTTATAATTAATAATGATCAGTGGGATCGATTTACAATAATTGAATTAGGGATTTAAGCTAATTATGGCAGGATCAATTGTTTTAAATGAAAAACATACATTCACGATCTGCTCTTTAGTGTTTATCGTGTTTCCATTTGAAGTGGGTTTCTTGGGTTTTATCATCGACTAGATGATAATTCCCCATCTTTGGCATTTGACTTAAACGAACTACAAATAGGCAATAATTACAAAATGCATAATTTACTATAACTATTGATTTACCAATGGAATAGAAGATGATGAACAAATAAGCAGATACGTAGATGAAAAAAGAATTAAATAAAAGTTCGAAGAAAAATATACATGTTAAATTATTTCACTGGATAATTTATTTACATTCTATTAGGAACTGCTCCTCTTACGTTAAGACCAGTTTTTGTATTTATATATACAATAAGTTACAGAAGTCAGCACAACAACAATTGTGAAGTTAATCGAGGAAATCTTTGATTGAAGTTTTTGGCAAACGATCCCGAAAACGAAATCAGGTGACGAGCAAAGACGTCTACCTTGTTCCCAGCTGTCGTCTTGAGTTAGTTCAAACCCGTTCATCTGCTAGAAGTAGAAAAAAGTCAGTCATTATCCACACTTATAGTATAGAGAGGAAAGTTTGATTCTTTGTTTCTTACCGATTTTAAAACATCTTTCACCAGAGGCTACATTATATTTAAAACGCTGCGAAGTATTTCACGAAAGTTCATCGTTTTTTGTTTCTTTAACTTAGGAATGATAAACTTTTGTGAAATAACTTGCCGAGTTCAAACTAGCCATTTTTAAAATATGGAACAAATAACGATTCACCTCTTTTACTACCTCAACTCACTTTTCTTAATGAAAATTGAATGTTCTGAAATTTTTTTAAATACTAAACCAAAATTTTAATTGAAAAAAAAAAAAAAAAACAGCCACTTCCAACACATGGGCTTACTATTATTTTTGGGATCAATTTTAGGTTTAGAAATTGTCGTCTATGGGTGACACTTTACGGACCAGTTGATTTTGAGTTCCGAATCACCAGAAAATAACATCCATCTTGCCTATACACGTTATCACGTTTTTTGAGGTGTTTACCGATAAAGGCAAGTTTTTGACCAGGTTTTGGCACACAGCATCTATCGTGTGAAGCGATCGGTCTGGCTAAAACTTACTACCGATTAGCCCCTGTGTGCGAAAGATCGGAGATCTATATTAGATTGTACTAGGACCGAGCATAATAGGAATATTGAAAATCGGTTGAGAATTATAACCTGAGCAGCGTCAAGGAATTTGTGAAAAAACAAAAAAAAAAAAAAATTTCGTTATTAACCCTTTCAATTCCTTTCTTCCGTCGTGAAATACGAAATTCCGTGGTTTGTTAAACAACCAGAGTAAAATTTGGATCGGAAAAAAATCGGAGGATTTTAATTTAGTTATCGCCCCCCGCCCTCCCTTCACCTGGACAAATTATAATAGGCGTCCTTCTACTGATGAATGAAGCATGCTTCAGAGGGACGTACAAAAAATGCTTCGCGACCTGTTGTTAGTTGTTGTGGATTGTTAACATTTAATATAATACCTCGCCTATTACAGGTATTTAATACCTCGTCTATTAAATATACTAATTTTATCAATCTACTTAATCCTAAGCGTTATCCGAGCATACATACGAGCTTCATCGCCGATTAATACTTGAGTGTGTGCCAGTGAATGGTATCGAAATCGAAAGAGACCGAGTTCACGCTACGGCGAATCTACGGAGAAATTTTTTCGGTGACAGCTGAGTTCATTTTAGATAGCGGGGAAACGCACCAAGGAGTGATACATTCGGTTCTGTCCATGTACGAGCCATTGCTGTCCGGAAATACTTATATATACGAGTACATCATACATATATACAGGGTGTGCCACGGAACAATGCCCCCCCCTCTTAAAATTTTAATTTCTGGGGTAAATTTTTTTTTAAATCTACATGTTTTTCTCCAAGGTGGAGGTCCAAATATGTCCACATTGCCTATTTCGCACTCGCGCAATCATACGTAATCTACAACAACTTTGTTTTTTGAAATAGAAACCCCTACTTTTGATTGTAGATTTGGATTTTACAAAATATTTCATGAATATTTGATCCCTGAACTGATTTTTTTTGCCTCTCAGCTTGTTTTAAAATTGAGCAATCTCGAAATTTCGCAAAACTTTATTTGTGGGAACTTCAAGTGTGGCACATGATATTTCATCGTTTTCGACGGTAAATCTCTTGGTAAGGTCGGTTTTATGGTTTTACTTGCTGAAATCTGATTTTCACCGTAACTTGAGGTCGTTTTTCTTGAAAAATTGCCATTTTTAGGAATTTTTCCTCTTTTTTTAGGAAATTATTCAAAAATTATTTACAAGCAGTTGTGATTTATTGAATGATTTTGAGTAAATTCTAATTAAATTTCGACGATTTTGATGTTGATTTCTCTGTTATTAGTCTCTTAAAATTTAGATTTTCGACGAAAATCAGCCTTATGACTACGGTAAAATGACTGTGTGATATGACAGGTACCAAAGTACTTTTAGTAAGTAGGTATCTACCTTAGTAATCTCATCATAACAAAATAATTTTATACTGAAGTATTAAAATTCCCATTGACGCGGCATGATGAGATAAAAAATCGACAGAAACTAACCCGGGCATCTCTTATCCGAGATACTCATTGAGATTGGGCCCAATGTTTCCCTGGCCTTTGTTTGCAACAATTATAAAAAGCTCATTCCTGAACTCGAAGGTACCAGAGAAAGGCAAACACATCCACTCGTCAAATAGTTGAATATAAACAAGTAATAAACAAATAAACAATGAACCTAGAAACTATGAAACTAAGAGGAAACTCAACATCGAAATCATTGACATTTTATTGAAATTTTTTCAAAATCATTCAATGGCTCAACTTCTCGTGAATGATTTTTTATTAATCTCCAGAAAAAAAAGTAAAAGTCCCTAAAAATGGAAATTTTAAAAGAAAAACGATCTCACTATCACTCGTAGCGTAACTACTCCTACCAACTAGGTCCTGTTTTGGTCCCACAAGATTTTCAATGGAGCCCGGTTTTCTGTTTACAGCTGCGCCTAACTGTACGAGAAAGCAAACCTTAACTTCAATTTTCACTAAGTAGTCGTATTCTCATTCTTTTGGATTTCTCGAGCCTATCATCAACTGTGTTCGCGTATGAGAGCAAAAACTCGGCAAATTTTCAAAGCCTTACTCGACATCACTACTCGACGATGGCTCAGTAGTCAAGTTCAATCTAATCTCTAATCTCATCGATCTTCTAGACCGGGGGGGACAACAATTCGAATTACGGTCAGAAATTTCCTTTCTTTTGTCTCCTAGCTGTTTTTTTTACGTACCGAAATCACATTTAGGGCAAAGGAGCTCCTTTTAGAATTTTGTATCCTTTTCACCAATTCGAATCCATTTATTTTGTATTAAATCAAAATTAGTTTGGGATAAGCCGGTTTGATTGATAAACCTTCATGAATACTACTCATCCGCTGAGTGAGTTTCATAGGTGATGTATCTACTCACTAAATAAATTTAATCGAATTAGTGAAGTAAATCGCGGAAAAACGAACGTAACGTAACGGAAACGTATCTTACATGCATTGCTTCAACAATGAGAGAGAAAGGTAATTTTTACAACAGTTGTAAAACAACAGTTACTGTTGTAAAACTTGATAATGCCTACAAAAAAAGTCAGCGGTGGCATGATAGCCTAAACTGTTATGTGTTATTATCTAAAATTCTGAATTCTTATGAAGATGAGTAAACCTATCATTTCAGATTCAAAATCGTTGACATCGATCTCAAAAAATTCAACGATTCCATAAAATGCCAATTGTATTTGCATAGTTATTGAATTAAAAATCGTATTTTTCCCCATTCCTATGCATTTTTCAAACTCCATGCCCTAAGAGCACAAAGTCGTTACACAAATGGGTTAGGTTGTACACGTGTCATAAAAATATTGTACATATTAAGGTTGAACCCTTGATCCATTACCTATATTCCACTGATTCAGATTGAATCGATAATTTCGATTCAACCACACGGGATACCTTGTAAATTATAAGGTATAAGTATGAACAATGAGAATATTTATGATGCCCTTATGAATTTACAACCTCATATAATGTTAACTTATAACTGAACATTCACTTTAATTTCTAAATTACTATAAAATATGTTTTATAAGGCCGAATGATTTGTGCCTATACCAAGAAAGAAAAGAAAAAAGTTAACATAAATATCCACTGCTTGACTCAATAATGAAAGGTAGTTCCTATGTTCATGCTACAAGACCGGAATTCGGACATACCTAATATTCTACTATCACAATTAACAATTTTGGTCGTTACTATCAACAATTTTTGGACATTTTAACGTTTTGTTTTGAAATTTCAACACATTTTGAGAAAAATTATCGGGTCTTTCCAATTCATTCTTTTCTACTCATTCTTTCTTACGTACGGGAGAAAGAATGGATAAACTAAATTTGAGATTCATTTTATTTAAAGTTCGCGTACATCACAATTGGAACGACCAAAGGTAACGAAATCGAACAGAACTGGTCCAACTCGATAACTTCACACAACTTCCCTTTTTATGTTTTCGGAGATTTCTGCTAAATCCGCCGAATTTTCAAATTGTGAGGTTGGAAGCAGGCTTTACGAATCAAACTTGTTTGTCACAGACCGCTTTTACTGGTGCTCAGAAAAAAAAACCATGATGAGGTGAAAGCATCTGTGCGAACTTCAGGTTGGACCACTTATTTTCTGGATCATCCGCGCACTTACACTTGGTGCATACCTAGTTTACTTACTGGACACAGTTCATGTTCAGTTTAGGAATAAAAATTCAAGTTTATTTTCATTTAATTTAAATAGGATTAAGAAAAAAATTGTCGAAACATTTCTTTATCGAAATCCGTTTTGAAGCGTTGTACAACGATTCCTGGATTTTAATAAATTTATATATATATATATACCTATTGTGGTGAGATTCTGATTAGTAAAATACCTGTAATTGAACTTGAGAAAGGACCAGGCTTGTCTTTGGCTGGATATTTTTATTACCCTGCGACGTTTCGGTCCTAGAGCAGGACCCTATTCATGAAGTGGTACATTTAAGGTTTTCAGTAGGTATTTTCTAGAACTAAATGAACTACACCAGTACCACTATACCACTGCACAAATAGTTTCACCAGGGACCGAAACGTAGTTGGATAGTGCAAATCTCTCTACCTAAGACGAACCTGGCCATTTCTCAACCTCAAGTATATATATATACGTCATTCCATTTATCACTCTCGGTAGGAGTGAGATCAAAACTTCGTTCTTGCGACAAAAATCAAGCACAAAAAAGGATGAGTTGAGAGACACCATTTTCCGAACTTCAAGTTGGTAAAGTTTCAAAAATTCTACGCAAAAAATCACAAAAAACGGCTAAAAATCATGAAAGCTATGTTTTTTAGCAGAATATTATGCAAACAATTTGATCAAAAGTGAAAATTGTTCTTAAATTTATTTAAAATGTAACAATTGAAACAACTCAAATCTTCATTTGATCAAGTGAATATCATTTAGAACAAGTTTTTTTTCTCGCAATAACATCGATACTTAAACTTTGCTCAAAAACTGCTCAGATTTCAATTCAATTTAATAAATGTAAGAAGTTATTTTTGGAAAATTAGCTCATACAATCATGCAGCCTGACTGGAATGTTTTTTTTTTTTCATTAATTTAATTTTTGAGAGGGTTTACACTTCTTTCCTTGGCCAATTACTGCTGCTACATAATTAGAGAAACGTGCATTGAAAACAATAAAATAATAAGATGAAGAAAACAGCATATGTTTTTGAATCTTTTAGAATATGAATATATTCAAACAGAATTAAATGGAGATCACGAATATTTGCAGTTGGATCCACAAAAAATAATGATCTTCCAATAGCTGTCCTACTTGATGAGCCCATTTGCTTCAACTTGGAAACTCAGAATCCGGGTCATGACCAGCGATGTGACCCATCTACCCGCTCGTTGTCTGCACCGGTTTGTTAGTTACGTCTAAAACACTCTCACTGGTATTTAAAGGTCCTAAAATATTACCTTCGTGCTGAGATAGTTTCAACGAAAACTTGATAACAAAACTGTGGCTGAATTTATGAAATGGGATCAGAATAAGTTCTTCAACTTTTTAAAAAACAAGTTAGGAAATAATTTGTTGATGAAAATCATGGATTCATTTCAAGGAGTGTTATTACAACTAAACAACTGAAACTTGAAGTATAAAATCCTGAATACTCAGGTTTGTGGTTCTAACTGCAGAAGCTGGACAACTTCGGCATGTTACCTACCGAATTCAGTAAAAAATAGTTATTACATAAGTAGTAATCGTAAAAAAAATCATACCGATTCAAGATTTGAATGTTTGATTGCTATTGGTTGGAAGCTTATTGTATTTTTAACGGGTAAATAATTGTATTTATTATATTGAACACTGCTTATCAATTCACTGAGAAATATTCTCACCCAAAAAGAAATAGAGCTAAAGTTCACCCAATGAACCTTTGGAGTCCACAACTCAGTTGATTATGAGGTTGACGGTACATCGCGGGGAAGTGAATAATCCTCTTCTACTAAAGTCTACTCATACTCACAGCAAGAAGAAATGTTGGAATGGAAGTTCTACTGAAGCGAACTATTTATGAGTGCCTAGAGCTGCTGCCTACTTGAATATGTTGAATATGTTTAGCTCCCTTGCAGTTCCAATTGGTAAGTTTCTCTCTATTATAAGCGGTTTTCTACATATCAGATTAGAGAAAATCTACTATATGAACTCCATTTCGATTTGTAATTTATAAAGATACCCAATGGTGTCATTGCTTCCGAGTTTACCAATAGGTGTTAGAAGCTTTTTTACTTTCTAGAGATGAAAATTTTCGTTCGCCCAAATCCAAATTTCCAGTTACATTTGCTTTTTTGGACCATTCTAGGCAATTTTCGTTTCGTCTGTCTATACGTCCGTAGATCATTGTAACAAGCCTAATTCCTACAGTTTTCAGGGAAATTGTTAGAGAGTGTGTGGGTTAGGATGTGAGTTTCATTCCTCCCAAATCAATACACCGGTCTGCGAATGGGCAAACGAATATTCCACGAAGCATTATTATCTTAGGTTCGATGGTACTCAAATTTTTAAAGTAGTCGGGAAAGAATGGTCGTTCATCATTGCATCCGGTGTAGAATTAGCGCTGCAGACCCGCAAAACATGGCGATTTCTCTTTTGAAGGCATCGGTGTATGCGGGAATACCTATGTCCCGCGACAGTTCCGACCCGCGAATCGTTGTAACATGCCTTTAAGCTACTGTGTTTCTAGATTATTCAAAACATCCCAATCATCTATTCACTTGTTACCAATATGAGGAAGCTATGTGCCTCACCCAACTAGGACAACGTTTTTTCATTTTCGAGATAGTATTGATGGAGTGGAGTATATCAACTGTCATTCAATTCAACCTAAGGTGTCCATTTGAAAGGGGGGAGCTCTGAGTGATATTTAAATCGGGGAACTCAGGGGCAAACTTGGCTTAAAAGTATTGTTCTCGTGTCTAGAAAATGAGAAGTACATACAACTGTAATTCGGGTAGTAGATGGAATGAAGGTGAGGTGACATAGTGACGTAGCGCCGATTGTTGTCCCACGACATCCCGCCGGCAGGTGCTCCGCCTTGCTGCTGTTGCTTCAGCATCACCACTAGTCTCACGAGGTTGATGATGGTTCCAATGACGGACAGGCCGAAACTTTTGATCTGTATGATTGGAGAGATCAAGCTCATCATGGTTTGGATGAACGACTTGAGCATCATTACCATCATGTACATTTGTTCCATACCATCGTTCTTTTTTCCTGAAAAATATGAGATGTACTTACATTTTTAAACATGTTTTAAAGCTCCAATTTTATGTGATCTTAAGTAGGTACCATTAATATTGAATGATCAATTTGCCATGTTATCTTAACCGGCTATCTACGGGAAAGGATATTATCGAACGCAGTTCACAGCTGGTTTTAGCGAATTCGCAAAAAAAAAAAGAAGCTATTTATATCGCTTAAAAAATTGAAATGAGCAGCGGAGGTTACAATTTTGAAGAATTTGGTTGGTATTTCTGCATTCTCCAAATGTTTGGTAAATTGAAAAAATTTTAGGCTCATAAAATTGTTTGTGATGCAAGTGATGGTGCTTGAAAGGAATAGCAGTTATAGTTTTTTCTTTTTTTTTTTTTTTTTTTTTGATTTACACTTTTTTTGTTTTATTTTTTATTGTTATTATTTTTATTTTTCATTTTTCAAACACCTATTTATTAGTTTACAATCCCCCCCCCCCCTTTTTTTTCACAGAATATGTTGGCATATATTATTTACAGTATTTTAGCTATCACATTGTTATTACGTTGTATTGATAGAAACTTGGAATAAAATCTAAATCATATATCAATTCTAAGGTTGTTGAAAAAGTCAAATATATCTTGGTATACATTTAAATTACTTATTAAACTGTGGTAATTGAACGGATGAATTATGGAGGGGGTAATATTTTCAAATAGGGTTCTTCTTTCTTTACTGTACGCTCCGCAACTCATGACTATGTGCTCCAGAGTTCCGTCCGCCTCCTCACATGCCTGTCCAGGGCACCCATTCTCTGTTTAAACACTGAACATACTCCATGATTTGAACGCAGTCTATTCATTAAAACAATCAATGCTCTACTTGATATGTGATTAAACCAGGGCACCAAGGGAGGTGAAGGGTTGATTTGTTTATAAAAGGATCCTTTTTCGGAGTTTTTGTAGAAATACAGTTATAGTTATACATAACATTATGAATAATGATTTCGGAAACTTAACAGTTTTGTCGAAGTTGCGATGTGAAAAATGGGCGCAAAAATTGGGATTTTGAGAACAAAGTTGGGTGGGGTATCGTTTTTTAAGTATGCTGTAAATTTGGACGCTGGATTGATTGGAATGTGTTTCAACATTCCAATTTCAAGAGCGAAGTATGGTAAAACTTTAAAATTTACTTTTCTCAGCCTGGGGTCATTCCCACGGCAGGGGGTTATGAAAACAAAAACATAACTTTCCTCTTAATTTTCCTTTCACTCAACAACGAAGATTCTCACTTTTGAGACTTCGAAAAACCAAGTATTGTTATTCGTATCTGTAATCGCAAGAAAGTATTCGTTAATCACAATTACCTACTTTAAAAGTATTCGCTGAAAATTATTCGTTAATCACAAATACTTTTGTAATCGTAAATCGTTTTGCCAACGAATAACGATTGGTTCAAAAGTAATCGTTATCAACGCCCATCTCGGTATTACGAAATAACGAGTGATCGACCGGTGAAGTGTGAAGTTTCGGATTACTTTTGACACTTCAACTCGTTACTATATGAAATCTCAAATAGTCAACCGTTAATATATAAAAATCAGGCTTATCAACCCTTCAAACAGTTATTTCATACTCTAGAAACACCAAAGATCTCATCTTCCAAATAGTGATTACTCATCTATCAAATGAGTCTAAATTTTCACTCGAAATCATTGTTAGCTGAAGTAGTGGAAGCTTCAATTTTTAGCCATGAGGAGAAAGAATACATTAATGATTTGGAGGCATGTTTGTGCTGAATCTGTTACTTTAGTAAAGATACACTTTCAGTTTATTCCAACTACTTTCTACGTATTTAAAGTCTGTCCTTTTAATAGATTAAATTCAACTAACAGTTCTTAACTTGAAGTAGGTATGTCGTTATTAAGGCCCGGTGCACACTTGCTGCAAAAGGACGCAGGACGCCGCGTCATTGTCAATCGGGAACTAGAAATACACAGAGGAGCAATGCGGTGCACACGGGACGCCGATACCTACCTGCAGCTCGCGTCACTCCGCATAGGTATCGAGGTTTTTTTTTTTTTTTTTCGGAAGGCAGGTGAGGAAATCTTTAAGATCCTAAGGTGAAAATCGGATCTCGTAAGATACCCAGAAGGGACCGCACTTCGGGTTGGAACTCGGCCTGGAACTGTTTAACACATTACTTCAGGCCATTCAGGACTTCATTACATATATATCGAGGTTGACGCAGGTACCTGTGGGACGCGCGTTGGGGCCGTTAGCTATCCTGCCTCCCGATACCCCTATCAGTACTCAAGAGTCAATCGGCCGGTGCACACGTGCAGCTGCGTCACACCTCCGTCAACCAGCCTTTCGGGAAATTTTCGGGAATTTCCAAAGGTTGAATAGGAGATTTCATGTAGGTTTCTTGCCCTTGTAGTGCATCTCTGATCCGACCGGCCAATTCGTCAAAGGATCGGATTGACATCCGGAAATAATTGAAAAATTTCTCTTCGTCTTCTCTGAGATCCATCAAGCATACATTGCAAGCACCTTTCAAATACCGCTCACTGTTGAACGGATGGACCAAGTACTTCCGATTTCTACCCTCTTCTTCACGAAATACGTACTTGTGCACCAAATACGCAAAAAACTTCTTTCTTCTTCAATATCTGGGAGCGGTTTGAGAGATCCATCCTCGTAGGTGGCGAGCGAGTGACTGACGCCTCCCTGACGCGGCCCTGGCCTATCCAGAGTGTGCATTGTAACGAAGATGGGACGCAGATAGCTATTCCTAGGAAATGACGCGGCGTCCTGCGTCTTTTTGCAGGAAATATGCACCGGGCCTAAGCCAAATAAATTGATATTTCATGTATTAGATAACTTGTAAAAGTGTTGATAAAAATCAGAATTTCACACTTAACCTAAAATCGTCGTATGGGGCTGCAGATTAGATCCCGTAGGATTCCGTGATGTTTGTCTCTGCCTCAAGAGATTGAGGTGCTTTTAACAAAGACTAAATTTCAATCTAGCCCTGGCCTTCTAGTTTGCATAGTAAATTTGATCTTCGGCTTTTATCGTTTCAGCTGACGAGAACATCTCAATAAGTATCCATTTAAATTGATTATATCTGTGAAACGTATTGGTGAGCAATTCATTACATACAAGGACGAAGGCTTAAAAGAAAGTGCCACAGTGGCTTGGCAATATGAACTGTTACGTACCCGTACTAATTGCTGAATATGTGTGTGATCATAACTTAATTTTTTATTTGTAATAAACACATTTATTGTTGAAACTACTAATACAGTTGTAAAAATGAATGAATATTCTTATGCTACTCCCCCCACTAAGAAACACTTGTGACGCGAGGAGGAGTTGTGAAACATTACATAATATTAATTTATTTAATCACAATGTACGAGTATATCATCTTCAAACTTTTCGTATCATTACACTTTACATTACAGTGTGTCCTGTAATATAATTGGCCAATTATTTAAATATTATTAACAACAAAAATCAACTAGGTAAGCTTCTGTTTTTTTTTAATTTTTTAATCTTTAATTTAAATTTTGATAGTAGTTGATAGTGCTGAGTTTTGATGAGTACTCTCAATAGAAAAACTGCCTTTCAGCAGACCTCACTCACTTTCCACTGATGCATCCTCTTCCATCATGTCGGTCGAATTGGAGTTTTTATCATCTTGTGCCGTTGAAATTGCGATCAAAGCGAAGAAAAATATGACCAGGAACGTCTGAAAAGCTTCCATTTCTCCTGAAAAGAAGACAAAAAGCTCTAAAACATGTTCTACCCAAGACGAACCCCATATTTGGTATTTTTGCTTGAAGTATAGGTACTTGAAAGATTCAAAATTAACAACCTAAAACACAATTAACGTGTAAGCAGATCCTCCCTTCTAATAGTCAGGTCCCCCTCCGCCCTTAAACCCTTCGCCAAGTGCTGGTAGAGGTGCTCTCTGCTACTTCCAATGATTTAAAGGGTTGTGTTGTAATTGGCTTCAGAAACGTGTACCTTTTTATATTATGAGCATTTCTGTAATAAACCTACGAGCTTCAACACATTGAAGTCAACAAATTGGTTGAGAATAATAATTAAAATTAAAGTAATTGTACAAATGATTTCCTCTTTTTTTCTCCTACTCAGTCAGGTGAGACTCGTATGCCTCACCTCAGAGCCGCCCCTGCATTTGAAACGTATATGCATTCAAGCCAAGTGGTGTCGCAGAAAGTGGTCACGCGAAGAAAATAATTTTGGTCCACATAAAAATGCCCAACGCGCCTAAAGAAGTTTTCACTTGAAAAATCTTCATCATCTGTTTAATTCACAGGCTGAACCGATAGTAATAGTGATATTATAATTGAACAATCTAATATTGATTATTATTTCGTCAACAAAAATAAATGTTATCAAGTTTTTGGGCTGAGTAATATTGCTGTTTTATTATGACCATGTCATAGAATTTTTATGATAATTGAAGACCAATAAAGAGGTGGATGATTTCAAAATCAAAAAGCGTTCCAACTGAATGTAAGAATTCTGTTTCTTTTTAGGTTTGTAGTCTACGTATAGATGTGTGTAACTAAATTCAGCTTTTCAGCTCAAGACACAGTTAAGCCTTACATAACTGTGTTTTAATTATTTATGATGATATCATAAGACTTACATAACTGTGTTTTAATTATTTATGATGATATCATTCTCTCACTCCCTTGGACGTCTCAACTTGTGGTGGTACAGTTATAAAACATTTTTCCCTTACTTTTTTTTTCGTTTCAAGATATCATAGATTGTAATACATTAACCTTCACTAAAGGGATATTGCGCATATCGAATGCAAGCTTCTCATCCAATACTGGTCAATATACAGTTGTGTTTCAGCCCTCATTTCACATCCCTTGCAGTTAAAAAAAAAGCTCGGCAATACCGTTCCATCATGGCCGTCTAGTTCTGAGTAGCTCAAGATATTCAGTGTATTTGTCGTCATGGGGTTTTCAAAAAACTCGAATTAGTAAGTAAAGTATTTTTATTAACTCGCACTTCCTGGATTGTATTGATTACGGGCAAAAAATTATATTTGCATCTAGATATTTAGATATTGCCGCAGTATTTTCAAATAACACGGATTGAGCTGATTGAATAACCAGAAAAACAACGTTGTTCATTTATCATTTAGCCCATCTCTCAAAACCTCCCAACCCAAATTAGGTTTTTGGTAACGCTTAGGGAAGGATACAATGTTATAGTAATTATATTTTAAATTCTGTGTATGAAATTAATCAGATTTCTAGTTAACTAGTTCCTCCCCCACGACCACCATCACCACATTCTTCACAAAAACCTATATGAGAAAGATCACTTGAAAACTTCTATATTGTTGTTTCTCGCTTCTAATAATTGTCTCCCTTCCTATATTTTATTGTATTTTATTTACCTGTTAAGTAATTTTTTTCACAGATTTGGCTCTTAAGAAAAGGTAATTGTAGAGAAATCAGGCCTACAATAAAGAAATTGCTACCTATAAGAAGAAGAAGGGAGAAGATCAAGATTGATCCAGCCGTATTGCTGAATTTCTAGTAATTTCACATCTTCAGATTTGAAGTATCAACAGTAATTTGTATTTGAGAAGATATGAAGAGGTTGAAGTCCAACTGTGATAGCGACTATGTTTTACCCACTGAAACAATAAAACAATCAATCAAGTTTACAACCTTAAAAGTTGGGTTCATTCGTAACCCTTGTTAATTGGCACTATTTTCTTTTTTTTTCATTTCTTACATTTTAATTTCAGTTTTTGTTCAATATCTGGAAAAGTACTAGAGATTATGTGTGCCCTCTTCACAGGATTACTGAAGACATCATACAGAATATCTAAGCTAGCCGAAAAAGAAGGGTTTCAACATTTTTCCGGTCAAACTTGTACGGAAATTTTTGAAACACCCAGATACAACAAGTATAGTGCAGATATCTCTTATATTGTGACGAAACCAAGTAGAAATAACGAATAGTATCTATGATATCTTTGTTATGATCAAGTAGTTACCTTCAAGAATTCAACACGCTTTGGAATTTGAACCCCACCTGGCTCTATCGACACTAATAAGGAGTTGGTATGTGCGACTCTATGGGAGAAAGTGAAGTCCGGCTTCATAATTATACTGAAATTGGCAATGGCACATTGATACCTATCACTGGTTAGTATTCCCAGCACTCTTCCATGTTTCAAAAACAGACCTTCCGCCGTCCCCCAGCAAACGGAACTGGAGAAATCTGTGGCACCCCCGTCACCATAGACCCTGGCCAGCTTGACTACGAATTGATTTTTTTTCGGCGTTGAGTTGATTAGTAGGGCGGACGCCGAAATGTCAGTATTTGCGCCCAGGTGAAAGCTTCCGGCCTGTGTTCGTGTACATAGGAACGCTACTTCGGTACCTCCTCTGAATGTTAATTTTTCAGTATGACGAGGCGCTCCTCTTAACTCAAACATGCAATTTCCGAGACACGATTTGGATTGTAACGATCTCGTCAGGAGCATTTTGCTATATTTCTACATTCCAGAAATTTAGGGAATGAGAAGATTGTGTTGGATAAAACTTTATACTGACCACTATTGGGCCAAGGAGCTTTCAAGACCTATGTTGAATAATTCTGGACAAGTGAAGCATAGTGGTTTGATTTATCTCGTTAAATTTCAGTTGTTCGAGAATTTCTAGACTATGTCAGTTTGCAGTATACTGCACCGTTGTAGGTATTTTAATATCAGCGTTTCTTTCGTAAAACGCTGCAACTTCTTTCCCTGGGGTTTATTATTCATTTGGCTTGCATTCATGATTTGAATTTCTACTAAGCTTTGGAGTGTGCGTGTTTCACAGGTGGTAGAGCGATTATTGAATTTCTGGAGGCACACAAATATGATCAACTGATCAATCCAAATAGGTATTTTAGTTGGAACCGATTTACGTGCTCTATGCATATCTCCTGAAATTCAATAATCGCTCTATCACCTGTGAAACACCCTCACTCCAAAGCTTAGTAGAAATTCAAATCATGAATGCAAGCCAAATGAATAATAAAACCCAGTGAAAGAATTTGCAGCGATTTTTTAATTGAATCTCAATAAAAACATCTATAATTTATCAAGTCACTTTAGCACTCGTATTGCGTCAAAACTTCCTCAAATCCAAATTTAAACGATGTAGCCAGAGGTAGACTGATGTAGAGGAGGCACACAAATATGATCATCTGATCAATCAAAATAGGTATTTTGGTTGAGAACCGATTTACGTGCTCTATGCGTATCTTCTGAAATTCAATAATTGCTCTATCACCTGTGAAACACGCACACTCCAAAGCTTAGTAGAAATTCAAATCATGAATTGAATAAGAAACTCCAGTGAAAGAATGCTTCAACCCGTGTATAAGCTATAAACCGTTTAGGAGTTCACTCCAGTATCCACATTCACTACATCACTAGGTAACTGCGATTAAAAAAAAAAAAAAAAAAAAAACTCTTGTTTGTTTTGATCCCAGTAACCTAGTGATGTAGTGAATGTGGATGCAAATGTTGGCACCATACATCGGGAATGATTTGAGCTTACGGACCTGGGGAGGGGCTCATACGGTTCCTCATGGAAAGTTCTTAAAAAGAAAGTCCAAATTTAGGCCGCCTTGACTTTTTTTTGAGGTTTTTAGAAATTTTACAAAACTTTGACAACCCTTAAAGGGCACTTTAAATTAAGTGAGAGCGCTGGCTAAATAATTGGGGCATTGTAGGACCAATATTGATTTTTCCTGAAAATTTCAGAATTTTTGCTCCAGCCGTTTGGGAGAAATCGTGCGTAAGCATTCGGTGGACGGGCGGAAAAATTTTTATTGCAGATTTGGATTCTACACCCTTTGAAACGTACCTAAACCATGAAATTTTCAGCGGGTTTTAGACATTTTTTTTTCAAGAGCGATTACAATGGTTTATTATTGAATAATAAACCAAAACGTTGGTATTCGTGGAAGTATTCTTTGGGACATGTATTAGAAAATTACATCGTATGGAGACATGTGATAAAATTGCACGAGGGGAAACGTGTGATATTTTGGGTTTGCTCTCAGCTTCTGGCTGATCGAGCCGTATTTACAAGTATCCAGTTCAAACGATCAGGCTTAGATTGAATTAATGTCCAATACAAATGAAACTCCACAGAAAAGTAAGAGAGATGTAAAATCTCTCTGACCGCATCACCTCCCGGCCTCCGGAAGTTCATTGAAAGAACCAGTTCTGAATTCCTCAACCTACATAAACTTGGATGATACCTCCAGCGACCAGTTCACAACAACGGGACCCATCTCACGCACCAGATTCATTCACTCTTACAAAATAGTTTCCCTTTTCATTGTAAATTCGAGATTCCCTTTGGACGCGTTTTTCTTTGCGGTTCGCTTAATGTTGTTTTATTGTCTTTTCTCAACGGTTTCAATCGAAAAGATAGTGGTTGAAAGGTACTGACAATGCCCCTTAGGCCGCAGGTTGTTTTATACTGACCAGCTGAAAGACAATTAAGAAGTCGCGTGGCCGGTACTCTCAATTCTTTAGAGAGTATTGAAAGTGACACCACTTTTCCATTTTTCTTTGCCAGCTTTACCAAGGCCACAATAGGAAATTGGGCACACAAGTGTGGTGGAAACTTCAAGTTTTTCCAGTGGAATCTCCCTCAGAAGCATAAAACACTTGTTTTTTATCCAGTTTAAACGAGTTTCGACCCTTTACGGAAAACAGGAGGGACTTTGGGAATGATTCATTTTTTTGAGCTTGAACATAAATTACAAATGAGTAGTAGGTACAGGTTACAGCCACCATGTATATTAGTATCTAACCTGTCGGTTTTGCCGTCTAAGCATAATTGGATTAGAAGTTGACTTGTAATTTTACAAAATTTGTAATTTTACAAATGGTCAATTTGTTTACTTGAGCCAAACATTATCGTTAAATAAACAGTATCCTATTAGCTGGTTTATTTATACTACGAGAGTATAATTTCCAACAACAAGCATTTGTAAATGTACTTAGTAATTTTTTTACATCAATTCTAATTCATTTTATGGCCTGTACGGTGGCCGGTGTTGCGGAAGTTATTCTTGTTAAATTTAAAAAAAGCTAGAAATTATTTCACAAATGTTTAAGAAATGTATCCCCTCCTCCTTACAACGACCTTCCCCTCCGCCACAACCCTTCTCTTCTTTACTGGCAATTCGTCAAAACTGAAAAATGGAAAAAATGGGTCTGGGACCTATCTCTATCAATTTGTCGTCCAAAATTACTTGTAAATGACACTTCACCTGCTATGTTAGTGAACCCCCCCCCTCTAAGCCAATAGTATCTACGCGATCGGGGAGGTTGGATGTTAGAACCAATTAAACCCCACGAGGAGTCCATGTGTAAAAGAACGGTTTTTCTACCTCATTTTTAACGGCTTTTGTGGCCCATACTTCGGACGGATATTTCAAACTTTGAATCTAAGTTTGAGGAGGTTGGTAATAGAAAATATGTGCTGATTACAAAAGCTTGTAATCATTAAAGTATTCAACCAAAATGTGACCATTCTTATTGATATAAATATTCGTACTTGTGTTCTTATGGCTGTGATTGGTATTTTTATGTGAGGATTTACTCATCTCCGCTGTAGGTAAAGCAGAAAGTGACCGTTGGATCTTAATCCTGAATGGAGGTTAGTCTCGTGACGCGGGTTGTCAAAAGTTTCCGGCGACCGCAAACTACTTCGACATACCTAGATGTTTTCGGAAATAGAGATCGTGACTCAAAGAATTTCATAACGAAGCTACTCTTCTCTTATTAACAAGATTATTGCAAAGAGAAGAAGGAAAAGTGTTTCTCTTTCGGAAAGCAGGGCCGTGGAGAGAAAATCCGGGCCCAGGAGCCAATTATATACCGTAATAAATTACAGGCCATCTCGAGAAAGAGGAAAATTAAATTCTCCTCTCCTCCCCCTTTAAAAAGAAATAAATAAAATAAAATAAATTAATTAATTAAAATAAATAAAGTCCCTCTTACGAAAGCCAAGCCCGGGGGCAATGGACCCACTGGATACGGGGCAGACGGAAAGTGACTAAAAAATACAAATTTTATGAGAATCAGCTCATCATCATCACGATCATAATAAGGACCTTCCAGCCTTTCACTCAATTGTATTAGGATGATTTTATTCAGTGAACCAAGAAAAGCGTGAGGTAACAAATGAAACGCCGGTGAAGTCGGCTAGACTTTTATAGGTTTGAGGGAGTCGTAAACCTTCAACTTGAGTCGCCAACCTTCAACTTGTCAAGTCAGCCTGTGGTGTAACATTTGAGCCTCTTCATATTACGAGTACAAGTTTCCGCTGTACCATACTACGTGTCTTAGGCCTGTGAGAGCTCTTTAAGCTAAATAATCAGAAGTTCTGCCACCAATTTAAGCGTCGGTAATTGCTGCGCGAAAAAACGAACAAACTTAAGACGAAACACACTTCCATGTATTACAAAAATGATTGGTATTTGTGTGTTCCTCTCTTCATAAATCACTGATCTATTTGTCAGACACAATATGTGGTTCATTATCTAAACTTGGCAAATTTAAATGTATACTAGATTCCTTAAAAATAACTCTATTTATAATTCACCACCGTAGATCGATTTTGAAACAAATTAGCCAAGGGCCCTTCAGCTGACCACTGTGTGTCCACACTTTCTAATTAACTTCTAGATGTACACATACCAAATATGATAGGATGAATTCCTCCTCATAAATATTACTCGTTAAACTCTAAAAGTTACCTTTCACATAGTTTATAGCACAAACTCAAAGCTTAATACCTACGTAGTCCGCAATTATTTAACATGGTATAAGTATTATGAAAAACCCGATTCCAAAAGAAACTTTTTTAAACGAAAGTTCATTTCATTAATATCAGCTGATTCCTGCATCACCATTTACCAGAAGATTTTTATAGAAACATACACGTTCACATTTCATTCGTGTTGAAGTTATTTTTTCAGACAAAGTTCCGAAGAGTGAAAGGAAGAAAGTGGAGCCATGGGCTCATTCGAATGGAAGTCTATGGGCCTATGTAGATGAATTACGGCACAAACTGACGAATTTTAAGAGTTGAGGGGGATAACTGTGCTTCTGGTTACCCTCAAATGTTCATTGTTTGAACGATTTAAAAAATTTGATTACCTCATATTGTTATTGTGAACTACCTTTCATTGTTTTGAGTAGTAAGCTGTGTGTAGGTGATGGAAGTTTCTTGTCTCTTCGAGTAAAGCATGCGTGAAAGAATAATGAATATTTCAATCCTAATTGAACAATTAAATCAATTAGAGCGGCTTGAACGGGAGGAAAGCGTGAAATGCCGTCCTAGAGAAGAGCAGCTTAAAACCAAAGCGTCTTTGTATCCCAAACTAGTAACTTGTTCAGTATTTATTGTATTGTTCGAAAACCAATGAGAAACTATTACATCCTTAACATCCCAAAAGGCGATGGCTATAGCTTTTTCAAAAGATCTTCTTCCCATGCACGTCAACGCGGGTTCGGATTTGACTCGCACCATTTCACTCATTCGGTTCACTCTCCCGATTGCCCCAGCTGGTACCAGTAACTTCCTTCCGTCTCCATAATGAAGAAGATCCTATCCGAGTGCCCAAAATTCTTCTCTTTCAGTACAAAATGCACGAGAAGTTTGTCAAATTCATATTTATAGTCCAGAAGCCCAAAGCCAAAGACGTGACTAATTCTGTAATTAATCGAGGACTACTCTCAGTTAATTAATTGAGGACTGTGATCTCATCATCGTATTAACATGATTTATACGTGATTAAATAGTCGATACCTAGTCAAATATTCCGGTGATATGTCATAGCAGATGAACATCTTCATGAGCCATGCTCTCATTCAGACGAATTTCTTAATATGACCAAGCATCAAATTGATCAAACCGCATTGTCCGTAGCAAAACTGAGCAATGAAACTCAAAGAGGACCAACTAGCATAACCCGCGCCTTTTTTAAGATCTCATCAAAATCGAGTGAAAACTGAATGGAGAATTCACTTTCGTACATACATAGTGCTAATGAAACGATCGAGATGAAATCGGTGTGGAATCATTAGGCTCTTCTTTCCTGACTCTCCAAATTTGAACGAGATCGGACTATTAGAACATAAGAAAATTATGCTCTTCTTGACTGTTCTTCTGAGCATTATTAATCATTTTAGTTCACCACAGGTAGCATTGCTCCCTTTTAGATGTGCCTGAAAAATGTTTTAAAATACAAACAGATTTATATTTTCAGAACAGCCATTATTTGATGACTGGTGGAATTTTCTCAGATCATCCTCAACTCCAAGTACTCAATAGCATTTTTTGTTTCTAAGAAGTAGCAACTTTTTGTTTCCAAGCCTATGCAATAAGTGTACATTTATTTTCTGTGATGTATTATGCTGTAAAAGTTTTGCTCTGTTCAATAAAAATTGCTTCAGTCTTCCATCTTTCCACATTTCAACATATTTTTCTACTATTTTATTATTGTTATTTTAATCATTGTGTAAGCCAATCATAATGTATTGTGAATATTCACACCTAACTATTCATATCCAGTGACTGATTTCCAGTAACATTACAATAATAAAAAAATACACTTGGAAATCTTTGAAATTTGCGTATATGAACCACTTTTTGCCATATTTCTTCTGAAGAAAGGTTTTACAAATTATTCTACCCACAATCATCCTTCATTTTCCATCAACAAATCCTCATAAAATAGATAGCCCACCTAAATCGGTCAATCGTCCCACTGTGCGGCGGCTAATCTCTTGCTCATCATAGTAGTTACCGTCTCTACGAAGTTGAGCAGGTGAGCTAATCCAGAACAATTACACACCGTTGTACATCACAGGAATCTTTCTTACTTTTAATGAAACAGCTAAATTTACTTTGTGAACGCGTACATAATTTAACATTTGTATCTTGGTGGAGTGATGCCTATAAGACATAAACGAAGGAGTTTGATAAGTGAGTACATTTGGCATCTCTGATTTGGGGTTTCCAAAAAAAGCCTAAGGAGCGAAAACCTTGGATTCAAGAATTCAAAGATTTCAAAAGTGGCCGTTTAAACTCAGTGGTCATTTTTTTGCTCTATTCGGTCACGTCTTCGGGTTATGACCAGCAAATTACGTCCATCTTTACAGAGCCAGGACCACAAATTACTTTCGACCTCTAAACCCTTCAACTTTCATACGCGCGGTGCAAGATATCAGAGAAAGCCATCATCATCTCCACAGTTCAAACGGGTACGACAGTTCAGATACCAAACCTTTTAAGGTGAGTACCAGTTTCCCAGCAACTCAATGATCAAGCGAGGCCCTTCTACTTCGAATAGTATCCGGGCAACCACTTCTACTGCTCTCCGCCACGTCAATTGTTCTCAGTATCCAAAAACTTTCTTCAGTTGTATCCGTTTGGGAAGATGAGAGAAATTGAGAATGAGATCGATCATGTAGCGCAATCCAAAATCAAGTGGGTGAACTTTCACCATGAAATCAAACACGCAAAGTTGTATTCGTGAATTCAATATTCAAGAGATGATTAGACTATTACGGAATGTTTGATTTGTGAACGGCCCTAATTTTTTATTGCAAATTTGGATAATACGCAAAATTTCATGAAAGTTTGATCCCTTTCTCGATTATTTTGGTAGTGATCTAGCCGTTCAGTAAGGGCGGGAAATTGAGATGAGGATATATCAAGTGTATCCGAAGTGTATCAGAACCCGAAAATTTGCTTTTCTCCGAAACTACAAGACCGAAATTGAAAAAATTCGCGTCAAAAATAAAAAGCGGTCTAGTCAATAGTGAGTTGTACTCATAAGCCTCAGTCAATGAAAAGAAAAAAAGATTTTGTGGAAGAAAACGTAGTCTATTTCCAAAAAAATTAAAAGAGTTACGGCGTTTTATCGATTTCAACGGTCAGGTCGTCATCAGTAACTCCTTTAATTTTTGTGGGGATTGACAACGTTTTCTTTTACTAACTCCGTGTTTTTCCTGACATGTTTCCACAATTTTGTCGCCAATGATATAGTGAGCCAAATGGAGAGATCAAGTGGCGCAAATCTTATGAAATTATAAAATAGAAAACTTTTGAAGTAACATTCGTGCATTCAATGAATCGAATGAGCACACCCGCATATCGTTCATCCGTTCACTCTCGCCAAGGGTTATGACTTCTACAGAAAAAAAGAACATCAACACTAAGGAGAATGTGAACGTCTTTTGACCCAGTAATAAACAAAAACGCTGCAAATTCTTTCACTGGGGTTTATTATTCAATTGGCTTGCATTCACGATTTGAATTTCCACTAAGCTTTGGAGTGTGCGTGTTTCACAGGTGATAAAGCGATTATTGAATTTCAGGAGATATGCATAGAGCACGTAAATCTGTTCTCGACCAAAATACTTACCTATTTGGAATGGTCAGTTGATCATATTTGTGTGCCTCCTGAAATTCAATAATCGCTCTATCACCTGTGAAACACGCACACTCCAAAACTTAGTATAAATTCAAATCACGAACGCGCCAATTGAATAATAAACCCCAGTGAAAGAATTTGCAGCGTTTTCGTTTTGTGTCTGTCTGTCCATGTGGCTTCAGAACCTTGTGAAAAGCCTAAATCCTACAGTTTTCATCCGATTTCGGTTATTTTTTTAGGGTTCCTTAAGAATTTCATCGCTCTCAAATTAATACATCAGCCTATGTTATTATACTACGATGTAACTTTTATGAGTGAGAGAATTTTAAAATTTGGTCTTGGTTATTTTTATTTAAATCAAACCAATCAAACAAAAATTACATCTTTCCTCTTTATAATATTAGTATTGATAAAGGAGTTATTGATAAAGTTGGTGGAGGCGTACCACGTTTCAACGTATGTTCTGGAAAAGGATCATTAGCAAATTAAAGGTCCATTACGCAGATCAAATGCATATTTTGGAACATTTCGATGAACTCAAGCCTAAATGTTTTATAACTCATAAAATGGCCAAGTCGTTTCTTCTGTTTTAGAATTTTATTCGTCCGTGCTTTCACTGTCTATATAGGCAACTAGGATCGGGGATGCGAAACTCTACCTTATCCGGCAGGCACTCCGCCTCCTTGGTCACAGACCGATCCAGAAAGGGACGACTGACGGTCGTGATAACCAGTCAAGTCAACTATCCCAAGAATCCTGGATTCCACCCGTGGAAAGATCATTTCCGAAATTTTGAAAATATGGGTAACTGTACATTGTAGTATTGCTAAGTATATAATAAACAATGCCTATATTTATGCGTCGTAATACGACAAGATGAGGCAGGTCTTTGATCGTTACACTCTACATACGGAGGTTTGATTGATGGGATGAACTGATTGAATCTTTCGTTATTGTCAAACAGCAATGGATTTTGATAAAAGTTTCCACGAATGGTTATTATTAGGAACATGGCGATTAGGGCAAAGGCTTTTAGATTTTCCGACACTTATTTTGTTGTTCAATTGGGTAAAGGCATCAACTGGAAAGCAAAAAACGTCTACCAAGTTGGGCGTGACATCGTTTCCTCATATCCGTTACATGTCTGCATAGATAATTATGATGTACTAAATGAATAAAAAAGTTAAATTTGAAGAAAATATTGCTAAAAACAGATATAATATTGAAAAAATGAATAACTTAGAGTTCTATTGAAGAATTATTAGGTGATGCCATTCATCATACCGATGCACAATGACATTCTCCCTTGCGCAGTAAGAAACTACTAATGACATTAAGAGTTGAAATTGATATGATGACTCCCCCCTGACTATCCTTAAAATTTGAACTTAACCGTACCTACAACTAGAGCTTGACAAAAATCATGCTTGGTGGAGTTTCCTTTGAGCATGCGGAGACCGATGTATTTATAGCTAAGCAATGCAACTCATTAGGGTAGATACCATCTGCAGCTGAAACCACACATTCCCTGAACACTTCATCAAAATCAGATGAAAACTGTTGCAATTTGGCTTGTTACAAGGAGTTAATGATTCTACCTCGTTGAAATTTATATGAAACTATCATACCGTTTTCCAGATAATGTTAGGCTGTGAATAGTTCCCGATAAGTTTCATTGTTCACAAATCAATTCATCTCTCTGCGTATGCGCAAACGTTAAATACACCAAGTATAATTTTCTTAGGTTCTAGAACTAGAACTACTTCAAATTTTTAAGGTACTCGGAGAAGACTTTAGGTTATTCAAATACTAAACTGCGATTGTAAGTTATAGGACATTCACATTAACTTGTTATGGTTGTTATTACTTTGTGCTTCAGTATAAATCGTACTTGACAGCGTGATGTTATATTTTATATTATGATGTTAGATTTGTTCAAGTTTTTGAAACATTTGATTCGCCCATTTGGTTAATGCAATATTATGTACAACCCTGTGACATTTGACAATTTTGAATTTAAAGTAGAAATCAAGTTACCTACAATTATCATTGTATTGATTTGGGCATTACGTGTACTGCTCTTGCCTGTATATTTTAGAAGTTAGAAGTTGTAATACGTGCTCACGATAATGATTGATTTATGTATTCCTTCGTACAAAGCTGTCGAATAAAAATTATCTTCTAACCGATTTTGATAGATTTGAACTTTATTGAGTCAGTCCAGCATTGTCAGTATCTTGAATGCATCTAAATTTAAATTTCACAATGTAAGCTTGAAAATTTGCATTGATTTCTAAAAACTATACATTAGGTACTTATACTTTTCATCCGAAGATTGAATTTACTATACTTGACGAAATAAGTTTTGAGGACTTTCATTTAGTGAAAACTGGAAACCGATAACCGTTTCTTCTGAGGATCACCAATCTTCACCCTTGGTGTTTGAAAAGTTTACAATTTACACATTTATTTCTCCTGTACTGTCAAATAGGTAGCTGTTAAGAAGTAGTATAGTCTATACTATAGGTAATAACAGTTTTTGCAAGTAGTGGCTGTATTCAACTCAAACTTACTACTGGAATGTTGTGTCGAGGTAAGAGAAAACGAAAAAGTATCCCGATCGGACTTCGGAATTCGCGAGTAGCTGGCACTTCGGACGGCGGCACGAGAACGGAACTACGACTGGAAGCAGTAAGTAGCTCGCGGCGAGTCTTATAAAGGGGAAGAAGAGAAGGAGACCCAGCGCCCAAGAAGGAGAAACAGACACAGTCTGATCCTGCACTTGACAACCTGAAATAAGATGCGAAGTAATTTAATTTAATTCATGTTTCTGTTGAATATCACGTGATGGGGATATTAAATGAATAAGATATGGGTTGGTGCGTTTGATGGGTGTAGGTCATCGGCCAACTAAAAACATTTCAACTCCCTTCAACATTCGTTGTTTATCCTTCAATATGCTATTTCATCCGTGCTTTTAAACACTCTTGTCGCAATATACCTATAGTATATTGCACCATAGGAGGTACTCAGATAGCTTGTGTTACATACTGAGGGACTAGTAAAGTTTTATTGTTTATGGATTTACATTTCCATCCTAAGAAGTCCATTGCAATGTGTTGATCCACACTAGTCAGCTGAGGAGCTCTTGTGGCTAATTTGTATCCTAATCCATCTACAGAGGTGAAGTATAAATGGACTCTTCTAAAGACATCTAGAACACTATTACCAGATGTGTGATAGCCGAGTGTAGATAATGTACTGCAGACTACATCAAATGAACAGGTCACTGATGTACACGTACGTGGAAAGGAATACATAAATAATGAGTCTTTGTGTAATAATTTTGAAGCGTTTCAACCCTCATTAATGATAACGGCTCTCGTTATATTATATATAGATTAAAGTAGTGGGTAACCGAGTTCTGGTCATCAATTTCTGTCAACCCAAAAGGATGAAATCAAAAAGCTGAAATATTACATAATCAAAATATCGAAAACTTTCGAAGTAACACAAATGTGTTCATGTGTTACCCACTCGCACCACTTTACGTTCAACCGTCCGCTGGAAAGTTGACAGGAAAAAAGAACGTCAATATGAGTGTGAATCTGAACGTCCTTGCACGTGAAAATAATAGCCTAGTAAATTGGACGAAAGAATCAGTTGACATTATGGCAACGGAATTTTATGTTTTACGAAGTTCCTCTTGAAATCGAGTTTTTCCTTACATCTATGTACTTATATAAAAGAAAGTCTTGTTGGTTAAAGTATTTATAACTCAAGAACGGCTGAACAGATTTGGCTGACAATTGGTGTTGGAATTGCTTAGAATCAGGAGAAGGATATACGATACTTTTTATCGCGTTCCAGTGGGACGGGGCACAAATGCAACATATTGGCTGCAGCTGTTTCTTCTGGGACAGCAGCCCCAGAAGCATTATTCCGAACATAGAAAGCTCTATGTAATGCCTCTAGATGTTTTGTAGGCGTGATGGTTCGAAACATTAATTTACCAAATCTGTTCAACGGAACGCAATTGGTTATCAGGAAATTGATGAATAAGGTGATTTACGTGGCGATACTCAAAGGAAAATTCGAAGTTGTCGAAGTTCTCATTCCAAATAACCCAATCGACATGAAGTTCGACTTTAAACGACTTCAAGATCCGTCTTGCATTCGCCACGACCATAAATTAATCACAAATCCAATCCTTGAAAGTTTGTGGTTTGAATCTGGAAAACCCATGTTTATATGTGACATTTTCAAGTGTCGGAAGACCATCTGCGCTATTCGTTCTTGCACCAGTTTATAAAACAAGTGCCGTCCGTCAGAAGGTGCTTCAATAAAACGTGGAACCTTTTCATTAAAATACACGGCCAACAAAAGATCTTTGAAATACTTCCTTTTTTTACCTACATTAATTATCTTGATAAAAAAATGATCTTGATAAAATTAAAAGTCTGGTCCAAGGAGGAACAAAGTTCTTCGGTTCAGCTAGTTTATTATAAATTTGCGGACGATTGAAGCTTAGATAGGTGTTTTAGTACATCTTGTTAAATTTCTCTTGTCACTTACTTGTGTTGAGTACGAAGAGACTGGTAAAATTTATTTTTCAGGAGTAATGTTTATGACGGAGACATCCTTCCACCTTTTTGAGGTACGTACACATCCAGAACTCATTTACAAGGTGCTTATACGCTCTTATCAGCTGATGGACGCTTGTGGGTAATTGGTTTCTTCTAAGGCATACAGAGTACAGATACAAGAAACGTAATCGCCGAGTGTAGATAATTTAGAACAGACTTCGTCTACTAATCAGTACCTACTTGGGAGGGAGTATATAACTAACAAACCTTTGTGTAGTAATTTTCGTATCCAAGACAAGTCTTTTAGTTTGGGAGATTTGAAAAAAAAACTGTGTGAGATTGTGTTTTTATCCCGAAAAAGCGTAGTGCAATACCAATAAACAAAAACAACGAGGCAATGAAAATCGTTCGCCACTTCTTGGATTCTGCTGATTTTATAGAAAGTTTTCGTATTATTTAAGCTTGATTTACAAATCAGCTGAGTTGCTCCTACAACTGTTTTCTACGCTAATTATTACAGTAGGAAATTGTAAATTGATGGGCAACGTCGACAAAGACTTACACTTGATGCACAATAAGGTCTTGGTCAGGTGAGTGGCTCCTGAAGCTAATTTCCGTGCCATTTATTGTGCGAAACTGCAATTGGGTATTTACCCTCTTTAGGATTTACGTTTGAAGTTGCACAGGTGGGCTATCAGCTGAGTCTACCGTATTATTCCTGTGGAGCTGAAACTTATTACGTAGCCTCCTCAGGCCACAATCAGGGAGTTGCTCCCGAAGCTTCCATGCTTCTACCTTACAAGGCGTAGGAAGGCCAAATTTGGACGGTTGTCTCCTAAGGACAGAAAACTGAAGGTGGACGGGATACATTTTGACGGGTTTTAACAGTTCATTATGTTTGATCAGCTGAGTGGCTAAGAAAGCCAATTTCTATCATATTAATCGTATGAAGCTGAACTTTGGTATAAGTATGTTGGAATAAACAGCATAGCTCATTGCATCAGTAGGTGGGTGATTCTCAGATGAATGGCAATTTTCTACCCTCTGTAGTTCAGAAAAATGCAAGTGCTCTGGTAGCAATTTTTTTAATTTCACGCGTTCGTTAGATGAAACCAGACAGAATACAGAAGTTCTCAGAGTTCAAACTCATTTTTTAACCCGGAATTTGAATTTTAAAACTCAATAGAGCCACGTTACTTCCCATCCTTCCACGTGACTGACAATACTGAGTTTTTGACAAAATACTGAGTCAACGAGTGAATTTGTTTATTAAAAATAGTTTTAAAAAGTAAAAGAGACAATTTTAGTCGCCGAATTATGAGTGATTATCACAGCTATTATCAGGTCTGATACCAACATGTGAGGTAGGTATACATGAATTTTTATTCGCTAAATGTTGACTGCTGTGTGTGAGGTGAAGTATGAATGAAACTCTTTTTAAGGCATCTAAAATACAAGTACCATAATCGTAATCGCCGATTTTAAATAATGTACCATGGACTGCGCCTAATAAACATTTCAGTGATTATCGTAGAAGGGAATACATAAATGATAGGCTTAACGTAATAATTTGTTTCGTTTTACCTCAATAAAGATAAAGACTCTCTTTCTGCCAACTGTAGGAAAACAACTTTTCGTTTCCCGAACCACCCAAAAGGTTAAATGTCAGTTACGTAGTCTGGCAGAAAGTGGAAGTTTTGACTTTCATCAAAGTGAGGGTCCAGATCAAACTGGAATATTTTCTTTTGAATTAGAGAAATCTTGTTGTTTTTGTAACCACACTTTGGAAGTTTTCTTCCTTTGTGGGGGAACTAACAACATTTGTTTACATTTCTAGATGTGCCGAATCCGAGTATGAAATTTTAAAAATCCGCCGTCTGCTTTTTCCCGAAACTACTGGACCAAACCTAATCAAAACTTGGATCAAAAATCACATTCGGGGTTTAATTGGGACGAGTTCTTGGGATGACGCTCAGCCAATCCTAAAGGTGAAATCAAATGGCTGAAATATTAGGAAATGAGAGCATTGAAACATTTATGTTTTAATTATCGTTATTCACAAAAGTCCCTTCAATGTACCTATCGAATGAGCCCATCCCTACCACTTTACGTTTATCCGTTCACTCTCCCTAATTTTTGACAGAAAAAATAGTATCAACATGAATGTGAATGGGAACATCCTTGGATGTATTAACGATCGCCTAGTATCGTGTGTGGATAAAATCAGCGGATATAATTGCAATGGGTTTTATTTTCAACAGTTCTTTCTGGAATCGGGTTTTTTAAGACTTAATGACATAATATTTATTAGGGGGACATATTACCTATGCAAAAATACTTAATATGTCATTCACGGACATACATTCATTCATTGGAAGGTGTATTATTCTATCTAGTTGAATTCCAGTAGTTCTATCCGTGGACCGGGTGCCGCAGTAATTGGGTGGTGTTAGAGCCAGAGGCGGTCATGACCAATGTGAGAGGGCAGTTTTTTGAGGTAATCGGTCAGGCTGTAGAGCCCCTCCAACGGGATGTCTAAGCTAGCCCACATAGAGGCTATTCATATTGAATGGAATTACAAGATTTAGAAGCGCGAGGTGTCGAGTGCAGATAGGTAATATTCCACAGACTAAGCCTAATATTCATAGTTCAATGATTTAGGGCTATCCAATACAGAAATAATGAATCTCTGTGTAATAATAATTTGAAGCGTTTCAAGTTGAACCGGATGTTTCTTCTCTTTCACTGACGGAGTGGCAGTTCAATTTCACAGGGCAATCATTAGCTTTCACGTAGCTCTTGAGACCGTTGGGAAGGTAATCGGGTGCCTATTGCCCTATTGTGACTATTCTGGAATAATTGAATCAGATTCGTTGGTAGTACTAAAACGATCGCTCCTTCCAACGCCATTTGGGAATAGTTTGGCCAACTGCCATAATATTTGTACTGGACGAGCCAATGAGCTCCAATCAAACAGTAGCTAAACGAACCTCAGAAGGGAAACCAATTGACATTCTTATCACACCCACTCTCTATTCCGGACGCAAGAGCGATCCATGATATTCCCTATCACTTTCTTTTATTATGCAGCTATGAGGGGAAGGAATTCGGCGACCTGTTTATGTCTTCTCTAAAGTGTGTTAATCTAGTGATTCACAAGGAAGACCCGTATAACGGTGTCAGACTTCGCTTGAAAATATCCGTCATTAATTTTATGCGGTTGAGAGTGGATTCGATTACCCGTCATTGCCCCCGATATCGGTGGTATATCATTATCAATACTAAACTTTTCCAATAATGCCTGCTATAGATGCTTACAACTTTCAGAATCATAGTTACTTAGGCAACATATATATACCTCCGTCTGAAGTAAGGCTGAACAGCATGAACAAATAGTGAAATCCCATTCAGACCATACCAAAATCGGAACAGTGCAAAAATATATGTATTTCGTTTTTCCTTGCCTCTTGATTGGCATTGCAAAATTGCTTTCCCTCCTCCTTCCTTTTTTTGCATCTGTATAAAATGGTAATTAAAAGTTGTCAAATAAGTGTTAATGACTTAATTTGTACTTCAAAACGGTGGTTTGGTCCTTCATCACAATTGTTTGCCCGTTTGTACAAGGAATTTACATATAACTTCATAAATTATGATTTGTTTTCAGCTTGAGCGGTGTCCGAATTGAAGGGATTGGTAGTATTTTAAGAGATTGTCTCCCAATACGGTGCTCCGACAGCTATATTGTTTTTGCAGGCCTGCATTTTATGCTGAGCGGTTTCTTCCTCGTTTCGAAGTCATATAAAAACTGGACATAGGGACGTCCCTGTAACTCATGCATTACATACCAAAGTAGTAAGGCGATCACACTTATGAATTATTCGGTTTTTAATCTTTTATATTCTGTTTACCTATTATTATTATTATTTTAAAAAAACTGAAAGTACGGAATTAATGAATTAATTTTTATTACGGAAGTAATGAAATTTGAAACTGAAATAAGTTACAAAATCAGACCGAGTTATTTATTGAACGAAACAACGAAAACTGGTGTATAGTTTTAGCTCGGGCAGCGCTTGAGATCGACTAATTCTCCATCCAACCCCCATCCGATAGCAAATTCAAGCTCTGTACTTGCTGCACCTGAATGATGACTGATACTAGAGTCAGAAACTAGTGCTCAAAATTGTTTAATCGCTCCTTTAATCAGATCACCAAGCTGCGGTGATTACAGGTTGCAACTGTGATTGCAACAAGAAAGTACCAAGCTAAAATTTCAACACTAAGATCCAATTTGGGTTGAGAATTTTTGAAATGCAACGAAAACTATTTGAGATTTTGCCACCCACCATACAATTAGTAGAAGAAGGTAGAAAACTGACATGCTATCATACCATCATATTTATGGTGTCCTATTTAAGCCTTACTCAAATTTCAAGGTTAATCCATAGAGGTTCAAAGTCAATCCTGGTTCCGGAGTTACATCTCAAAAATAGCAGTGGGATGCCCGGATTAATTCTGATTAATTTGTTATCCTTTATGGTGGGCTGGACCCTTACAAAATCACCCGCCTTAAGCCTTCAGGGAGTTTCCGTCTGAACGCTTTCTTGACAGCATAATCCGGAGATGATTAAACTTACTTACTTGAACAAAACTTAGAGGCCAAAATTAATAATTCATTGGTGTCGAAAAAATTGTAGTACGATAGGACGTTACGATGGCGGAAAAGGTTTGGCCGTTGCAGAGTGCAACATTTGAGCAATTTTAAAGTCTAAAACGAAAGTTAAAATGTAAAGATAGGAAGCCACATATGTGTACATGGGTAGGAGGTACCAAGTACAAGAGAAAATTGATCGAGCGCAAACATTATGAGGGATAGTAGTCCGGTGTAATAATCTACTGTTTGTGACTCGATAATTCTGTTATCCAAGCACAATTTCATATGTGCTAATGTTAATTAATTCCAGTTGGAACTACATAAATACTGTAGTACATGGTTTATTGAGTCATTACAAGTAGGTACCTTTCTTGACATCTGTTCCGGAATTAATTTGAAATCTTTTCTATTAGTGGGGAAGTAATCTACATAATTACCTGTATTGAAACACGAATCAACAAATGTTGAATGGGAACAAACCATTGTTTTCCTTGATGGAACAAAACTTTTTCAAAAACATTAAATAATTTCCCACGATTTCCTATATCTCACAACAAAGAAACGTCGACTTTAGAAGGTTCAAAACCGTCTCATTTATTTAGGTACGTAAGTGACTGATTAACTTATGTCAATCACATTATATTCGTTTACAAAGAGGTTTAGCGGTATGAACCCCACATCCCTGTCGTCTGATTAGCTTGTGAAAGGTAATAACCATGTCTATTTAACGATGACTTTCACGTCAAATGACAGCGCTCAATGGGTGTTCACCTTTGACAGTAATCCTCTGTTGGAAGCGAGCAATCAGTATCACATCCTGTCAGATCTGATATCTAAGTTGGTTGAGACGCCCATTGAGAGAAACAGGCCAGATCAATCTTTCTTTCGGCCGAGTGAGAAAGTATTTCACCTATTTCAAACGTAATAATTCATCATTTGGACAAACCCTCCACCCCCTCCCTTTACATGTAATGATAAGGAAATTGATCCCAAAAAACTCCTGATGCTGATTGCAGAAGAATCGGTGAAAAGGTTTGGACCTCCAAAATTTGTGATCAGTGGTGCGTCAGCTGTCAATCAGAACTACCTATCTTAAATTAGTCGGCGTGCCCTACAACCCGATTTGTGGTTACAGACTTTACCAACCAGTTTACCCAAGTTTCAGTTGAACATTTTGTATTACATACTCCTCCGGGACCGCTGGTGCGATTTGAACCACATTTGACATATTTTACCTAAAACACCTTCTGCCACGCTGACTTTAGTGAGGATTAGCTAACCACGAGGTGTTACCTACCAATCATAATGAAGAATTATACATGCTTTTTCGAGGTTTTTACTGACGTAGGCAAGTGGGGAGTCATTTATCAGTAATTTTGGAAGGAAAATCTACAGGGACAGGTTTCATATCCTTAGAAGTTCACTCAAACCCAAATAATCGCAATTTCCGAATCTAAAATTATCACTATGGCGCAGTCACGCATTATTCAAAAATAATAAACTCAGGTTTTTTACAATTTTTTCGAACCCAGAAATGAGGGTAATTAATTAATAAAGCTGATTGTTGTATTACAGTCCACTGGTGGAAGACTGTGAATTGTATTACACGAGAGAGTTTCGTTTCGAATAACTTATTCTCTTCAACCGTCCTTCTTTAGATGAGAATTTCGATCTTCTGCCCCACAATTGTGGTGTACTATCAGACTGTTCCCAGGTTGGCTTTTTCAAAACTATATTTTTCAACTCTACGGAACCACTTTCTAATACCTGTCTCGCTTCGGTTTATTGGTCCCATCTGTTCGCCTTTGAGTTGATTTCTTCTCCACGATAACGTAAATCTGAGACGCTCTTCCTTTATAAGGTTAATGAGCGGAAGAAAAACTGAAAACCACCGGTATCCCATGGGAAATACGATACCCGAAATTTCAAGGGATCGCTCGATTAAGCACGCGACTCTGCCCCAAAAATGTTAACCTAATAAATGTAGAAATATTTATTGCTTTTACTGAATGTTTAAAATAATTTATTCAGAAAACCTCACTTTCTAAAGCCACAGAAAATGTTCATTTTGACCGACTTCAAAATAGTGGGAGGAACCTATTGTCGGGTCCAAGGAAAGGATACATCTAAATTTATACAAATAAGACGTGCACGTATGTTAGTTTCCACCTAAAGCCCTTTAATTGTTAGCCGATTTTGCTCAGATTGGCCTCAAATTGTTCGTAAGTCCTTGTCCTATTAGAATTCCTCGTTCTATAAGTACCTTGAAAGCTTTTCTGTTCAACAACCGGTCTGGGAAACAATGACCAAGTTTGTTTGGGTAGAGTTACTAGTAGTTGAGTGATACATGTAGGTCGAATTACGTTATCTAACTCGAAAACCTATGACAAATTTTACTTGATGTCGATGTGATTGAGGCAAATGAAACAATCTCACTTTCGCTCATCCACATTGCATACCATTGATTGGAATATACTCGGATTTCAGACATTCTTTCATTTGCATCATACATGACCAATGGTCATTGACCATGTATACATGGTCAATGACCATTGGTCATGGGTCAGTACATACATTGGTCATGTATGTAACCCATACATGGGTTACAATGGAAATTTCGCTAAAAACCTGTAAACTCTAGTAGCTAATCCGGACAATCTCTAAATAAGTTCCATAAAAATCGGTTCGTTACCTAGTCCCGGAATTTAACTTGTGTCAACTATGAGTGATTTTAGCGTTGTATAGTGGAATAGATTTTAAAAGACCTATCGCTATAAAATATGTAGAGTACGAACGGAATCGAACCGAAACGAACGGAGTCAAATACTGTAGTTTAACGTTTTAAAGTGCTTAGATTCTAAATAAAAGGTCTTAGAATTGCTGTAAAAAATCCATTCTTTTGTATAATTTTGTATATATATTGTATAAAATCCATTCTTACATGGATACCACCTGAGATGCAGTTGGTCCTAACTTCTTGTCACTCCGAACTATGAGCCAATAACTGGACTAAACGCAGCACATTAGAAATCCAGCTGAACTTTAACGAGTAAAACAAACGTAGCCTGTGGTACTCGGCTATTAAAACTCGTCGTTTCCATGAATTGTGATATTCTAGATGGGATAAAAAGAGCACCATTTGTAGCATTTCCAAGTCAAATTTAACATTTTTCAAGTCAAATTCAACCTTTCCCAAGTCAAATTCAACCTTTTCTAAGCCAAATTCAACCTTTTCTAAGTCAAATTCAACCTTTTCCAAGTCTAATTCATCCTTTCCCAAGTCAAATTCAACCTTTTCCAAGTCAAATTCAACCTTCCTCAAGTCAAATTCAACCTTTTCCAACTCAACTTCAAACTTATCCTACTCAAATCAAACCTTTTCACCACTACTACAAACAACAAAATCAGTTTTCGATGCTAATCCTAGACACTATCAACCGAAAATTAACTCAATTATTTGATAATTATTTAATTTGCTGTAACGACGCACTGGCAAGTTACTTATGCTCCCGTACATCAACTTGATGTCATCAAGGCGGCTGGTAAACAAGCGCACTCACACCACGGAGAGAGTTCTGTCCAATGTTCACAAGTATTAGTACCGTCATATATCCGTCTCGAGCTTGTTTTAAACATATTAGCGAATTTTCATCGAAAATGGAGCTATTGCAATGCCTCTAAAATGTTTTGAAATAAAAATTAGAAGAAATTTCCTATGTGAAAATCCGTTTTAAGGTATTCTGAATTGATTCCTGGATTTTAACGCTTTTATATGCATTTCATTCCAAACGATTACTACCGATAGAATTGAGATAAAAACTTCGTTCTTTCTCCACAAGAAAAAAAAAAAAAAAAAAAAGTAGCACTCATTTCAAAGAAAGGATGAGTTCTATAAGCACAATAAATTGGTCAAATTTAAAAAAAAAATTACTCAAAATATCATTTTATTTTTTAATCAACATTTTATTCCTTAGGTACAAGTGCCAGAATTTTTGGCGGATAAATATCAGTTGCGTCTTGAAATAATATTATTTCTTAAAAAACAGTTAAGAACATGTAAGTCGGAATTCATAAGCAAAACCTGAGTGTGAATGTGCACTCGCCCTCAGCTGAGTGGAGGGTCACCCTCCACTCACCGGTACGAATTCATAGTTGAGTGAGGTTGTTCACTCGGCTGATATGGGCGCACTCGGATTACGTGAGTGTAACAGTCTACTCAGGGAACGCTCAACCCTTTTACTCCGTATGTTGGCAGCAGTGAATGCATGTTTTAGGGAAAGTTCCCCTGTTTTGTGGGAAAAGAAGGGGGAAAATTTGTTAACGGTTCTGAAAGGTTAGTTTCCATTTTGTGCCTTTAACACGCCCGATGTTTCTAAAGCATTCTCTCTTACTTAGATTACATATTTACGTAGAATTCGATACAATTTCAAAACGCAGAGATCACCAAACTAAACATATTCCGATCCATTTGTCCAACTATTACGGTACAGATTAGTTGGATAAATGATCGGGATCTGTGTTAGAACAAGTGTCTGCATTTTGAAATTGTATCGACTTCTTCGTAAATATGTAATCCAAGTAAGAATACCTTAGAAACATCGGGCGGGCGTGTTAGACACAATCGACCGGGGGGGGGGGGGGGGGGGCGAGAGATACCGGAAAAGTCCCCCAATTTCAAGTACCTTAGATGTAGTGATTTGTAAGTAATTTTTTCAAGCAGAAACCTGATTGGCGATACCTAGTAGATACTGAATTGTATCTGGAAGGTGACGAATTATAGGTATACCTACCTAGTAGGTACCTATCTTCTAAATCTTACTTTCCAACCCTCAAAATGTTGTAATAGTAAGTTTATTTTTGGAGGGTGTCGTTCCACAAACCAACAAACATATATCTGCACAACAAAGAACACGCACTTGATATGACGAAGTCGCATAAAATCGTAGGGCGACTACTGTGGTGGCAACGGTAGCCCTGTCGAATTAGTTCGGTCTCCTTCAGGATATATGGGAAGTGGAACGTTCCGGACACTCTCTTTCCTTAACTGAAATCGTCAGCAGAACTGGTCACTTTCGTAATATTCAAATGGTTTAGACAATCTCTTATGTATCTTTTCGGTATTCATCCTTGTCGCCGTTCTTAAACAACAAAATCGTCCCACTATTCCACCTCAAATAACTCATTCCACTCAGAATACATGATATTAGGGAAAAAACTGAACGAATTATTAACGAAATACGATAGCAGCTGATGCACTAAAGGGCCCCCCCCCCCCCCCCCCATCACTCAGGATATTGCACCGTTGAGCTGAGGGGCCATCAGCTCAACGCCAGTTTATGAATTCCGTTGAGTGTGCGCTTAAGGTGCCCACTCAGTGCGCCCTCAAATCACGACTATGAATCGCTTTGATTGCGTGGTTTCCCTCAATGCTACACTTAGGAATCCACTCACTCCGCCCGTAATATAGTTTCGTAGGACATGTTCTGTATGCTGATTATATGTTATTTATTTGTGTGGTACCTACAAGTTAATTTATCATTGTTTTCAATTTCGGTATTTTTCCTGGTCAAATGCTTTTCCTGAGCGTCCCAAGCATTTAAAAGAATATTTATAGCCATTGAGTTCAAGTTCACTCAGCTGATCAGGAACGCCCAATCATATTCCAGATATTCAATAGAAGCGACCATTCAAATGTCAGCTTTCTAGGTTTGACATGAGTGGAGGGTCGCTTACTCTCTCAACAACTGTTGTTATCAAATTTTTACTGAAAAGGACTAAATTCCATTCATTTTAAGCCGAATATTTAAAAAAACAAGAACTATAGATGAGAGAACTGTTGTGTTAGGAAAGTAAAAAGTTCAGCTAGATCCTGGGACTGAATTTTTTTATTACAAAGTAATTCATACTAATTTATTTACTTAAAATTCGTTAAAATGTGTTAAAAATCGCGAATGCTTTGTGAAAATCGCAGACTACTATACTTCACTAAAACTGCAAATGAAAGCTTTTTCACAGTAAAGCTTGGTAAAAAATAGGAATCAATACAGAATTCAACAAATAATATATGAAAATATTTATTCACAGTCTCGCAATCGATTGATTTTGAACAAACCAATCCACAGTATCTTTTATGGCAACATCAAAATCGGTAAATTTAAAATCGGGGGCCAATTGTCGTAATTTAGCGTTACTGGCAGTTTTCTTGTACTGCCCATCCGCTTTGGTGGTGTCGAAAATGAGTTCTCCCTGGAAGGCAAACGCTGAAGCAATTGATCTGGCAGTATCAGCTATAGAAATTTCCGACGATTCGTCCACTGAAACAGGAAAAATATTGAACCTAAAAGTTTAATTCCCAGATATCTACTCTACTTACGAGAAATGAAATCGTCGAAGCTAGTTTCTCGATGGAAACAGAGGGAACGACAGTGAAATATTTATGTCCATATTACACAACTAAAGACGTTTTCTCTCATGACTGAAGTCAGGCTTAAGTACATCTACCGTGAGAAGAGAGTTTACCATGATGAGATTTTAACATTTGCGACTGATTGCGAACTGATTTTATCAGTTGCGTAGAAAAAAGTAAATAAATATTCACTCTTCCAATTTCTGTAATTGAAATCATTGACTGATGAAAATAAATAAATTAAGATGAATATTGACACAAGGGAAATTATTTTTCGAGTCTCTATATTTAGCAATGTAGGATGTTCAGCGGAGAGGGTTTCTGCAAGTCAGCACTTGGCGAGCAAACCAAGCTGCGGACTTCCTCTCCAGGAGTCAGTTAAGTTTTCACAATCAAACGCGTTGCAACCCCCGCAGCCGGCTGGGTCCTACGCTCTCAACTTCCTAATTAGCTAGATCTTCAATTCATTCAAAATAGTCGAAGCGATCACAGATCATTATACTCATTCAATGCAGCCTTTCTTTACAAACAACAGTTTCTTTACAAAATGAGGGATTCTTTAAAAAATGCAAAAAACTTGTGGCAGTAAAATAAGATGAGTTTTTCATTTTTTACAACAGATGTAAGTATTTTTTACAACTGGAAAAATAACGTGCTTAGTAACTAACGTAACCAGAACGAATCAGAGTTTGTAAAGATTCGCAGCCATTTTCTGTAAAGAAGCAATTCTGTAACGATGCGTCCGGTAAAGATCCAGTTATGGCACTCATTCCCTAAAAATGATTTAGCATCATAATGACTCGAAGATGAAAAAATGAAATAAAACATCATTAATAAACTCTCATTTGTAAAATAAAAAACAATATTAAACATTTTTGAACAACTTTTTCTAAGATTAAACTTCGTATCACAATGTTTTTTTTTTTAAATCAGCCACGGTGCCAATTTATCTTCAAACAATCAAAATCACATTTTAGTCTTTAAGTCACTCGGCAAAAATTAGACCAAGTATACAAATCAACTTCTTAATTTTTTTTATTTTTTATCTTATTGTATTCTCATGTGATAAAAACAGTCTCACTACTAAATTACAGTCTCATTTGACAAAGCTGAGCAAAATTTTGCTTAATATCACTGAATCCTTATAATATTAAAAATCAGAATGGCCATAAAATCCACAAAATAAAAAACAGTAAAAATAATACACTACTTACGGTAAGTAATGTCTCCTGTTATATAAGAAGCAACTTTTGAACGATTAAAAATAGTGCCAACGCAGCGTGAAAACTTAAATCCTAAGACCAGCAGTTTCATCGTGGAAGTTTGTTTCCTCTTCATCCGCAGCTGAGAGTGGAGCTGAGGCATTTTTGTTTATGACAGTTGTACAAATCTAACTATTCTCTTTCAATCCAGTCAACCCCAAAATTTTTTCCAGCAAAACTACAACATCCCTCAATTCGGCATCTTTAACAATGACGAGTCTGAGTAAAAGTACAGTTCTGCCACCATTGAAACCGTAAGGAAACAGTTTTGTTAGCAACTGATGTATCGAACGTAAAGAAGCATATTTGCAACTCGTCTACCGGAGTAAACAACCTGTTTTGCGCGAAAAATTCTATTAAAAGCCACTGCCATCTCAATTTTTGTAAAAATCGTAAAGAAACACTTTTTTTTTTTAACCCCATAACAATATCGAGTTATAGCTGTGCTGTGATAGGTTTTGCAATGTGCGTTGTTAGATATGGCATGATAATGTTGATGATGCTGAGTTGTGCTATAATTCATAGTCTGAATTCATTTCAAGAAATATTCTTTATTTACTTTAACTAAGTTATTTTTTTCGAAAAATGAAATACTAAGCATAACATTTGTTTTCTGCAAGAAAAAAAAAAGAGGCTTACGAAGAAACGTCAAGAAATTAAAATGAATGCTGCATATTTGAAATCAACGAGGTTTTACTCTAGGCCTGAAAAATTGTTGCTACTAACTAATGTCATGATGGATGTTAGACGATGAAATACGAAAAAGTTGAAAGACGTACCAGATAATATAATGGGTTGAATATCGTTATATTCTCTGAGAATGATAAGAACCAAACGTGCCAAATCCAGGGAATATATAAACTGCCTCAGAGGTTTCCCTGTGCCCATTACAGTGAAAGTGTTGGATCCTGAAACATGAAATTACCAGGTCATACATTTTGGAACCTTACAGCAACATGGGGGATATATTGGAGTCACGGAATGCCTGCAGCCTTCAAGATAGAGTGGAGGAATTTTGAACGAGAGCCAACGTGGATTACAGAAAGGTTACAGAAATGTTGAAGCAGTTTTTACTCTCACAATTTGGTAAACTGTACCATGTACCGAGGAGCAGTAAGTTCTCATTCGCCCATTTTTTATGCTTCTTCAATAATTATGATTGCCGGCCGGAAACCTCCATTTGCACCAGGATCAGGCTGAGTACAGTTTTGCTAGCATTTTCATGTAGAGGTTGGACAATGTAATATGAGCATCGTTGTGAGCAGGTACCATATTTTGTCTCATACTCAAATATCATCATTATTTTGTTCTAACCAAGATCTTTGACCCATCATTGTCTTGTTATTTAGGGAACATCGGTGATAAGGTTATCACAGTTCACCCAAATCATATTCCGTAGAACTTTTGACAAGAACACTTGATCTAATCTTTCAGAAATTCAACACTAGTTCAACTAGTAATTTAAATCTTGCAGGAGGGAAGCATACAGGGAGTGATAATAACATTGTATGGTCCTTAGAGTTCATATCTATCTAACACAAATTAACCAGGTACGTTCCTTATTTGGGCATCAATAATTAATTCTTGATTTTTTAAAAATTGTTTTTTAACAAAGAAGTTACTTTTTTGGTTGAGAGGGTATGAATTAGAATCAGAACTTACAATTCTAATAAAAGAGAATATAACAATAAGCTACGATTGAAATTTCAAGTTTCTTGCAATATGGCCAGTGACCCAATTTTTTTTCTTCAATATACGATCTGTTTAGCCTATCCGTGAGACATGACAATAAACTAGTAAATTAAGTAGCGTACCTTCATTTGTCGCTTTGTGTAATTTCCTTATTAGTCCTGGAATGACGTGACTGTGTTCTTCACTAAAATTATCATGAGGCCCAAAAACGTTGCAGGGAACAAACGAAGTGAACATCTTACCGTGTTGTTCGTAATAACCTCTGTTTAAGACGTCTAGCATCCTTTTAGCGTAACTGTAGCCGAAATTGGAAGAGTGGGGCGGGCCGCTATGAACCTATAACAATAACACTCATAAAGGAAGGGGACATAATAATACTCTCTTACTCCTACTCTTGACACACCAGGTTTGTCTGGAGAAACAAAACCTTGTCAGATCAGAATCAGGGTAGTATAGCACTAAATACGTCAGTGAAACTGAACAGTGATAATGAGGATCAAAAAGATTGTCCATCCCAAACAACCAAACCCTAACATATTTGGTTAAATTACAGCTTCAGATCTTCTGAGTAACAAAAAAATCCTAGTTTTCTAAAATCATGGATTATATGGGTACTTATGTGAGTTTGAATAGCATAAATGTGTCTAACAACGCAGTACTTGTTGTTTGTTGTAACACTACCCATCAAATCCATGGGAACCCCATTCCCCTCACTCTTCTAGTGCCATGGGTTCCATAGCAACCATAGTCTTACTCTTGAGACACCAGGTTTGTCTGGAGAAACACTACCTACCTTCTCAGGTCAGAATCTAACCATAACCAGAGTTGGAAGGTAATGATTACTTTGAGTAATGATAACTTTTTTAATTACTTTGCTGTTTTGATGGAAATTCACCTTGGCTGACACCAGCCATAGTCAAAACTCAGAATGTGAATTCAGAGTGAAACATGTGAATTCAGTCCTATGAAGAAGAAAATTTCATTGAGAGTAATTGTAATTCCCATTCCAATCCCTGTGATGGTAATTGAAAATGCAATTACTTTTTCTGATTACATGCAATGGGAATTCAAAAAGCCCATTCCAATAGTTATTTCCATTTAATCGGAAAAAAGTAATCTTAATTTCGATTACAATTACAGGAATTGGAATGGAGTAATCCCATTACACGCCTGTAATTGGACTACAAGTGAATGGGAGATTTTATGAAGTTTTGGGCAAAACCAAAGTCTTTCATTTTTATTGGTGGATGTCATTATCTTAAGGGGAGGGGGTCCGCAGAGTGGTTGGTACAGTTTTATAAGTTTCTCAGTGATTTTGGGACTGGAGCAAACTCATAATAATTACTTTCTCGGTGATGTTATTTTTCTACGCAAGAAAGGTATTTTTAAATTGGAATCCTGCCAATTAACCTCTATCAAGTCATCCCAGATGTAAACCAACTCGGTTTAATTACTTTTTCCGTTCACATGTGATTGGAATGGGTTTTTCGAATTCCCATTACATGTAATCAGAAAAAGTAATTGCATTTTCAATTACCATTACAGGAATTAGGATTGGAATTGCAATTACATATCTTCAAAAGGAATGGGACATTGTAATGGGAATGGGAATTCCTTTTATAACAACCCTGACCGTATTGGTAACGGCTTTGTAAGTTTACGAATTTATTAGTTTAACTACGAGGTATTTTCTGTAGTCATCTACAATCATAATAACGTACTAGTGAACGTGGTCTTGGACCATCCTAGGACAAGATTTCCCAAACACCGAAGGGAATCTTGTTTGTTCGGTAGGATGTCGTCTAGGGTCTCGTTGTTTTGACTTCACAGGATATATCTTGCAACAGCTTCTCCTTCATACATCTATTCTGAAATCCATGCCTTGCAAAGAAGCTTCATCTCGTTCTAAGGAAGGAATGTAGGATGACATGACAACAATATTACATATTGTTGTAAGGGAAATGTATAAGGAAGGGAGATGAGAAAGAGTAGGGTTGCTATGTAATCAGCAGCGCCAACTATGATAGTGAGAAGGGGGGCTAAATGAGAAGTGTGGTGGAGGGGCTAACTGGAAAATAGAGGTGAGAGATGGTAAAGAGGAGGGTCGGTATGGAACCCACAGCACCAGAAGAGAGGGGGAATGGGGTTCTCAAGGGTTTGGTGGGTGGCATTGCAACAAACAGTAAATACTACGTTTTTAGACACATTGTGCAATTTAAACTCACATAAGTAGAAACACGCTTTGGCGTTTGTTTTAATAACCGTAACCAAACCTAGAAGACGAGAAACTAGTACGAAACAGCCAACTACAAAGCTGCAATATTCTGTTTTTTTTTTATTTTTTTTTTATTTTTTTTTTTTTTTTTTTTACCACAGTGCCTTGTGAGCCTATCAGTTTAGATGACAAGTGTACTCCAATATACGTTTTAAACGTTGGAAATTAAACTTACCATAGTTTCATCGATGGGATAAGATGTTTTATCCGGGAATATACAGGTCGAAAGACAAGATAAGACTTTTTTCACGCCCATTTCATGACTGACACTCAATACGTTGTCATTTATTTGCATGTTCTTTCTCTGGAAAACAAGAAAAAAAAGTTAAGTGCAGTTCCATTGAGTACAAAACCGTTCTATAGTTATCTGTAACACGAATCATTAATTAGGTACATAATGGTACACTATCATGAAAATATACCCTCATTATTCAACAAACATACATACATAAAAATACAAGCCGAATAGAGTCCTTTTGAAGTCGGTAAAAAAAAAAACAAATGCCTAATTTTATTGCAAGGGTCTCAATGCTCACCTCTACATCCGCATCATTAGGTACAGGAATCTGATTTATTAAAATGAGTTAAGAAAAAAATTTTTAAAAACTTGAGTTGAAACTATTTCAACTTTAGACTGAAACACAAATTTAGGTGAGCTCTAAATTTATGAAATGTAGTCCATGTATGACAATACAACAGTTTAAATTGTTGTTTGAAGGACAGAGAACATGGGCACGATTGTGCGTCAACAATTTGACTTGTTACATACACCACTACAATACACAGCGAAGTTTGTTTCAATGTATTTTGGTTTATAACTTTCACTAATGAAATTCTGTAATCGAACTAGTGAAAACAATTTTAACCCCCCCCCCCCTCCTCCTCCTCAAAATTTGTTGCTTTACTTTCGAAGATGTGTAGCGTCCACAAAACGAATTAAAAAAATCTGTCCGTCCGGTTTTTCTCCCAAACTACTGAACCTAAATAAATGAAACTTGGGTCAAAAATCACATTTGGGGTCCAGTAGGCACTGAACTCTTGGCATCGATCTCAGTCAATCCTAAAGGGTGAAACAGAAGAGCTGAAATTCTAAAAATCTGAACATCGAAAACTTTTGAAATAACATCATTGTTCTTGTGTTCCTTTTTGATAGATGTGTCTTCAAAGATTAGAATGAGCAAACACTTCACGGTCATCCGTTCGCTGACCCCAAGGGGTAAAGCATTGACAGAAAAAGGAACAGCGACATGAATGTGAATGTGCTTGGACATAGTGGATTTCATGTTCATATTAAGTATATTGTTGCACCATTGTCGGTATTGACATTCCAAGAGCTTACATAAAGCTGCCTTATTGGGAGATATAAGCTAGGAAACTGTAAAGGCTATTTTCTGTCCTTACCACCCTACAATGCGGAAATATCAGGATTTTTCATTTATTTAGGTTTTTACAATCATCCAGGTCATTCTACTTATTCAGGTCCACCCTCCACTCTAGGTTCAGTCACATTTGTAGTTCAATTGGTCCCATGAATCAAACGTTATGGGCAATTGTGTAACAAATATGATGATGAAGTTGCCTAAATCTAATGTGAAGTAATACAAATGCACTCTAACAAGTTAAGCTTCAATAGTATTAATTCTTTTCTCATGTACAAATACTGGTAATAGGTCTAGATGAGTTTCTCAATTTCTTCAACAGTTTTTTTCTTTCATTTATTTCTTTTTAAAATCATTTTTGGCACATTTAACAATTGAACCCGTTCGTCGAAAGATTGGTACCTATTCCTGTATGTGTTATTCAGATAATTCCAGTGATTTCCGTAATAGGGCTATCTGAAAAGAATCAACCTTTGTGTTAGAATTATGTTTAACTGTTAATGGTAACTTTAATTTTTTTCCTTGTTCAGTGAGCTTTTATTTTGAAGGTCTTGGAATTAATAACGGATTCTTCCTTCCCATCAAAACGACTGTCGAATGAATGATTAGGTTTCAATTCTTAATCTCCGGTTTCTGTTCTTAATTGTTAACATATCCTGGCTAATGAAAAAAAATCTGATTTTCAAGTTGTTTGTACTCTTAAACGTTGATGTGATGTTTCCTAACATTCGAAAGTTTCACTTCGATGTCTCTAAAGCTGAAAAAAATACCAGCTAATTTCTAGTTTAGAGTTCTAAGTGAAAATGTAAATACTTACAAAGAAGTCCAAATTATGACTCATGTTGTAAAATAATCCACCGACCATCGCCGCCAGATGAATCACATGAGTGGGCTTATATTTCATAAATAGAGCTTTTGTTTCATTCAGGTCGCTGAAATGAAGGAGAATAAAATGGTTATTTTCAACTATTCAAATGTATGATCGATTATATTAGTATACTCCAAATTAATTTAGACAGCTCTCATTGTAATTAAGGCAAAGAAACGAGGATATATTTCATTTGATTGCGGTTATTGGCGGACAGGATCAAGTATTTTAGTGTTCGTACCATTGATGAAAACGATTTTGTATCATTTCTTGAAGATGGAAAGTTTGGAAAAAGTGGGAAACTATGCACGTGATGCTAGGTAAAACCACAAAGCTCTCATCAGGAAATTTAACAAGTGAGATAGCCTGTCTGTAGTTTTAAGAGGAATAGTTATCATTAATTTATTTTATATTTCTGTACATGCAAAAACTTATTTTAATTTTAATTCAACATTCCTCACGAAAGCAAAATGTAATAAATTGATTATAACTCATTTATGATTACTCATTGAATTCAACAAGTTAATTGAACATAGAGTATAATTTAGGTCAAATTCGGGATGGAGCCTAAAGCTAAGTCTATTTTTGTTCAATATTGTTTCTTTTCATTTCGTGATTGGATGTGATTAATCAATAATAAATTTATTTATTTTCTTCTGCAGATTAATAAGTTCTTCTACATCAAAGTAATGTGTTGATGATGAAGTAACCAATTATTGGCAAGGGGCTGAAAACCGTTGGTTCATCCGTAACGACGTTAAGCTTCGCTTTTTAAAATTGCATTAATTGCGACGCAACGTGGAAAATATGACTCATTTAGGTGGACAAAATTCTGAAACTCGTCCATACTTAACCTTTGTATTCCCAGATTACGGAAAAAATAATAGAAAAAAATCGAATTAATTGATTGACACGATTGGCGAGCACACAGTGGTCTAAAATCAAACTGATTTGCTAAAATTTGACTGAAAAAAAAAAAAAAAAAAAACCTATCACCCAAAACTCAAAAAATCGCAACAATTCTTTGCAATATTGAAAGACTAGAAGAATTGATGGAACAACTCCTACAAACAAATCCTTGGGGTAACTTGGGGGAAATATAGTTTTTCGTTATTGAATAGGGGTATACATTTACAAATTGCTAAATTAAATCTACAAGTAAAATGCAATGTATATTCAATAAGAATGTAGAAATTTAATGTCTTAACTGTCTCAGCAATGTCCATTGTTGAACAAAAGCAATAAAACTTTACGCTACGCTCACGTTGAAAATAATAAATGGCCATCGAATAAAGATAATCCCACTGCCGGTTATTAGGCACTTGTGTAAACATGATTGATTCCCTCCTTTACTATTTGCTTGTAAACACGGTATGGCGGGAAATATTAGTATAAAGCGTCTTACTAACTAATAATAAAAAGGTAAAGCACTCGGAAATTCCAAACTTTTGACTTGTCTTTTGTCCACCTAAATTGGTGATTTTGCCGTGTGTGCGACGCAAGAAAATCTGTAGGGATGCCACCATTGATGTCACTGTACACCAAGCACTACACTATTTTAACAATATTGATTTTTGTCTGTCAGCTGGATAACGTACAACTAAGGCATGTTCTACCACTGTTTTTTCCTATTAGTCGTTTGAAAAACAAAATTAATGCTCCAACTCATTTTTTCGTTTGACATCTTTCTCCAACATTTATTTCGATTTGTTACGAAGGGCAACAGTTCAGTTCGTCCCATTTCCTCACTTTTATTTGAAGCTTACCAAAAGTACGTATTTTATGCTTTGTTTTATAAGATGACACTGACAAAAATGTTTCTTAAATGAACCACATTTACACCGGAAAGTGTTAAAATTCCCTAAATAAGGTATGGAGGCGCAAGGTGTTGAGTTTAGATAACGTATCACAGATTACGTGTAACGCACAAAGATAAGTGATTTAAGTACAAGGGCTATCTAATAAAATAATAAACCACTTTGTAATAATTTTCAGCGTTTTTCCATTAGATATTGGAAAAATAAATAAAATGCGTCAACTAATTTTTTTACTCACTTGACAGTTTTTCCCAACATTTATTTGGCACAACAATCCCCATTTGCTCACTTTTATTTGGATCTTATCACACCAACACTACAGCGTTCTAAAAGTAAGTTCGTGGTTCGAACTTTGTTTTATATGATGAAACTGATAACTCTATTATCTCAATGAGTTGAGATAATACTGGATATAGCAACAAATCCTCAAATTAATACAATAGAAATAATGTATAGTAAAGGGAATTGGATATTTTAATACTAACCACAAATCTGCTTCCTTACTTCCAACGAACACCCAGCTTTCATTGGATCGTTTTTCTTTTTGTACAACCTCTTTGATGGCGTTGCCGACTAAGCCAGTACCACCAGTAACAAGTACTATCCATTCGTCAGCCATATCAACCTAAAAGAAAAATACATACCATTAAAATGATGTTGATAAAATACATTGCCCACAAGCAAAATGGCATAGGATGAATAAAACCTGACTAACTCCACCATAGCCGGTCCCAAGCCCATGTTGAGAAAGGAGTAGGGCTACCGCTATAACCTGAATGGGATATATATATAAGATCCATCTCAGGTAGTAATAGCCTTTACGCATCTTAGGACTCGGAAGCAGCGGTGGGGTGATATGGATGCCTCACAGAGACACCTCTGCCAAGCTAGGGTGCTGTGGGCCAATCCCTCACACGCCCGAAAACAATTATGATTACAGAAACCAGTACGAATAATCGCTGAACGAAACGTTGAAGACTTTTGGCATGAAAATGACTACCTGAATTAGAATATCAGATCGCTAATGGACGCTTGGAAGCTGAACAATGTATCGAGTGAGATGGAGACATTATCGACTTATTAGGCTTGAGTGAAGTCAGATGGAAATATTTTGGCCAAGTAAAGACCAGAGGAGGACTGACGTTCATATATTCAGGGCAGCTGGGAGAGATGTTCATACATAGGAACGGAGTCTGACTCCTGATGAATAAGAATTTTGCCAAAGCCTTGCTGGACTGGAAACCTATCTCAGATCTTTATCATTTCAGCTCGGTATAAATCACCAAGTAGGATACTAATTGCCAGAAGATAATAGTTTGCCAAAGTGAACAAATAGGTCATTTGCTATTTTAAAGGTAGCGTTCAAGGTACCTAAACCCTGTACTACTACTTTAATTCATGCTCAAGCGCCAAATAGTCAAACGTTGAATATTCGCAAACCCCCTCCTGTGATCTGTAGAGGATTGAAACCCGTTGAACCTGGATAAAAACTTGTTTTACTCGTTTCTGAAAGAGATTCCATTGGAAAAACTTGAACTTTCTCCACACTTATACCCCTTTCTGTCTAGGTATCAATAATTTGTCTCCATACCGTTTTTAGGTTTGTGTGAACAGTTAGCCTGGAAAAGTTCTGAACTGACCACACCCCTTTGTACGCACAGAAACAGAACAAGCTTGGGATTTTCAATTCACTGTGTACAGAGCCAGTTTGGTCTTGAATGAGTTCTGAGAGTTCAAGTTCTTTTCGGAACATCCAGTCCTATTTCTATTATTTCCCCTGAGGTACGAACTAAATCACTCTATTTTTTCTTTAATTAAAATCTTTAAATCACTAGACAATTTTTTCTTTAAATTCTGTTTTAATTTTTTTTTTTCCCCTGTGGTGTTGGCAAGTAACGCTTCTCATTATCATCAGCATCAATCTGTTTGCTGTGTAGTGTTTTCTAAAATTCTGAAATTGTAATCTCTCCTGAAACGGAATGAGACGGATTCGTGAGCAACTGGGGAGATTCGGACGCTGAAAACAGGATATTCTAATATTTCGGCAACTATTTTTCTAACAACAAAAGCTTCTGAACGTTAAGTCGTTATTCCTTTATTTCAATAAACACTAGAATTTGAATTGAGATTGTTAATAGCTGGTGTCGTAGGTACCATAAAGATGCTGTAAATTTATATTGGTCTATTAATTTACACAACGTTTAGTCAATTAAATCGTCGACTCAGTGATATGAGTGATCATGAGGCACTTTGGAAATTTTGAACCCTCTTAAAAATTGGGTAGCTTCTGATGCCCGGCAATTTTAAGGTTTTGGATGGTTTTCTCATTAGCCAAAGTGTCTGTCTAATGCCATAAAAGTACATTAAAAGTAAAGTATCCTTATCTATTTCTACCAGTTTCTTTCACACATAGTGAATCATTTCCCACCTCTATTCTGAGTAAACAATCGCCTAATTTAATCTGATGGGCAGGGTTGGCGTCAGGGTATCTGGAATAGGTAAAAATACACTCAGTATTTGAGTTCTTATCTGCCTGCGTGCTCTGAATATTTTTAAATATGTTTCCCTGTTCAATGTTGGAGTTTGAATTTGGATAATGACAATGAGTTTCTGACCCATCTCAGTTGCCGGGAGATTCTATGATAGAGCTGTCACAGTTTCCATATGAAATATTGATAGAAACTGGGGGTTTTGATACTAGATGATTTTTATCAAAGTCAGATGGCGCATTACCAAGTGTCTGTGAGACTTCGTGGATGGGTTCCTATATCGCTTTGCTTTTCATTAACAACATATGTACATAAGTCAGCTTGTTCGAAATTGTTCTCCTCAAACTCAGCGAGTTTTCGGTTATCGTGTTCGCATCGAACCGACTCCCTAGCAAACCACCAATGTTCTCAAAGAGATGTAAATAGTTGGACGCAAACTCTACGAGACCCCCATCAGGAATCCGTTAGGAACACGAAGATTAACATGTTTTCCGGTCTTCTTTTGGAAATGACCAATTGGTGTCAGGAACCGGTCAAAACTCCCCTTATTCAATTGAATAAATCCAAAAATATCCCAAAGCAGTTTATTTAAGTCGATTTCTATTATTTTTAAAACGTGTTTATAAGTACGTGTATAGAATGGAACGGAGGAAAACTGATTCCATGAAGTTATAAACACGCAACGAATTAAAAAAGCTTTGCCAGCTCTCTGAATTACAGATCTTCTCTTACCAATCAAGTTCATTTTACTGTAAAGGTCAAAATCCGATTTTTTCTGTCTGGTTTTCCAAGTTCCTTGACGTATTAGAGATACGATCGAACAGGTTTTTCAAGTCTAAACATCTCGATTAATCAAAGAAGCGATGTTTGAACCACTCTGCGGCTGTTGATGGTCTTTGTTCACTATAATAGTTGACGGTACATTGAGTTGTCTTTCATTCTATATTTTGCTTAATTTGAAAGGTTTTATTCAGTTTTGTCTGATTTGTTTTGAGCGAATTAGCAGACTCGCAAGGAGTATGTATTAGCAATGGGTACGAGTCATTCTTTAGAAACCCTGCTTTTGCTTACCCAACGACTGACATGGAATAAGCCCCAGACTCAGAGCTCATTCAGCTAAACAGAGTTAACGAATCCACCTTCTCCACCAAACGTATGGAGGCTTTATTACGAGCATGTAAACTCTTAACTTAGAGCCGATTGCAACAGCTTTCGGTAGAAGTTCAGTGTAGGGGGCCCCTCCTGATAAGACCGTCGTAACTCGATGTCTATATATCGATCCACGCTTGCGATATATAAATCGATGATACTAGTAACCTCTACAAACTGCAACTTTTGAATATGGCGGAAAACAACGAACTTTTAAGTAGCAAATGGAGGGAAATGAACATGGTGAAATACGTAGGTTACGCGTCTGGAAGGGAAATAAACATCTCGCTGAGCAACATTATCGGGGTTCCTTCCGGAATTTAAAAAAACATATGACCAGGATGGGTTTCGGTAAACGGAGAATGAAAGGTCTGTATTTAAACAACGAGTTTTGGTAAGATTATGACGACGGGTTCAGGTAAAGGCTGGAATGTGTTCTGTCTATTTAGGTGGTCTGGATGCTCGCTTCGCTCGCATCTCAAAAACAGAAAAATATCCTACATCAATCCTTTTAGTAAAGTATAGATTAGTTGGACAAATAGATCAGTTGTGCTGGTTGAAGAACGAAAGGTTGAGAATAAAAGCGGGAAAGATGGCGGGACTTCAGCTGGTGGCAAAAGCAATCCGACATGCAACAGTATCGATATTGTGATCCTATATAAACATCGATCCTAGTACACATCGATATATCCTTCTTATCAGAAGGGGCCCAGCTTCAGCCCAGCTTTCCGTCAGAAACTCACCAATAGCAAGAAAAATTTTCTATTATATTTATATGTTTCTCCGGACTTGAGTTTAGCTGTGGGTGAGTAGATGTAGATGTAGGATTAAAACTCTCAGGGTGGGGGTTCGGGAGCCCCCAGCACGGAAGCCTGTTGGCTTATTGTACTTTCCTGGGAGTTTTACTTTTAATCATGGAGATTCAGCCCCTTGGTGAGGGGTTTGAGGCCCTTGATTAATTGTTCGCTCTGAATAGACCTCATTGGGGTTTGAGCCCCAAAGAGTTCAAATCTACGAGATGCGAGTGCAGGACACTCAAATATTATGTGGGATGCCGTTTCGTCAGCCTCCTCACATAGCCTGCACAGGGTTGTACTTTGTGTTACCCCAATGCGGTGTAGGTGGAACCTTAGGGGTACAAAGCCGGTTATGAGGCCGACCATTGTTCTTAGTTCCCCTGTGGGTGAGTGGAAATGAATCCGAACTGATACTTACTCCATGCAAACCTCACAGTAGACTACAACAATAAGAACAAAGATATACTCACATCAATATAGGCCTGATTTGATTCCAGTAAAATCAAAAATATTGTGGGAGACCAAGAGAAAAATCAGAGCAACGTCACAACAATAACAATGATAATAATAAAATGATAAGAACACAGGGGGGTGGTGGTAAAGTTCTCTTCTGCATGAGAGGAAGAAGACAGAGAAATGTTGTCGATTTGTCTTCTCTTCTCGGCTGATCATGGCCTAGCCAGTAGTCACTGGCGCTTCAACATTTCTGTGTTCTTTTTTCTGTAGCTGTCATCATGTTGAGGAGTAGGACATTTGAGGAGCTTACTTTCAAACAGGCACAAATCTATTCCGACAAAATGTTCAGGAAGTGAAAAAAACGATTTGCAGATTAGTGGAGATGTTTTTCTGCAGTTTCTCATCAGAGTAATGTGTGAGAAGGCACAAATAAGATGCCTCAGATTATGAATCAATTTTCTCCAAAACACGAGGCTGTATATCCATTTTCATTTAGGAAATGTGCCCTTTTGATCAAAACTCATGGATTTGTGCCTTCTTGAAAACAAAAGAATTCATTCTCCATTCGGTAGGTTTTATGGAAAACTACTTGACTCCATATTTCCATTTGTCATGCCTGCCATCTATCGAGTCTCGTGTAAATATTCAACGTTAAGACGAAGGCGCAATACTTCTTTTTGGAAATGTGCCTTTTTGAAAACCTACGACTTCTCGCCTGACGAAATTCGGAGGTTATGTGCCATTTGGATTGCAAGGCACTGAAAAAAATGTAGGGGACGGATTTGTTACCTTTTGATGCAAACACGTAACTTTAGCCCCGGAATTGACGTGGATGTGTTCTGTTTTGTTTGGAAATGATAAGGGATCTGATTCAACTCATATTCAGAGATAGAAAATTGAGAAAAAAGCGTTTTCTCCCAGATTTGGATATTTGCCTTTTTGAAAGTAAGCTCCTCATTTTGTTTTTCATTTCCAATTGTCAGCGCATTACAAACTAAAGGCTACAATCCCAACTACAACGCTGTTGGTAGATGATAATCCACCATCCATCTTCATGTAATTACAGTTCTCCTCAGTTTTATTCACGGATTCTGCTAGTACCAATACCTAGTCTACATATGTGATAACCAATTTTTTTTAAACTTTTCTTTCTCCCATGGTACAAACACTGCATGTTCCTTGAGCCACCTTGTTTGTACCTTTTATTGTGGGACAGATGGTTTCACCGTGCTACAGTAGAAATAATATTGGCAACTATTTACAACGGTACATTTAACTACCATGAACAAAACAGGATGATTAATATCCACGTTCCTCTCAAAACGATTCGAGGTTTTCAACATTGAAATTCTGGTTACCCCTGGTGACTACCTGATCATCCCCAAAAGGGTCTCTTATTTGTCCATCTATTGTCACCTTACATATTATGTTTATCAACATTTATCAAATTTGAGTTTGATTTTCTGCATCACATTACTTATCACAATCATGGAGCAATCATTGAACATCTGATCTTCTTCCATTTTATCTTCTTTCTTCACTTCTGGAATTTGGCTGATTTGTTTTAAAAATCTATTTATTCTGTTACTCACTTCTTCAACAATGTAAGCCTACTAGGTTCCTGAAGGATGGAGATGTCTGAAGGGCTCATACCTTCACCTAGAAGCTTACCAAAAGAACTTGTCTCAAGGAGATTGGGAACAGCTCAGTAAAAATGGCAACGTTCATGCTTACTGTCAATGCTATAATTAGGGACTTGTGAACGCGTGCACAAATACTCAGATATAAGATGTACAATATGAGACAAATAAAGGAAAAAATAATGAAACACTGCTTGCTTATTCAGTATAATAATCTGAGGAGCTATCAGTTCTTTACGTTTTATGAGCATACGCCCCGTTCTTGGAATCAGACTCATTTCAAGACTAGCCACCACGTGGATGGTTGAAAGGTACTAGTAAAAGCGGAGTTTACACTGATTTAGGGGGACAATGGAAGCAGAGTGCAATCTGTTGTGGCTGTGAAGCAGCTTGAGGTAAGTACAAGTTGGAATTCTATTAGTCTTAAGAGTCAAATGTGATGCATGCCTTGAGGAGGCTGAAAGGAGAAATATCTGGATGGTTGAATTTGACAAGGAAATTAAATTACAAGGGTTGTTGCAGTAGGGGGTAAAGAGAAGTTATAGCTACTATACTGTAACAGCATGACATTGTCTTTACTGGCTAGGGGTTGTTGGTTTGCTGAAAACGGGATCCACATGGGGAGGGGGGGATTATATGGAGCCTCTATCTCAGGGCCGGAAATCTATCACAGAAATCATTTAATGCACGAAACACGACAGATCACTACAACAGTCACTCAAACACTGACTTGGCCTGTTTTCACAAACAGGACTACTAGTTAAACGGCTCCGTACTCAATTCTATACTCTATACTTGCAGGAAGAGGACTGGCCAATAGTGGAGGGACAGAAGGGCCCAACTACCCTGCACCCCCACCCCTCACCAGGAATCCAACCTCTGGTTTCCCGCCTCCCGCACTAGCGCCTCTTGGTTTCCAAATTCAAGCGCAGGGGTGTCTAAGGGAGGCTTACAACAAGTAGCCACTCATAACATACATTCCTTGTTCATCGATAAATTATGGTGATTGTGTCTGGAGTGAACTTTTGGTGAGTGGGGGCTGCCGAGTTTTGATGGAAATATGGCTGTCACATATGGTTCAAGAGGACTCTTAGGTTGAATTCAGCATCTGGTACCAGTCATCCAGTTCTGCTGGTAAATTTATCACAGGGAAGGACGATTGCCTGGGTGTCTTGGGATTGGGAGTAAGAAACATTTGTTCTTATAACTGCCTAAGATGGGTCCCTAAACTACCTACTTGTGGGGTGGTCTTATTTATTTTCCTTGTTTATAAAAGACGAAGATACAAATTATATACAACCTACAAGAATGGAAAGGATGGAAACCCAACGACTAGATTATAACAAATTAAAGTATAGATTTGCTGTTACATAAATATTGTAGTGCAATAACCTTGGACAGGAGAGTATGTTTGTGAGTAATGTGTCACCTCGTGATTAATCGAATAGGTAGGTAACATTATCTTTGACGACGATTGTTGCGTGTCAATTAAACCTACTTAGAGACAAAGACGAATCTCTAAGGCTGATACGAGAGCTCGTAAGTAAAAGGGTAGAACCCCCCGCCTTCGCATACATATTTCAGCAATGTTTCATCACCGCTATCAGCTTCTCTCATTAGGGCCGCACAAGTGACGGATGACCGTAACGACCCCCCAACTTATCATTACAACCTCCTCCATCGAACCACCTACCTACCTACCTCTATTTTCTCCTTCCTGAGGTCCCACCCCCGTTGGATTTACATAATCCCTCTTCTCCTTAGTCATCGATTACGTTGACCACTACTCCTGTTCCTTCATCCGTCAGTCTGACCATTTGTAAATAATACATTGTTTCTTTTTGGATTATCATTTCAGAAATGAACCTTTTAATCGACCAAAAAATATTCGTTCTCAAGATTATACGTAGAAAACTGCATTTTCTGTAGATTTTCGTCCCTGGTCTCAATATTTACCTCTAAACTCTAACAAATTTTTGAAAAGGCATTAAAACACCGGATTACTGTACATTTTGATTTAAATGACTTGCTCGACAATAATTTGGATTTAGGTTTGGTAGATCTACGAGTGAGCCCCTATTGAGTACATAGAATATATTCTAAGTGCAATGAGAACAGACCAGTATGCATTTGACTGCGTTCCTCACTGTAGCACAGTTGATCAATTGAATAAATACAAATTTGCTGATTCCTCGAAAACAAAATTCCATTCCATTCCATTATTTCGGCTGATTCTTCCATCACAATTTACTAATCGATTTTTACCAAGTGCAGGGATTTTCACATTCACCTACCTTTTTTTCGTAGATGTTCTAGTTCTTAAAAAGAGCAAATCGATGAACGTAAAGTGGTCCAAGGGGGATCGTTCGTTCCATACAAATATTATTTCTAAAGTTTTCAATATACTGATGTTTTATCATTTCATCAATTTAATTTAACACTTTATGACTGATTGGGAGGGAAGCCGAGAATCCACTCCCACCAAGTGATTTTTATCCCAAGTTTCAGTAACTTTAATCTAGCAATTTTGAAGAAAAGCCCCGGACGGCGGACCGACGGAAATTTTTTCAAATTTGATTTGCATATATTTTCCTATCCTTTGATCCTTGACGATCCTATATTTTGAAACGTAAAACCACAATTTTGTGTGGGGGCTCTAAACCTGTTTCTTCTTGGTCGATTACAAAGGTTCATTATGGAAAATACTCGTAATAAAACAAAGTGTGTGTGTAATTGAATCAGTGCAAACGGTTTGTACTACAGAGTTCGCAAATTGATGAACTTCGCATATAATTGAGAAAGTTAGATGTCTCTGATTATGTTTAACGACTTCCAACTGGCGCCTGTCAGGACTTTTATCCAATCGAAATAACGAAGGGGAGGACGGAGCGTTCGGTAGCTCCAGCTAAGGCTTATTGTGTGCGGGTAATGCGGTGTGAGAGAAGAGAATATGATCCAAGTAATAGAAAGAGAAAGAGGAAGTGAGGGGAGGAGGGGAGTTAGTGAATTATTATTACGTTAACCACCACTCTAAAAGTTGGTCCCTTGTTTAGATGAATCCGCCTCTAATCGTTCGCCACTTGACAAAAACGTCGCCGGCTCTCCGAGGTAAGCGAAGCGCGGTGGATGCGAGTTGAGCTGCCTCTCGTGATGAGGAAGAGCTCGAGTGAACGAGAAATGAACGATTTGCTCTTCTCAGATTGGGTAATTGGTTTTGTCAATTCTCAGTAAACTGGTCAGAAACGTGGTAGTATAGTTAATAACGTGGATCAATGATAGTTCTACGTGACGGACTATGATTATCCCATGTCACTGACATTTCTAACGTTAACCTCAACCCACACCTATCTATTGATGCCTACCAAACCAAACCGTGTGAGCCGTGTGAACCGTGCCCGGTCATTCGGACGGAGAGGTTCATCTCCAGTGAGTCGCTCCGTTATCGCTCGGTCGCTTATTTCGCGTTCACTCGTATCTCTGTGAAGATAACAAGCACGATCAGATAAGTGCCTTTCTAACACCTTACTTCACAATCTAAATCGCTTGACCTCTTTATCTGAATTATCTCTTTCAATAATGCAAGGATATATTGATGGTAACCGGGTGCCACCGGATATTCAAATGGAAGGTAATGATTTACACGATCCCTTCAAATTTAAATATTACCAATTTAACATACAGAACTTCAGATCCTGGATCTTTTCATATATTCGTAGAAAGTCTATCAGCCGACCTCATTGGAATTTCTAGGATGCACCCCATGACAATAGGAAAACTTTTGCATGACAACCATAAGGCCATAGCTAATAACAAACTCGGGATTACGAAAGTGGGCCGAAATAAGCTGAGAGTAGAATTATCTTATGCGGTTTCGGCTAATAAATTGTTAGAATCGGTACATTTGAAGAATCAAAATTTCAAGTCATATATATATCATTTTATGCCCTCAAACGAAGAGGTATTGTACGAGGAGTACATACCAGTCTGGCAGATGACGAAATTAAAACGGCAATCAGAGGCCCTTTTGGAGAAAAATTAGAAATTCTGGAGCTTCGTCGCCGTAATAGACGAACGGAAGAGAGAAATACTGAACTTGAGCCGGTTTCGGCACCCACTCAAACTGTTTTCTTTACTATAAGGGGCCAGATGTTACCACAATACGTTATCATTCATTACGTCCGTTGTGAGGTTACTCCCTACGTGTGGAACGTAGTACAATGTCGAAAATGTTTACGCTATGGCCACATCGAGAACCATTGTAAAAGTGGCTTGCTGCGAATCTTGTGGGGAACTTCATCTCAGTAAAGACTGTACTAAACCTCTAGCACTGCATTGCGTGAATTGTTAGGGCAATCACAAGTCCACTGATCAAAAAAACTGTCCTCATTTTGAAATATAAAGTTCTATTAAAAAGACAATGAGTGATCGCAATATGTCACATTTCGCAGCAAAGTTTGTGGTAAATGCTTCTTTTTCAACTGTGGCTCGTAACCCGCCAGTTCTATCAAATGCAGATCATTTCCCGCCGTTGTCCAATTCTGTTGAGTTTTTAAAAGACAGACAATTTGCTTCATCGAGTTCGTACGCAAGAAGTACAAAGAGGACCAGAGCTCCTCCAACACTAACAGCACCTTCTCCTTTTTTACAACCAATTCCACGTATGTTTTCAGATCAGTTCAATAAGACGATACCGGATGGAGTCCTTGTCGGTGGTGCGTCCCGGGGGACTGCGTCTGGTGGTGGAGATGATCATGAGAATAAATCTGAAGGATTTGTACGAGTGCATAAAGACGACATATGCGAGGCACTATTTGCGGTTGTAAAAGGCTTGCCTCGATCAAGTAACATGTTAGAATCACATCTCAAGAAAGTAATACGAGAAAGACTAGATAGTCATGTGGACAAGGTAGAAAGAGGAAATTAGACATTGTGGTGCTTATTAAATTTATTTGATAAATACTATGAGTGACAAAGAAACAATTAAGATTTTACAGTTGAACGCTCGTTCATTCCGTTCTAAAAGAGCCGAGTTTGAAATTTTGGTTCAGCAGCATGATATCAATCTAGCGGCTGTATGTGAAACTGGGTTTAAACCGAATGAAAATTATGTGTACAGAAATTTCAATTTGATTCGCAAACCGGGAGCTGATGAATGTACGGGAGTAGCTCTTTTGTTAAGAGATCACATACCGTATAGGGTGCTGGACTGCCTGTTCACGTTGGAAAACGTTATGTACGTTGCAGTTTCCATTCAATTTTTGGATGGGACCCAGCTTAGTATTGTATCGATTTACATTCACGATAACTGTAATTTGTCCACCGCTGATTGGATAGCGTTCCTTCGCCACTGGTCGGCTCCGGTGTTAATCCTAGGGGATTTTAATCTGCATCATATGTCTTTCAGGGCAAGTTACACAAACGCTAAAGGACGTCGATTAATGGAAGCTATGGATGCGGCGGACTTGATATATCTTAACGATGGGTCTGCTACGAGAGTAGGTTCGGTAAATCAGTCTAATACGTCTGCTGTGGATCTGTCATTGTGTAGCCCAGGACTTGCTAGCTCGTGCGAATTGACGATAGCGGATGACACTTTTTGTTCAGACCATTATCCCATCTTCATCGATGTTGTCTCCAAGCAGATTGAGAGGCACACAATTATTAGGCATAGAAAGTGGAACTCAAATGCTGCCGACTGGGAAAAGTTTGTTATGTCTTAACGAACACTGATATACCAGAGGATGTTACATATGAGCAATTTGTCTCTATTTTAGAGGTCGCTTGCGAGGAGGCGATCCCAATTCTAGCGGGGATAAGCAATCCTAGGTACTGCAACGAATGGTGGACGTCAGATTGCCATCGAGCAGTTGAACGTAGAAAACAAGCACTCCAAGAATATAACATCAATCCCATTATGCAATTGTTTATAGCGTACAAGGAATGTGTGTCATTATCTAAAAGAATAATAAAACTGGCAAAGCGAACATCCTGGGCGTCCTACCGCTCTGAGTTGAACCGGTCTACGCCTATTAAACTTCTATGGCAGAAAATTAATCACTATGATATCACTATGAGTGAGTTGAAAATTGCCATAAGTGCGTCCATCAATACCGCTCCAGGAAAGGACCTCATCGATTACCCTATCCTAAAACATTTACCTGAAATACCATTACAACGGACGCCTCTTTTGTTCAATCGGATATGGAATTCGCATAACTTTCCAAATGAATGGAGAGAGGTAATAGCAGTACCCATCCCAAAGCCTGGCAAACCAATGAACGATCCTGATTCCATGAGACTTATATCTTTATCGTCATGCATGCTTAAAACATATGAAAGAGTATTGAAAACTCGATTAGAATGGTATGTTGAGCATCATGAACTGTTACCTACCGATCAGTTTGGTTTAGGAAAGGGAAATCAACTCTCCACAGTCTTGCTACGGTGCTAACTGATATTCAAAAGGGATTTACTCTAGGTAAATCCACTATAGCTTTGATGTTGGACATAAAAGGAGCGTATAACTACGTATTGTTGGATAAGCTAGCTGAAAAGATGAGATTGCGTGGTATTCCTCTCAAAATGGTTCCGAACATCTATGGCCTTCTCTCAGAACGTTGGGTATCATTGCGAGTGGGACGTGAAATGTATGGTCCACGAAGGGCTGGGATGGGCCTTCCACAAGGAGGTATCCTTTCTCCATTGCTCTTTGCTCTATATGTCAGTGATATGGGTGAAACGCTCCCGGATGAGGTTCGGATTTTACAATACGCTGACGACGTTTGTTTATACGCCACAGGAAGTGATTTTGAAGTTCTGCAAGAGCTTTTGAGGCGGTCATATGAGAATGTCGAGCGGTGGTGTATTAGTAAGCTTGTCCATTTCGACCAGTAAATCCACCTTATGTGTTTTTTCGCGCAGACGTCTATTGCCTGTAGCCGACAGGATAGTGCTAGGGGAAACTTCATTCAAAGTCGAAAAGGTGGTCAGATTCTTAGGAATGTATATGGACAAAACTTTATCATGGAAGAATCACGTCGCTTATATTGCTCAAAGAGCCGAAAAATTTGTTAACGTTTTGCGGATGGTGACGCATCTACATTGGGGAGCTGACCCTGTTGTGGCTATACGATTTTACAGAGCCACCGTACGAGCTGTTTTCGACTATTGTTGCCCTCTATATGGTCAAGCTTCGAATGTTGCTCTCAGTGTTCTCGATAAAATACAAAATAAATGTCTTGGGATTTCAATTGGGTACTTGCAGTCTACTCCTATTGTGGTTATGACCCACGAATGTAATTAACCACCACTTTCATTCAGACGTCAAATGTTGAGCGAGAGGTTTATACTGAGATTGCGAGCTTTTCCAGGTGAGGTACTAGATAAGATCCATAGGCTAAATGAGCATGATTTGCTTTGTAATTTTTGGCTGAAGAAGCCATCCCCGTCTCTAGCCCCGGCCTTCAGATCAACGGCTGAGTACGTGAACGTGATCCAGACAAGTCACATGTTACCAGTTTTTTCAGCATGACTTCTCCCTAACTCAAAATCCCATGCAACACACCCTCATTGATGTGGGTGGAATCTGTGGCTCATCGAGTTTTTCGGTGCGTTTCGAAGAGAAGCTGCGCTCACGATTTCCTGGGGGATATATTTTATATACTGACGGTTCCAAGGCTGGAAATGAATGTTGTTGTGCATTTTATGACGCGCGCACCGAGACAGGGAGGACTTTTAAGCTCAATGGGCACGCGAGGCCCTTCGTTATGCAGAAGCATTAGAAGAACGGTTGATAGTGATAGTGACAGATTGCCGTAGTGTTTTACAAAAGCTAGCGAACCTTGAAATGAGTAGTAGTTTTAATCACTTACTTATGGAGACTTTGATGTTGCTGAGACACATGAGCACTACTTTAGGACAGCAAGTTCAGTTTGTTTGGACAAAGGCACTTGCTGTAGTGAAAGGAAATGAAATTGCGGATCAAATGGCAAACGCAGCCCGTCAGCAAGGCTCACTCTTGGCCGAAAGACTTCCTTACACTGACATATACAAGAGTATACATGGGAATATGAAGAATCGATGGCAGCTAGCCTATAATGATTCCACCGTAGCCAATCGCTATCGAGAATGTAACTCTATCATCTCGGTGAAACCATGGTTCGGAATGTTTGAGCTCAGCAGAGCGGATACCACGAAAATAGCTCGTCTTCGCTCGAATCATGGCGTATGTGGAGTTTGTTTGCATAGAATAGAACTCACCAGCAGTTCACGGTGTAATTTCTGTCAACACGAGGAGGAGGCCCTGGAGCATATCATCATGATGTGCCCCAGGTACTTACATTTGAGACCTGGGATGATGGACAACATTGGGCAACATCTCCAACAGCCAATGTACTATGATCAAATTATATATTGTAAACTGTATTCAGTTTAAAAGTCCTTATGTTAATTTTTGCAAGAAGGAAATATAAAAATTTAAGTTTTTTATTTTTACGTATTGAACATAGTTGAAATTTATTTATTTTTTGTTATGCAGTGTGTATCTAATAAAGACCTTCATGGCTATGGCTGACTGTTAATGCCGATTGAAGGAGAAAAAAAAATTCAAAAGTCAAATAATTGAAATACTCTTGATTGTAGCTTGTATTGCTTAATAAAGCTAACATCATAAAAAGGTGTAAACCATTAAATTATTTAAAAAAAAGTAAATCAATCAAAAGGTGTAAACCAATAAGAAGGTGTAAACCAATAAAAAGGTGTAAACCAATAAAAAGGTGTAAACCAATAAACAGGTGTAAACTAATAAAAAGGTGTAAACCAATATATATTAATTTATAACTAACATGACATGGCTGTATAACTGAGGTTAATCGGAAGATTTTGTGATTTATAAAGAATTGTGTTGGTTTATTAGCAAAATTGGTTTAAAAATGTAATTTAATAATTTTTAAAGCAAAAATAAAATAAAATGATTAATTTTATGTATAAAAATATTTAGTTATGTAATAAATGCTTCATGGCTATGGCGAGCTAATGCCAAGTGAAGGGGGAAAAAAAAGGGAAACATTGAACCACGTTACTGACCTGAATAAAAATGCGCGGCGATACCTCCACTTCCGTGCCGATCTACAAGCGAATGATGGTCAGGATGGGGAGAAGCAATCAACTTTCGCGCCAGACAGTACTGGGAACACGACATGAACGCGAAAAATTGTCCCTGCCTTCGGTTTTCTGGAGGAACACCTTCTTTTCCGTTAGTCCACGTTATTGACAGACTTCGCCGATGCAAAGTTTTTGAAATTCCTTAGCAACCTGAGATTGTTTCAAGTGTAGGTTGCAGCGTAAATAGTTAAGAATAAATCAGAAAATCACGTTATGAACACTTTCCACCCACTGGCACTTTCATAATGTATGCTTGGTACACCCCAATATTTCAAATCGTAATCTGAAACAAACACTTACGGACATTTCCTAGCTTTGTACTACAAAATCTACCATAAAACCATGGTTTTGTATTTAAATAAAGTCCTAGAGCAGGAGCCAGATGGAATAAAAGGTGAAAAAAAGTTTTCCAATTGACGCTCGTTTAAGGGCTGTGGTTCGTAAGATTCATGAAAAGTGCCCTTTCTCTGAGAATTACCCGTATTACTATCTTCCATCCAACTAGTATTTAGTACATCTTCTCCGTCACATGAATTCCTAAATATCTAATAGACCCCAGACTCTGGATCGAAACGTTGGCAAATAAAAAGGATACAACCAATAACAGTGCAGTTTGTTCAAAACAAACCCTAATTTAAGTGCACACAAATAAAACCATAAAATCCAGGATTCATTTCAGAATACGTCAAAACGGATTTCAATGAAGATAATGTGACAGTTATTGGAGCGTATGCATTGGATTCATTTTACTAGAAAATTAGCAAAAAAAGAAGGATATATTAAATATATATCCAATAGATGTGCAAATTTGGCACATCTAAATCAGTAGATCTTTTTACAGTTTAATGATAATGGCACATGAAGACTCTTTGCCAAAACCAATCAAACAGGTTACGACTTGAAACTTCCCTTTCTTACCTTCTAGGGTAGGCAGAGCCATTACATTAAACCCTTTCAGGGCCTTCTAGGGGTCTGCTGGACTCTTTCATTAGTCAAACTCCTTTCTTTTCCATTTTTTCCCTCCCGGACGGGAAACGTTCGTCTCTAGTTTGAAATGAGCGCTTAACAAGTGCCCCCGTTCTCCGACCGTATTCTTCCTATAAACATCGCTCGCTCCTCACAAAACCTATTAAATCACAGAAGAAAGAAATGTCCTTTTTGCGTGTCCACTTTTAGCTTCCGTGGTCTATCAATTTTAAACATCTTGCAGCTAAGGCAAAAGGTCGAGAGTCTTAGGTTCCCAATGACACGAAAAGGGCTTTGTTGTTGTTTTTTTTTCAATCCCTACCACTATTTTCTCTTCTTGTTCCACCCCTTCTCCTTCATTCCACCGCGGCGTTTTTCTTTTTCAATTGAAGGTTGTCAAAAAAACTAGCCTACTGATGAAATGTCCTCGGGCACGGAAAGCAGATGACAGACCAACCGTCACGTCACTAAAATCAGTCATACGACATTTGCTTCGATTAACAAAGAACTCAAACATGGTACTGCACGCCACGGTCTAGTACATTAGAGGCGAAGAAGTCACATTATACCTTCATCATGAGTTCTAGACGTACCTAATAAGTTTTAAAAGGGCGAGTGATGTTGGCAGATGGCAATGCAAGGGATCATAAAATCTAGGTCTTTCTAAACTAAAAGGATAACCCAAAATTCTCAAAGCCAGGCCAGTTACATTCGCATTAAAACTTGCAGTTGATTAAGAATTAGATAGGCTAGATGGATTCATGGAACCTGTTAATCCAGCTACAAATAACGTCCATTGTTGTTGCCCCTAATCCAGAGGGCAAGATTAAAATATGAGCTGATTTCAAAGTTACAATTAACAAATACAAAACAATGGATAGTCTCCCTACCTTTGAGGAGACGTTTTGGTAAATTTCAGGAAGGGAGTAATGAGTCCATGACCTTAGGGATGAATATTTGCCGATGGAAGTGGCTTAGGATTCTAGGTAATTCCTAATTATATCTATTCACAAAGGTTTTTTTTAGGTATTCGAAAATGTCTTTTGGTATCAGCTGTGACCCGGGAAAATTCTAAAATCAATGGAATTGAAGGAGTGCAACGTTTTTTTTGGGAAATATTATTGATGCAGAACCATACAAAAAAAAAAAAAAAAAACTCATGGAGAGAATAGGCTCCTACATCCTATTTTGAAATGACTCAATACAGCGGCAATGAGAATGCAATGGAAAAAATTGAAATGCCTTCAAAATTCAGTAACGCATTTGGAACATTTGATAAACAAGAAATCCATCCGATGAAATGAACATATTAATGGGGTACAGAACATGCCCGAACCCTCTAGTAGAATTGAGATCGCTCATGGGTAGCATCAACTATTTCCAAAAGTTTGTTCCCATTCTACAGGGACTATGCTTTATTGTATAATTTACTAAAAAATGCATTTTTTTAAAAATGAATTTCCTCAACATTTACTTGAGTTTGGGCATATTTTTTATGTGCATTTCTTCTTCCGAAACTAGGCTCTCGTGGAGTGATTAGTTAGACTTTATTGCTCGTGGAATGTGACTAGCTGGCAAAGAACCAGCAGTTGCATTGTAGCGTTTACCGCTGAAGGAATCAAAATGGCTTGGCTATAGTGATTTTGGCTGGACGATAGAGCACACAAAGATTAAAGATAGACATTTCTAGATAATTAGACTAGGGATATGAAAACAAGAGCAAAATTATAATAGTTTTCTGATAATGGCCCTCAGTGGACCTCACACAACTTTGAAAATTGTTGTTCATTCTACAATGGAAGGCGTATAAAACCTCTCCATACCACCCAAGATCAAATGGATTAGCTGAGAGAGCGGTCTGAGCGTTTTAGCAACGCTATAGTTCATCCAAGAATATCAAATTATCCTTTGTGTTGCGAAATAATTTGCAAACGCTGCAAATTATTATAAAATTGTTTATTATGTCCCTATTAGATAACCCTTTCACTTAAATCACTCTTCTACGGTTATTGTGGCCGTCGGGTTGTTGTAGAGTGTGGCCGTGTCCAAAGTTGCCCCTCAGTAAATGAATAGTTTCTTATAGTCGATGTGAAGTTGCAAAGGAAAATTTTGACATAGGTCGATAACGATGTTACACATCAGCTGTAATTATTGTGAGTAAAAAATATTTGATTAACGAGCCACGTTCATTCGGACTCCCGTTCAGTTTAGAGAACTCGAAAGCTTGGGGAGCAAAGACGGGTTTCTCGGAGTCTCTGTAGTTGTTGACTGCTATCTCTCAAACAAATTCAATGCTCATCTATGAAATGGAAACAAACGAACTAATAAAAACTGCTCGATTGCTGGGAGGAGGTTCGGCGCCGGGTCCCCATGGCTTACCATCCCATGTCACAAAAAAAGTAATTGAAAGTATAGCTGTAAAACTAACATACTTATACAACTTGAGTATCTCCAAAGGTGTGTTCCCTTAGAAATTCAAAATGGAAAAAAGTAATATAACTGTTCAAGAAAGGAGAAAAAACTGATTCGGGCACTATTCTTTGATAGACGTACTTAATGACCAAGATATTTGAGAAATTGCTCAAAACTCTATTAGTGAGCTTTATTGAAAAGTCAAAGACCATTGTATCACAGCAATTTGGATTCAAAAGAGGTGTCAATACACAGGACGCTTTATTCAAGGATGAAATTGACTCAAACTTGGACGCGGGAAAAAAGTTACTCTAACTTGCCTTGACGTGGCAAAGGCATTCGACAACATAGCAAAAGCAATTAATGTGGTGTAAATATAGTGCTATAGGTACTTGATAAAAATTAGAAGTAAGCACCAACTCCTGGTTGTGCCACAGCGTTACACTATCCAGCTCGGTCATCCTTTATCATTCAATTGAAGAATGTAACGTGTAAAATGACGTAAATAATCGATCTACTTATCATCTATCTATTAAATATAGTTTGTGGTGCACCATCTTCCCAACGCTATAGGTACTCACGACATCAATTTCTATCTCAAAAAACCAATCAATCAATGTAACTCAACTAACTGCAAAAATTAGGTTGTTAATTAGGACACTTCACGGTTGAAATTCACAACATTATTCCCGGAGCGGTGCTCGTTACAGGAGCTCCCGGAAAGGGGAGGTTTCACTCTTTATCACGGACATTTACTAAAAGAGGCCCCAGCTGTTAAGCAAAAAAAGACTAAAGCTTGGAGCCGCTTTGGGTTCAAAATGGGCAAAAGAGGCGGAAATCCCCTCGTGGAGAATCACGTCTCACTTTCACTTGAACTTTACGACCGTCAACAGTTTTAATTAGGGCCCCTTTCTCCTCCTCCGCGGTTCCAGCGCCGTAAAACAGTCAACCAGACCCCCCGCTCTGGCGGCTCTATCAACTTGTTCGTTGGCATCCCCGGCCCTCTGCTAGGGAGAAGGTCTTTATAAGTAGTACGTGATAATAACTTCAATCTTCCCTCCCGCCTCCCTCGTCATTTGTCCTCCGGTTTAATGGCCGCAATAGCCAGCACGTGCTCCCGCCTCTTCCGTTCCGAATTATTAATGAAAAATTTAATTGTTTTAATAATCTTTCCTCTTCTCCTTGTCTCGGGGAGCCCTGCTTTCTACTCCCCTTTCGGTTAGGCCTATCAAAGGCGAGCAAGACAGGCCAATAAGCTTCTCATACGTCAAAGAGTTATTTCCATCTCGCACGGCAACAGAACTGTGTAAAACGGTATCAAGAAAATAATAACTTGTTAATGAAGTTCTTGATGAATATACTTTTATGTCGGCCTGGTGCTCAGCCTACACGTTGGTCTGAAAATCGATTGACAGTCGGTAAGTCGAGCTCGATTCATTGATATGAAATCATTGTAGGAAAAGCTACTTAGATCCAACTATACCTATTCACCAGGTAGTTTCCATTTTCACTTCGAAAGCAACTGGTAATTAACAATGATTCCGCGTTACAATGAAGAGAGAAAAAGTCATGGAGTCAGGCTATGGGAATGAATTTTTGAAGAAACTTGTTCATCTCTATTTTTATTTTTTATTTTAGTTTTTTTGTGACATTAACATGGATCTAAGCAGTGCCTGACTGAGCAATATCCATTTCCATGGGTAAAAAATGGCGCAAATGACGTGAAAGGCGGAAAGTGATTTATGATTTAAAAAAATGATGAAAACCGAGAAAATAAAGAGGAGAATGTGGGCTGGTGAAACGTAGTTAGGTGTTTTCTTACCGTCACGTGCTGCAAATTGTACTATTGCAGGTATATTTATGTCAGCTGTTGTTTTCACAGCAGGTATATTTATGTCAGTTGCCAGGATGTATGAAGTTAAACCTTGAAACCAAAATCTTTTACCAATCCACTTCTCGGTTCTCCCCAAACTAAAAAGATGATCACCTTACGGAGTTCGATTCAGTGTCCAAGCTGAAACTCTTCAGAGCTGGACATTTTGAATCACCCGGACAATAAATTCACTAAAAATCCCAACCATCCCTTAGATGTCAAGCCAAGTTCTTTCCCGCTTGTACATTTCATTTCCAGTTTCCGTACCACATTTTGTTGAAGTTTTCGTGATATTAAATGCGATTAGATACTGATTAATTGAATATACGTCATTATTTCTGAAGGATCTTTTGACCAAATGCTTGGAAGGTCCTATTGCTTACTTGTAATGCTCAACAGCAAAGAAAACGAGACTTGACCTCAACAAGTAAAACCATATTAACAGGAAATAAAGGTTTGAGTAGAACGACTGGTTGGAGTGCAGAAACGGTATTACAGAAGGAGCCTAAAATATTTCTGTTTAAACCTACAACAGTAATATATTATTCGTTATATGAGGCTGTAAGAATGGCTGTAACAATTGTGTTATTACTTTCAAATTAATTTTAAAAGCCATTTGTAGTTTGTTCCACCGATTGTTTGTTCTTCAAGCGAGTATCTTTCAATGAGTACGGCTCGTAAAACTGGTTTTTGGTTTATTATTCAATAATAAACCATTGTAATCGCTCTTAAAAAAAAATAAAAAAAAAAAAAAAAAAATGATAACCCCCCTGAAAATTTCATTGTTTACGTTTCAAAGGGTGTAGAATCCAAATGCAAAATAAACATTTTTCCGTCCGTCCGCCGTGCGCACAATTTCTCCCAAACGGCTGGAGCAAAAAATCTGAAATTTCCAGGAAAGATCCATGTTGGTCCGACAACGCCCCTATTCTTTAGCCAGCTCTCTCACTTAATTTAAAGTGCCCTTTAAGGGTTGTAAAAGTTTTGTAAAATCCCTAAAAACCTCAAAAAAAGTCAAGGCGGCCTAAATTTGTACTCTTTTTAAAGAACATTCCATGAGAAATCGAATGAGCCCCTCCACAGGTCCGTAGCTCAAACCATTCCCGATGTATGGCCCGATTTATGGTGCCAACATTTGCACCCACATTCACTACATCACTAGGTTACTGCGGTCAAAACAAACACAAGAGTTTTTTGTTTGTTTTGTTTTGATCCCAGTAACCTATTGATGTACTGAATGCGGATACTGGAGTGAACTCCTAAAAGGGTTCGTAGCCGATACACGGGTTGAAGCATTCTGATATGCATGCTCCGTCTTACGAAATTTAAAATTTTCAAATAGAATATTTTTCCATTGTAATCGCTCTTGAAAGAAACGCTCCAAATTCTTTCACTGGGGTTTATTATTCAATTGATTCATGATTTGAATTTCTTCTAAGCTTTGGAGTGTGAGTGTTTCACAGGTGATAGAGCGATTATTGAATTTCAGGAGGCACACAAATATGATCAACTGATCAATCCAAATAGATATTTTGGTTGAGAACCGATTTAAGCGCTCTATGCATGTCTCCTGAAATTCAATAATCGCTCTATCACCTGTGAAACACGCGCACTCCAAAGCTTAGTAGAAATTCAAATCATGAATCATTGAATAATAAACCCCAGTGAAAGTATTTGCAGCGTTTTTAAAATCCCCAGTACCCTCCAACTCCTCATGTGAGAATGTCTCAGAACATCATTGTCACCAAATGTTTTTGATTTTCTCTCTCATTCTCTTCCGACGAGAAAAATTAAAAGCGAATAACAACCAGCAGTTTCAATATTCACAGCTCAGTATAAAACCAATGAAAGCGACTCGTCCGTTCAAACCCCTACTGTATCGATAAAAGTTTAAAGTTGTATCTCTTCCAGCTTAACCGAGGTTTATTGTTTTATGAAAGTGGCCCTGACTCGTCGAGATAATTTACCATCACCTTCACCAGAATACAAGTTAACAGAGATTGAGCAATCTCCGATGGACACTTCCGTCGTCTTTCACCAACCCACATCTCGGTTAACCCCGAAGTGAACAGTTGGACATCATCTAAAGTAGTTTGGTTCAAAGTGTACAATCTAAAACTCGTTACAATTGGACATTTCGCCCCACCCGGACAATAAATTCGCTGAAACAACTTAACCATCGCTCAGCCGATGTCATGTTATACTGACCTTTTCCGCTTCCATGTATTTTTTTTTTTTAGAATTGATGCTTTTTACTTCATTGAAGTTTTTGTAATTATTCATGAGATTAATTTATGAGGTGATGTTTAATAATCTAGCATTATTTCTGAAGTGTTTGATATTTAATGTGATTTACGATCAAGTGGTTAATTGGTGTTACGTCAAAAGGTGTTCCAGAAGAAACAAACAACAATAATAGGTAATAACAAAGGATCTGCAGATTCGGCGTTTCTTGCTTCGCAAACCATCCCCTTAGAACGAAATTCTTAGGGAGTTTTTGAGAGCTTGTGATTAAAAAAAATCATCATTCGATTCAGCGAGAAATTTTGTAGTACATTTTTCAAATTCAAAATCAACTTGGAATACAATCGAAAATTAAATTCCTGCAAGAACTACTTTTTCACTTAGAACGGTAGTACTGATAACTGATTTGTTTAGAAGATACTTTACTTGTAAAAAAAGAAAAAACCTTAGTGACGCTAGCCACAACGTTTCAAAAACTCGCTAAAAGGAGGCTAGAATTGTTTAATGTAATAAGCTGATAGATGAGGGAAAAGCGTGCATTTTGATCGACAAAATCACGTATTTGTCTATTTAATCGCATTTTTTACCCGATACGTTCGTTTACATTTTAGGGACAAAGATAGGATAACTATATATTTCATTGCAAATTAATTACCTATCTGTAAGTAATATTCTGGTGTCAAAACCATTGTGGGTTTTGCAATTTATTATTTTCTTTCGATCTGTTGCTTGTTGTAATGAAATTTAAGTACATTTTTCAGTAGAATTTAAACTTTTTTGAAATGTCCCAGTTCATGATTGATTAGTTTTTGAAGAGAGGTGTTCTTAAAAAAAGAAAAGATATGTAATTGAAATGAACGATTAAGAAGATTAGGAAATGAGCAATATTCCTCAGTTAAAAAGCTATATTCCAATTCGAAATAAAACTTCGAATTTTTGTAATTTTTGCGTTTTTGTTTTTTTTTTGTAAATTTTTAGGTTATTTTAATTACATTTAATGACAAGTGTGCTCAAGTTTTTTTTTTTTTTAGCATTCTACTTCATGTTTCATTAAGTTTTTGGAGTGGTATCCTCAAAAATATATCAATTTGTCGGTTTTTCTGAATTTTTTTTCCATTTTAGCCGATTTTAAGCACAATTGTTAATGAGCTACGCACGAGTTGCAGCGTATTAAGGGTACCTACTAAATCCATCTCGATATCTTGCAACCCCAGGCCTCGATAATTTTACAGAATTTAGCCTGATGTAAGAACTCAGGGGGTTAGTACAATAAAGTAGATTCTGAAAATGAAATGGACGATTCTAAACTTGATTTAGAAATGTCTAAAATTGGTTTGAAAATGTCAGAATGTGGTTGGAAGTTCTAAAATCGGTGAGGAAAATTCTGAACTTGACCTAACTCGACTTGAAAAATTCATAACTCCGTTCGTTACTGATGACTCATAACATGTCTGAACAATCCGTAATCAGTGTAGTGCCACTGATGGGCAGCCACCCACCTAATTTAACCCAACATCCGAGTGTGCGAGACAGTTTTTGGTCATTGCCGGGACGGGAGGTGAAAGGCCGAGAGGATGCCGAACCGACGGATAATTGGGTCTTTAGGTTCAAAACTGATGAAAACCCCGTGGAGGGAGTCGGTTAGCGTCCGAAAACTCTCCCTTCAGCTGGAAGGCCCCGCAAACCTTTAGCCGAGAAGTTCCCTCAAGTTAACCAATATCTGGTGCTGGCTGCGGGCCGGTGTTTTGCCCTTCCAAGGATGGGGTGGGACGTAGGAGTTAGTCTCGGGTTAGTTTCAGGGATTTCATCCTGAACGTAAAGTGATGGGGGGAAGGGAGGCGTTTCGGACTCGCACAAGGGAGGCTGCGGTTGTTTCGGAAAACCTCCGACCGGGAACACGGCATCCTTCATCTAACTTCTCCCATCAGCGCTGGACCTGGTCCAAACTCCCTAATTACAGTTTCTCAGCCCGTAAATCCCTTTTCCCTTCACGTTTTCACTTTACCTAATTCTCCGTGTACTTATTGCCATTTTTGTCAGCTTGGGTGTAGTAGGTAGGTAATTAAATATATATATTTATATATAACATATATATGTTTCAAGACACCTTGATAAAAAAAAGTGCTATTATTTCACGAAGGTTTGTATTTCCAGCTTCCCCCTCTACCCACCACCCCAACTCCTCTTGACAGAGTAATCGTAAAAAACAAAAAATGAAAAAGATGGGGTTTTAAAAAAATTAAAATTTACGTTTTCAACATTTTCACTCTTAAAATGAGGTTTCCCAGGTCAGATGCACTTGGACTGGTCTTAGACCCCCATCGATTTGGCTTCCAAAATCACTTGAAAACTTGCTTTTTTAGCCCCTCAGCTGATTTGCGTTTTCAAGTGCAAGTCGTAAAGAGCCAATATACCAAATGTCAGCTTCAAATGGTTAATGTGCTAGAAATAAGCTTTTAGAGCAACTCAATTCATACCGGGATCTATGCATCTTCTTTTCATTAGTCTTGATATGAAACCGAACAAGAGGTTCCCTTTTCCGAGGGAAATGAGGTTCGGACGTATTTAATACGTTTTTGTAAATGGAAAACTCTGACCTCATTTTGCCGATCGGCCTCCTGTAATTGGCGTAGAATGGTCTGAAATTGATTTGTTTGCAAAAAAATGTTTTCCTCATGTTTGGGTTCGTCAGGCTCCTCATATCCTGATGAACTCCTCGCCAACAACCCCTGTTTATTCATATCTTCAATTGGTCGAGATTCCGCTCCCCTAGGGCCAGTCTGTGAATCACCTCCGTCAGAATAAGACCTCTAGACCTCCAACGATAAGTGGCCTTCCGTTTTTCTTCTCCTTATATTTGACTCTGATTTTGGTCACCTTTGATTTGAGGATTTATTTTTATGATTTTACAAGAGATCGACCGTTTTTATTAGGTAGGGAGGAATTCCTGATTCCTAAATGTATTTCACTTTCTGGGACACGAGCCTTTTTATTGGTCCACCATCTTTCCCAAAACCCAAGAGGTGAGAGAAATCACAGTGGGATCATAATAGGTTGTCCCTCACCCCCTCGATCAATTCTAAGGGGTCCCTTCTAACGTGGGAAGGTGATGGAATGGTATCTTTGCCCCTTCAGATAGCTGGATACAAATACTGCCCGCAACACTCAGAGGATGTCCCAGACGCTGGATGGCGTCTGGTATATCTTCCAAGGCTACGTATTCAAGAATCGCGTAGAGCAAACTAGCCATGTCCATCACACCCTATACTGACGAAGCCTTGAATCACAGGGACGTCCTAAAAAGGTTGATTTTTGAATATAAAAAGCCAAAACTAACTGAAACTTACGAAGTAAACTCGAATCCAGTGTTATATGTAAATGTGTTCGTCACTTCCCTACAAGAAACACAAAACTATCTCCTGCCTGGTACAGACATTCAGATAATTTAAGAACGTGATTCAACTACAGCTCGAAATCCATACTGGTATGCTAAGCAAAGCGCATGGTCAGGGGGGAGGGAAAAAAATCAGGAAATTAGTTTTAAAAAAAGCTTCGGTTGCCGTGACTGTGAGGAAAAATCCATATTCATAAGTAGACAGGAGACAGTGGCAAGAAGTGGGAATGTGCATATTCATGAGCGATGAGGGGTCCGTGATAGGACGAGATGCTTCATATTAAGGGCCAGCTGTCGTGAAGTATCTGTCGGTAAGCACCGAAAAGATAGCGACTGTCACGTCATCTCACGCCCAGAGACAGCACCTCGCTGAATATTTCTTCCGCGGATTTACTGGAGGGTGAACAACTCGTTTGTATCACTGGAACGGACTTTGAAACTGGGACGGGGAGGAATAAATGGTATTTCATATCGAGTGATATCGGAATGAAGCGACTAGCGTAGGTATTTTATAATTTCGATGTTACTTCAAGAAACGGACTCATCGAATGAGATCAAATATTACCCTGTCTTTTGGTTTAATATTTTCCATAAAAAAATTATCAACCGGCCAAGAGATTAAAAGTTGATCACATTATATTTTCGTTTGTTAAATGACTTTGCAAAAAGCAGGAAATTGTGGAAAAAACTGGAAAAGCCCTGTATAGGAGTATCATATTTCGTGTGAAGCACTAGTTTCTCACTTGTAACGTGAGGAGGTGATGGAATGGTACAGTTGAGTTGCTCCTTCAGAAGATGATCAGGGGACAAGAAGGTTTCAGGTTATCGCAGCACTACGAAGCCTATACTCAGGAGTGGTTGCTGCATTTTGGACAAAGAACGGTGCCAATTCTCCGTTGAGTCAGGGGTTAAGCAGGGTTGCCCATTATCTCCTCTTCTTGTCACTCTATTCATGAATGATTTGGTTTACGAATTGGCTTATGGAGTAAGGGTTGTTTCATCGGGGTCTACAATCAAAATGCTTCTGTATGCTGACGATCTGGTTATTTTCGCCGATGATTCCAAGCAATAGAAGAGTAACAATAATACCTGGAATCATACTGTGATAAGTGAGACCAGTGAATTCGAGAAAATCCAAAATCCTAATTTTTCAAATTATTGGGAGGTAAAGGAATGTTGAAAGTAAAAGGTGAATTCATTGATATTGTACCAAAATATTCATATTTGGTGTGACTCTGACCCCTTGCATTTCTTTTTCCCATCATGTACCTACGCAAAAGTCAAAGGCAGCTAAATTTGCTGTGAGTAATGCTTGGGCAAAAATATTTGGCAGCCCTGATATTCCTGTGCAAGCCAAATGGTAAGTGTTCAATGCAGTGGTCCGAGCAATTCTAGGATGGGATTTTTGGAGTGTGCTTCTGAAGAGGCTGCGCTATTATTGTTCATCAAAAAGCTTTTTCGTTTGCCCTTATGCTCTCCAAACTTCCAGTTTTACCTTGAGACCAAACTCAACACGATTTCGACATACACTCTCAGTCTACACCTGGAATAGACCGCTAAATGGAATACATGCTGGAATCAAATCTGTCAAAAATTATTGCCCGTGATATCATTCGCCGTGGGATCTACTAGGAAGAGAAGTAAAACTTACAGGCTGCTAGTTACTTTATCTCCAATCCACTGGCAGCTGTGGATGCGTCGCACTAGAAACTGAACATAGGAAAATTTTCAGAAAGCTTCAGGGGAAAAAAGTGAAGAGCTTCTGGGCTAGAGCTAATGGATCACAGACTTACACTCTATAGAGAGTTAGATCCTCTAGTAAAATGTGCAAGTTTCAGTAAGCAGCCGGACATTAGTTTGCGCGAAGCTCGTTGGCTCTTCACACTGCGTACTGAGGTCCTTAATGTGAATGCCAGACCTTACAGTGCGAGTCCTAGAGAGGAGTGCTCAATGTGCAATTTAGGGGAGCATGAGGACATATGTCACTTTCTTTGCATTCGCCCCATACTAAGTGAATTTAGATGGCGGGTATTCGGATGTGGCACACTCACCAGGGATAGAGCAATATTTAGTCCTAATGTTGGCATAGGTTCGTAACGCATTGCTCTATATTGTAGAAGTTCTTAGCGCTAAAGGTAATTTTCAGTTGGGAAATTTAATTTTTAGTATAAGAACTTCATTTTTTTTGTCAAGTTCTTATTTTTGTACTCATAGCAACAACGAGTTACTATTGGTGTAGAAGTCGGCCAGGGCTCGAAACTCCGGCAGCCAGCTCAATCAGCTACGCTGTAATGTTTATTAATTTTTGCTAATGTGTCTCATAAATCAATTTCTGTTTAATAAACTTATTTCTTCTTCTTCTTCTTCTATACATTACTAGACGGATTGATTTAGAATATTTTTTTATTTTTGAGATATGAGCATAGCAAGTACCCACACCAGTAAACTAAACAGAACCTCCGGCTAGACCTCCGTGTAAACAGCGGGCAAGTATAGTACCATGGTTATTGTACCAACTTAATTAGCGGGACCTTCTTTTATGTGAATAATTGGACCATTTTGGTTTATTATTCAATAATAAACCATTGTAATCGCTCCTGAAAAAAAATTCTAACCCCCCCTGAAAATTTCATGGTTTACGTTTCAAAGAGTGTAGAATCCGAATCTGCGATAAAAAATTTTCCGTCCGTCCGCCTTACACCGTACGCACGATTTCTCCCAAACGGCTGGAGCCAAAGATATGACATTTTCAGGAAAAATCCATGTTGGTCCGGCGACGCCCCAATTCTTGAGCCAGCTCTCTCACTTAATTTGAAGTGCCCTTTAAGGGTTGTAAAAGTTTTGTAAAATCCCTAAAAACCTATAAAAAGTCAAGGCGGCCTAAATTTGGACTCTTTTCTAAAGAACTTTCCATGAGGAATCGAATGAGCCCCTCCCCAGGTCCGTAGCTCAAACCATTCCCGATCTATGGTCCCAACACTCGCGTTATTTTGGTTTATTATTGTTTTTGTGTTGATACCCCTACCTGACATCTACCTAGTGACGTAGTTATTTAGTGATGTAATAATGTGGATACTCGAGTGAACTCCTAAAAGGCTTTGTAGCCCATATACGGGTTGAAGCATTCTGATAACCATAACAAATAAATAAATAAAAAGCAGTGGAAATTACCTCGAAATTCAGATAGCAGACTGAAATGATTACCTTTTGCTTCTTCTTCTGGGCATTCCTGTCCAAATTCACTTGGATGAGTGTCTTTCGGGACAAGCAATCGCAATCGTCGTGCAAAATTTACCGCCGGGTTTGGTAACACAAAACGCAGCAAATTCTTTCACTGGGGTTTATTATTCAATTGGCTTGCGATCATGATTTGAATTTATACTAAGCTTTGGAGTGTGCGTGTTTCACAAGTGATACAGCGATTATTGAATTTCGGGAGGCACACAAATATGATCAACAGTTGATCATATTTCATGTTGATCATTACAGTTGATCATCAATCAGTTACTGATCAATCCAAATAGGTAATTTGGTTGAGAACAGATTTACGCGCTCCATGCATACCTCTTGAAATTCAATAATCGCTCTATCACCTGTGAAACACGCTCACTCCAAAGCTTAGAATAAATTCAAATCATGAATGCAAGCCAATTGAATAATAAACCCCAGTGAAAGAATTTGCAGCGTTTTTCATAGATTTCTTTACATCCCCGGTGTTTCAAGAGCGGAGCTGTAACTGCTGTATGTTTCAAGTCTGCATACAGACCAAGTTGGTACCTAACTTTCTACGCAAGAAGAAGCACTTTACGCTGACGACCATTAATGACCACGAATGTCGAAATCTTCTCTCGGCAGCGTCGCTGCTCCGCTCGACCACTAGCGTGACCGCCAATTGTAAAACGTCGCCGTCGAGGGCAATTGGGGCCGCTACATAAATTTCAGATCCAATTAGAAAGCGCCTTCAGCGGAGAACAGCCCCTTTGGTTGGCTTTTTAAATCCCCTTGTCCCTCGTTCTTATCGAGCCCTGATCTGCCGGACTCGCATGTTGGCCCCAGTCTCCTCTCACGAGATTTATTTAATAACTCTTGGAAGAAAGTTGAAAGAAAAATCTCTCTTTAAAAAAACAACTTCCTGAGTTCCGTCGCGGTTGAAACGCGTTACATATTATACACGTGAGACCATTTCTCACTTCCCTCACATAATTATTTACACTCTTTCGATTCATTTACTAAATTAGCAACTCACATAGCAATTTACTATACTGGTTTATGCTCATCGTGACCTCAGCAGGCGCTTCTGCACCTCCTGGCCAAAATGAAAATGATACCTGATGATAATAATGTTGTTAGTATAATATTATCATAATGTTTTCCAACTTTTCCCCCTGAATCTCTATTGAAGAGTTTCAAACTCACCTGCCAAACAGAGCCTCAGGATGGGTGTGAGGATGATGGAGTCGCGAGTTTTTGGTGAGGGAGGGGGGGAGGGGGGTTTAGGGGGACGATTCAGCCGTGCTCCAAATGGGTGGGGCATGAACGGAGAACAGAGCTTTTGATTCGATCCGAATCCAAAGAACGAACTGATGAGAGCCCCGAAATAAAGCGGAGCACTCCTATCCTCCCGCTCACTCGCTAGAATGCGTGCATCTAATCACCAAAACACACTCTTATCCGATATCAGCTGATTTTTCACAACCCTTCTGACTGCACTGTGTTAGCTGTAAATACACGATGAAGACAGTAAGTGCTGAAAACGTTAGGTCTCTAAATGGCTAGTGGAGCAAAGAGTGATTATTCGCGATGCCAATGCCAGTATTGACAGGAATGCAACAAACCTCAAAGGCAAGCAGATATCGTTCCACGATTCGCAAGTTCAACCCCAAGTACTAAGAAAAGGAAGATTGCCTTTGCGGATTTGACGTAAGGAATAAACTTTGATGCAATAGGAATGGAGCTTGGGTTAAAGATGGGATTGGGTTTTCACCACTGTGATGGTTCTTCCTGGGCAGATTTTAATTTAAATTGGTGCGAAACACGGTTTTCAGAAGTTTGACAATCATTTCTACCTAATGGTGAACTTCTTTTAAAGGTAGGAGTGTGAGGGGAGTCGTTTGTTTCAAGATTTGAAGCCGAGAAAGCGGACAAGATTGATCTCTTTGCATATTGGTACTTAACATTTGTATTTGGTTGGAAAAAAGTAGATTTTTGTCTCACGTTCCCTTCGTGGTTGTCCTTTACGGTCTTAGTGCACCCCCCCCCCCCCCCCCCCCGGGTTTTAGGGCAGGAGCCACCACTCACAAGAACCATTTCGGACGTCCACCACTACATTGGAATTTGTGGTTTTATTATGATCATTGTCTCGTGTAGTTTGTTGCAGTGGGACAAAAATTACGGCTATTCTTCATCCAGAAAGCCACCTGTGCATATTGTTCTGTCCTTTAGTGAGCTACTCTTTGTGGTCTAAAAAGGCGAAATGCATCAGGAACACTGGGAATTTTTCAACATTACTAAACAACATTGAGTCTCTTGAAATTAAATCTCTTTCCTCTACGGAAGAAATTAAGTTGGCATGTATGGATAACGAAAACATGAACAGAAAATGGAAGAGATTAGGAAAGGACGATGATGTAGAGAAAGAGCTCACAGATGACTCAGTATTGATATTTACGGTTTAATGTTTTTAATAATAAACTTTTGTAGTAGATCAAGAAATAAACATTTAAAAAAATCCCCCAAGTTCGTTGATTTACGTTTCAAGATTGCAGAATCCCAAATCCGAAAAAAACCGGCGTCCCTCCCCTCCCCAGGGGGTAAGCCCCATGGAGCCCATAATGCAAGATATATGGGATACGCTTTACTAGAGCTCGCTACTACCATGTAAGGAAGTGTTATTCCATGGTTGTCTTTGTACAGTCGCCTTCATACTCTTGGGAGACTTGATACTGCTCACCTCAAACTTGATACTTCACCTCAAGTAGTGAATGGCCGGCTTTAAGCTCGACCACTCCATCGCACCAAATGGAGCAGGGCCACTCTGAAAGTGATTGTGAACGGGGACTAGAGTGGAGGGGTTTACTGTCTTTTCACGGAGTGTTCGAATTCGGATGTTTGGCCTCTTTGATCTATTTTATGTAGCCCATTAAGTAAGAGCTTGACCACTCCCTTCATGATTCCATGATTGACCAGCTGGTCCGAACTTAGATCATACGCCTCTTCCCCGTGACGGTCGGTACACTACAACAGAATGATAGAAGATTCAAGGGGGAGGTTTGGAGTGTCTGGCTTGCCACATTCGTGAATGCCCTCTAAATGGAATGAATGCTCCGAATCTCTTCATACCAACTAAGCCAGTCATTGCTAGCATTGGGTAGCAGTGCACCGAACTCAATCCCCCCATTCAAAAGGAAGGGCGAAGGGAGGTACGAAAAATGAAGAGAAATTGTTGGAAAGGGAAGTGTGAGCGAAGTTCAAACAAGCAGGTTAATTTCAAAGCGGGTGACTTCAAAGAGACCGAACGTCGAAATCCAAATCTTAGTGGAAAGACAGTACGTCGCACCACTTCAGGCGAGGGGCAGTTGATTACAAACGTTCATTATTGGAGAAATTAAACAAAAAGCGAATAACTGAATTATTGGATGAATGTCAGGTTTAACTAGTATTGAGTCTGTCTGGTTTAACTTATTAGTTGAGTCAAATGTTAAAAATGCGCCCAAGAAGCTAACTATCAGTCGCATGGTGAAGTTACTGAGTAAACAAAATCTCTTTTATCTTTCACTTAGTTCGTCCTTCGTTAGTTCCCATCATTGGTAGGTGTCGTGAAGGGGGAACTCGAAGATATTTTCAGACAACTAGTTTCACACGTAAAGCATGAGCGCTTATCCATGTGTTTAAGCGATGATGTGTTAGAAAAAACCAGGTTATCTCGAGAGCTTAGTTTTTCTCTTACCCATCGAGCATGCGGTGCTGTGGTAGGAGCTACTTGAAACATCGTTAATTAGGGTAATGTGGAGAGAGACAAAGACTCTGATGCTGTTCCGGGGACCCACTTGAGAGGGCTCTCTTGCGTTCACATGAAAGACATCGGTTGTCGTGTGGGTCCTTGATAATTTTCGTCTCCGAGGACCAGCATCCCCTTTCTGGCTCAAACGGTCTCGTTATGAAGTAGTCGGTGCACGAGGTGAAGTTTTGAGTTTGGATGGGGCAGTTCTCCCCATCTGCTTCCTTCAGCGCCTGATGTGATGAAGTGCCGATGACGAGAGGTTTCTGGGGCCAAGAGCTGGTGTCCTTGATCTAACTCTCTTTTAGGCAACACACAGGATATCCTGCTGCCTTTTTCAATTCAGCTCATTCTGGTGTTTAGCGAGATAGTTACCTACATATTCAGAGAAAAAAAGATCGAAGTATTGATTAGTTGTCGCTATTTGAGTCAGTAATTTTTATATAGAACATGTTTAGCAACATTCTGCTAGCTACCAAAATCGTTCGGAAAAATATCGCATATAACAACGTGGCTCAGAAGTAGCGGGTGTCGTAATTTTAATGACATCATTTTGACGGTTCGTTAATTCAGTGGACTTTACTATCCCAACTATCTACTGATCAGGATCATAGTAGATTACCGAATTTCAATTAGATGGGTACATTCTTTAATCGATTAAAAGATTTAACTTTTCGAAGATAGTGGAAAACAGTGTACATGATGATATCAGTATCACCGCTATTCGATTCCACCATCATTGGCCATCACCTCCAACGGTTCTGTGGAATAAGAAAAGTGCAACTAAAAATAAAATAATTATTCATAAAGCTTCTACTATTTATTAACAGTTATATTATTTATAAATTTTTTATTAGTCGTTTGTTTAAAACATTCAGGAAAAGCATGTTCCACATTCATGAATGCAAAGCCGGAAGGGGCCAGTTTTTTATTGTTTAAAGTTATCGCTTCCGAGTAAACCTTAGGGTTCCGGATGCTTTGTTTTCACTTATGAAAGGTTCTCACTTTTTTTATCACCAAAATCAATGATTCCAAAGTTCTTTACAGTTTAACCCACCCTTAACAACTTTCGTTTCGTATCTATTTGTTTTTGTCAGTCAAGTCCTTGACAGTTTGCTTAATTTTTACTATTTTGATTTGATTTTGTTGACAGTTTTAGGTAATGTGCTGTTCAGGCAGTAGGTAGGATTGAATAATTCTCATTGCTAACAATTGAATACTTCACTACGCGCATGCTCAAACTTTTCATCTATCAGGCATCATTTCCCGACGTTCTGATTATTTTATCTTGCTAAAATTTGTCTGCCACTGATTCCATGTCAATCCAGGACGTCGGATATTTCTCTCCCTTCAGGATCTACAATAAAAAAGTACCAATTTTAGGTTCATGCAGATACATTGAGAAAACAATAACAATGACAAGTCCACGGGTCGTTTAACCAGTGCCCATACCAATACTCTATCCGACAAATACCAATGAACGAGAAAAAACGCTGCAAATTCTTTCACTGGGGTTTATTATTCAATTGGCTTGCGTTCATGATTTGAATTTCAACTAAGCTTTGGAGTGTGCGTGTTTCACAGGATAGGGCGATTATTGAATTTCAGGAGATATGCATGGAGCACGTAAATCTGTTCTCGCCAAAATACCTATTTGGATTGATCAGTTGATCATATTTGTGTGCCTCCTGAAATTCAATAATCGCCCTATCCTGTGAAACACGCACACTCCAAAGCTTAGTAGAAATTCAAATCATGAACGCAAGCCGATTGAATAATAAACCCCAGTGAAAGAATTTGCAGCGTTTTTCCCCCACAATACCCCCCCCCCCCCCCCCCAAAATAAAAACATCTATAATTTATCAAGTCCTTTAGCACTCGTATTGCGTTAAAACTTCCCCAAATCCAAATTTAAACGATGTAGCCAAAGGTAGACAGATGTAGAGGAGGCACACAAATATCATCAACTGATCAATCCAAATAGGTGTTTTGGATGAGAACCGATTTACGTCGTCTATGCATATCTCCTGAAATTCAATAATCGCTCTATCACCTGTAAAACACGCACACTCCGAAGCTAGTAAGATTCAAATCATGAACGCAAGCCAATTGAATAATAAACCCCAGTGAAAGAATACTTATTTACCCCAGTAATAATATTGAATAATAAACCCCAGTAATAATATTGAAAAATATTTACCTATATATTATCAGAATGCTTCAACCCGTGTATCGGCTATTAACTACACTACAAGTATTCACATCGGCTATCACTCCAGTATCCACATTCACTACAACTCGACGCTATCGGCCGGACATCACTAGGTTACAAACAAACAATAATAAACGAAAAAACGCAAATGTTGGCACCACAAATCGGGCCATACATCGGGAATGGTTTGACCTATGGACGTGGGGAAGGGCTCATTCGATTCCTAATGGTATGTTTTTCAAATAGGAAAATATTTAGGCCGATTCGACTAATTTTGAGGTTTTCAGGGATTTTACAAAACTTTTACAGCCCTTAAAGGGCACTTTAAATTGAGTGAGGGAGCTGGCTCAAGAATTGGGTCGCGTCGGACCAAGATGGATTTTTCCTGAAAATTTCAGATTTTTTGCTCCAGCCGTTTCGGAGATATCGTGTGTGCAGCGTACGGCGTACGGCGGACGGACGGAAAATTTTTTATTGCAGATTCGGATTCTACACCCTTTGAAACGTAAACCATGAAATTTTCAGGGGGGGGTTAGACTTTTTTCTTAAAGAGCGATTACAATGGTTTATTATTGAATAATAAACCAAAAACACCATTGACTGAACAAGAGCAACAAACACATCTCATCTACCTAATTGTTACACTGAGGATTATTATTTCAAAATGCATAAATGCTCATTCGATCGCTGTGGTTTATATGGTACATTTTAGGACATCTACGAATTATTTTGAATAATTTTTTACAGTTGCTTTGGACATCACAGCATCATCGACCAAAAAACAGCCATACACCAGCGAAGTCACCAATTAACATCTCTTGATGTCTCCGTCGGTGCCAACATGACCTGCATCATGGACTAACTGGAAATCCACCAGCCCGAAACGGAATGGGGAATCATCCGTTTCCGAATCTGGCACGCTCGCTCTACTGAAGACTCATGACTTTGAAGCCATGAACAACTGATGCCACAAATCAACATCCTCACTCCCGAAGTCAACTAGAAAATTTGTAGCATGGACTAACTGGATATCCAACTGGCTAATAACTAATGAGAAATCCGTGCAAGAATCGAGCACTGACTCATGTCATTGCAGCTTATACAACCATCAGGTTCCATCACCATGTTCCCTAGCTGCAATCACTGACAGCGTTCCACTCATCACAGTAGAGGGATCCTGTCGAATTTCTTTTTCGCCTCAGAGAGCCTGTCGATTTTTTTTTTTTTTTTTTTTTTTTTTTTTCACTTCAGAGGGCCTGACGATTTTCTTTTTACCTCAGGGAGCCTGTCGATTTATTTTTTAAGTCACGTCACCCATGATGTATACATTTTTTTGGCCGCCATCATGAGAAAATGTGCGGTATAAGATGGGTTCGGTGGAGAAAAATTCGACAGGATCTCTCTAAACTAGAAAATATTTGCGGCAGCACGTTCAGTAATGGGGCTGTCGATTAATTGTTTCGTTGACGACATAGATACACGGGAAAATATTTTCGGCGGTACGTTCGTTTAGTAGTGGGATCCTACACTTTTAAAAATATAAGTTGTCGAGCGACCTCAAATTTTTCGCCCTACCTATGGGAAACAGGGGGGGATTTTTGCTATCCAAAGCGAGCCGTAAGGCTTTGCATGCTCCCATTTGAATGGGGAGGGAGGGGGGTAGTAGTGGGATCCTGTACTTTTAAAAATATCAGTTTTTTTACATTTTCATCCTACCTATGGGAAACGGGGAGAGATTTTCGTTATTCAGAGCGTGCCGTTAGACTTTGCATGCTCTTATTTGAATGGGGAGGGGGCTGGAATGAAGCAGAGTTTTTAAAAGTATAAGTTGTGGACCTCATATTTTTTACATTTTCGCCCTACCTATGGGAAACGGTAAGAAATTTTTGCTATCCAAAATTTTTCCTTTATACTTCTGAAATTCCAACGGGAACTGTTTGCATGACGTAGGCATACAAACATTTTTACTCTACACTTTTGATAAAAAATTAACGGGAACGATCAAGTTCGCTCGTGAGGTAGGTAAGAGCACAAAAGTCAGATCAAAAAAGTTTTCGTGACATAAAAATATACGAATAATACTAATTTACGAAAAAATTTTGCTGAACGCTTCTGAAATTCAGAAAAAATTTCCTTGTTCCACACATCCCTTCCCGTAGCCAATCCCCACCTCCTTCCCTCACCTCACACGATCACATTCATTCGTTGAGTGTTGACTCTCATCCCGCTGTATTCGCAGTTTCGTCGCGGTGGATCAAAACAATTGTACACTCATCATAACGTAGTGGAAAATTGCCCTCTTCAGGAGTACTAGAACCTGAGAGAATGGCCCTTACTGGGCTTGCATTTGAGCATACGCTGATTGAATTATTAAATTTCGTACGATGGAATGAAGGGGACCATCTACATCCTCGAACATGCATACATAGCCCGAATCTTTCATCTAAATCGGATGACCACTGTAGAAATTTAGCGTGTTAGAAAAATGTGCAGTCACACGACAAACCCACAGCTAGACTTGAAACCGAAAGAAAATACTTCATAGGTCTTTTTGTGAAAACATTTGCTTCATACAGGCAGCCTCAGAAGCATTACTTAATGAGCATTCAATACCACCAAGATTCGATATTTGGGGAATGGATTCACACTAAATCCAGTCTAACGGTCCAGTGGTTAACGTCTATCGTCTTAGATGGATATAATTACCGTCTAGAATAGCGACCTCTTCATCATCGTCCAAAACCCCTCGACGAAACACGCAACTGTCGGATAATTTATTCGTGAAACAGTCCAAAGGGGAAAATCCCGCGGAGGGGCTGGAAACCGAACGGTCACAGTGGGAGGAGTCAAAGCTCTCGGATTTCAACCCCCGAGGAAGTCACCCCCTCCCACACTCACTTCCGGGCTCCCACGACTTGGATTTCTCACCCCTAAACACCATAATAAAAAAAGTGACATCTGATTGTTAACTTGTAATTCTCGGGCATTCCACAATGCGCCTTATACTGCAACTATCAATCTTTCCACACCTCTGCTATTCAAAGGGGATTTTTCCGTCTTCCATTATACACATTTTCTCTCTCGTCTGTTTCGGTGAGACTTGGAACCCAAACGCTTCGACTCTTCCTGCCGATGTGAAGGGCCGATGATTGCAGGCTATGGGAAGTTGACAGTTGCTGAATTGAATTGAGCAAAACCCGTAACTGGTAACTACTTGTTAGAACTGAAAAGGAAGTTTTACCTTTTCAGTCTCATGATTATTATCACCCCAGTCAGATCTTGTTAATAAAGATTTCGAAATCAAGTTGGACAATGTTCCTAGTATATGAGTCGTTACTATTAAACTACATTAATATGGATAACGAAGAAGCTGTAAACTGGTTCATCAGCGGAAAAAATTACATATAAGCAAAGCACTCAAGTACAAGCACTTATAATTTTAGGCTAAACACTCAACTACATGCACTTCTGGATGTGTTGGGTACAATTGCTGATAAGGAGACTCTTGTAAGGAGATAGAGAGGAATTCGAAGAGCGTCCGAAATTCCTCCCTATCATTCTTCAAGGTTCCAGTTCATCTAAAAGGCAAAACAATGACTCATGCCAATGAGGCTAAATATCTGGGAATCACCCTACTTTGAGCGGATAAAATTTCGGATTAAGTTCAAATTCTGACTCACGGACAGACCATGACAATGAGATTAGAGGTACATTTCGATCGATTACCGGTATGTAGAATGAAGAGTAGCCGAACTTCATGCCAACCACGAGTAAGCCTAGTTACTCCATAAAATCTACAAAATAATTGTTGGAAACATTTAACCAGAAAATTATTGATCAATGAAGGACAGCGATTTTCCCGTAAAATAGGAATCACCCATAAAAGTTGTTACAAATTAGTTGCTGAATCGATCCCTGAAGTTTCTTCTTTCTTATACCACCCTGTATAAGACTTGAACTAGGCAATTTCAAAAGGAACCGTTGGAATGAAATTCCACAGCAATTGCATCTGCTGATGCAATAGTCACAGGATACGAGGTGATTTTTACTGTACCTAAGGACGTTCACACTCCCATTCGTGTTTTTATTTCATTTTTCTATCGAAGCTCCAGCCCTTAGGGAGAACGAGCGGATAAACGTGAAAGCGATCCGGGTGGGCTCATTCGATTCCTTGAAACCAGGTCTATCAACAACGAGCATAAAAACAATAGTGTTATTTCGAAAGTCTTTGGTATTAGGTGTATTTTTGAAATTTCAGCCTTTCGATTTTACCCTTTGGGATTGACTGAGATCGATATCGAGAATTCAGTTTTAACTAGACCCCAAATGTGAAGTACAGTATGTACGTGAAAAATCATTTCTTATAAACTTCCCGTCTTATAAATTCTTATAAATTTCCTTCTTATGAATTTCCGGCCTTTTTTGGTTATCATAAAGCACCTTAAATGTGGGTTTGCCATGATACAACAATCATAGATTCCTATCAAATTGTGAAACTAAACCATGGATTACTTGAAGGATTGATTTAGGATATTTTTTTAGTTTGATACGTGGGCATAGTAAGCATTTAGACCAGCATACTAAACAGACTTTGACATCCGTATGACAGTCACCTCCGTATAGTTTTCTCAACACGGCGATTAGGAGCCTAGGAAAGACGGGTTATTTTCAGTTACTGTTGCCAGGCTGTTCGTTATGTTCCACTAACGGGACACACGGATTCATTTATTTTTTTGTGGAATAATGCGTAATTGTGCCCACTCGTGCCCTTGTGAGGCTGGGGTCTCCACTTATAGTTTCCCAACTGCGGTTGTTTGCCGAATTTCTACGGATCTGACACCTATCCCAATCGATTTTGCGTCCGAAAATACTATGACACCCCACTGTTTTGTCAGTAAAATCCTCGAAAAATCACGTTTTTTCACCAGTTTTTGGGCCCATAGCATCTGTGATTCGATCGGCTTGATAAAAGTTGGGATCAACTAGACAAGTGGAGTCCATGTGACAAAAAACTTACTTTTTACATCACTTTTATGGTCCAAACGGCTTACGAACATTGCAAATTTGGAATCTACCTACCTTTTAAAGTAAAATGACAAAATTTTAGGCAATTAATGAACATATGTTGTTATGCGATTACAAAGACTCATCATTGAAAATAATAAACCAAAAATTGTCCTAAATCAATCAGTTTAGTGGTCCGTTGATAACGTAGACAAATATGTTGGAATTTATTATGGTTTTGTCAACGTGTTCCCGTTTCGAAGTTGGCTAACCGAATTGAGCCGAATTTCAAAACTGTAAATAGTGCCTTCTAGTTTTTCGCGGTTGCGTGCGGAAGTAAAGACTTGAAAATATCGATAACTTGTTACGGATTCGTTTCAGTTACAACACTGAGCGAGTCGTGGGGATTGGAAAGATCGTTCTGGAGGAGGTTTTATGAGTGATTTGTACGATGCCCATCAATAGCCCAACGCTCCAACAGTAACAGCTGCCGTGGGGTCGCCTGTTGAAGGAGCACCGAGTCTACACGATCTCTCTATCGAACCAGACGGTTTTTTGTCCCCCGGGGGTCAATGAATATCACAACATCATCCCCCTTTTTCTCCTATTAAAAACACTAGTGGAGGCTCTCGTCCGTGAAAAGCCGCACTGAACCTGCCCATTTGATCCCCCGCTGAGCTCCCACAAACGCTACCAACTCCATAATAAACCTCATTTCAGGAAACAATGAGAGTGAGGCAAATAGTTGTATATCGGATAGAAAAATGATATTGACGCTATTGATATGAGATTATTAGATCGTATTCAGAAATTTGAGAGCGATCGGTACATTAGAACATGAGACAATGATGCTTGTTGAAGTTAACGTTTGTGCATTTGCGGCCTGATATTAGGAAACTCATAGGGGATCATCTAAAGCCAAAGCCATTAAATTTCCTATAAATATCATTTGAATCGGATGAAAACTGTAAGAATGAGGGAAAGACACACTGACAGACAAATACGAAGCGGAAGTTGTTCATAATGGTTCAAAACTTCAAAATTCGAGTGAGAATCGTCTCTTTTCTTAGACTTTTTTTTTTTTTTTTTTTTTTTTCAAAAGTAGTCGAACTGTTACTTGTTACGGTAGAACCCCGACTCTGGGTAAGAACTAGCGTTTACTGGGAAATCCGCGTTTTGGCCAAGGGTTGGTCAATTAAAGGGACCGTGGGTGACGACTAAATGATAAACAATTCTCCTTGATTATGGTACTACTGTACTGGACTATTTTTGGAGGCACTGTAATTATTTTCCACAACAAAATTCAATAAATTCTGCACAAAGAGTAAGCGACTTTTCTGCAAAGAATCTAACCGTTATCTAGCAATTAGAATAGTTCGTAATCGAAATGATCTCCGAGTTCCCACTCCTCCTTTCTGCACGACGATGTGGTAATTATCTGAGGAGAGCAGTGTTGTGTTTACTGCCGTTCCTTCTGGAAGTCGGCTCCTCACCAAAGCTAGTCATGCAAGGAGAACACAATGAACTGGTAAGAGATTGACTACATTTGCGGCAGCATCCCAAGTGTGATAGAATTCTTTGGGATTGTGTACGAGCCAGCAAAATGGGCGGTCTTCGTAGACTAACGTAATAATTCAATTTTGATTAAATAGGAAGATGATTTTTAATACAGGAAATATATTTGACCACGTTGTTTATTTCAGAGTCATCTCTTTGTTCTGTGCCACTGTGCCATTTTATGATATTTGCCACTTTGTGATGGAAAAAATATGCAAGCATATTTGAAATCAGCTTGAAATATTCTTTCAAAATTTCCCTTCATTAATCGCTAAAAAGTTTTGTTTTCCAGAGTTGTATAATTGTGCCATCAAAAGAATGGAAGATATAAGACATTTTCCCCCACCCATTGATAGTTTGTTGTTGCTCGTAATGGTAAATTTTAGAGAAAATGAATTATTGATATTAAAATTGAGTTTCATCTAAGATCAAAATATGCGTTAATAAATTTCTACTTTCCGGGTAACTCTTCGTCAACAATACGTTCGGGTGCAAGAACGAAAGTTGCTCGTTGACGGGGCATTTCTGTAGTTGGTGGTCTAATTATTTCACACCGCAGCGTAACTGCTCCAAACCAGTTTTGTGTTTACCGAAGGCTCGCGTTTTGAAAATAGGGCAAATAGTGAAAACGGGGGTGACGTTACTATGTTTACTTTCAAATGAGAGCTGCTCGTTTGAAAACACGGCTAGAATATTGACTACAAATATCGTTGGCCGTATACCATAGTTGGAGTGTACGAGTTAGTCGTGCAGTTGTTGATTTGATTAGTGAGGTTTGGCGATTTCGTCTATCAAGATCGTTCGAATGGAAAACGAAGGCGGGCGAGGCCATCAAATAATTTTCCAGTTTCCCACACGTGCTGGGCGAGAAGCAGGCTAAGTGTAGCTAGGAAACTTCCACGCATCTCGAAAGCCTTTATTTGTACTGTACAACCCCATCAGGCATCACAATATGCAATAAGTTCAAAATAAACAACTATCCAATATACAAATACTAATATGTAAGAAACATTTTAGATTTATAATAAATGTTTACAATGGCTCCTTCGGGTTCATTATTGGTTTATTATTCAATAATAAACCATTGTAATCGCTCTTGAAAAAAAAAATGTCTAACCCCCCCTGAAAATGTCGTGGTTTTTGCGTTTCAAAGGGTGTAGAATCCGAATCTGCAATTCAAATTTTTCCGTCCGTCCGCCGTACGCCGTGCGCACGATTTCTCCCAAACGGATGGAGCAAAAGATCTGATATTTTCAGGAAAAATCCATGTTGGTCCCGACGCCCTCAATTCTTGAGCCAGTAGGTCAACGCCGTTTTTTGGTTTATTATTGTTTATGTTTTCATCGCAGTAACCTAGTGATTCACGATTTGAAACTCATAAAAGCTCCCAAACGGATACGCTCAATCGGTATACCGTCAGATTCGCAGCAATTTGATGCGTAATAAGCCAAGAATGATTTTTGCATTGTTATAAATGGGACATAATAATATTGAATGACACAGAATGTCATGTCTGGGAAATGAGATTGAGCAACTATAATCGCCACAGTGGTTATAGGACGTACACAAACTCTGATCTTACTTATGTCGAAAAGAGAAAACTTGAGCCAGCTCTATCATTTAATTTAAACTGCCCTTTAAGGGTTGTCAAAGTTTTGTAAAATCCCTAAAAACCTCAAAATATATCGATTATCAATTCCCATCCCTGATATGCATACAACCCAATTTTGAGTTATTTACTTAGTCCTCATTGTTCGCTCTCGTCGTTCTTCCAGAAATGAAGTCTTACGTTGCCCCCTTTGTTGGATTTGATACTCCTCAAACGTTAGGTGAAGGTCAAAGCAGCAGTAGGTCCGATATGGAAGCAGCGTCCCGTCCCTTAAAAACGGAAGTAGTTTCCGAGTGCCTTTGTTTCCGATTCAGGAGGTCCATTCAGCTCTGAACCCCCAATGTACTCACAGAACCGGCGGGCGGCCTTTGTGCCAATCAGATTCCCCTGAAAGACGACTAGTAGACTTCTTTTTCTCTCAGATCGCTCGGAAGAGATGACTTCACGTGGTGCCGAACTCCGTTGTCAACGGCCATCTTCCTTAAGAAACTGTCCTCCACCTAATGAGGGGGTCGCCCTTTTATAATCACCACTACTTCGCTCCCATTCTTTCGTCTAACGTCATTCTTTTTCTTCGAGATTTGTGGGGCGGGGTGTATTGAACTTTCCGTTATCTTCCGAAATAAACGCCGAGGTATTACTTTCTAATAGGCGGTTCAACGTATTTCGCCGAAGAATATTCCATTCCTGAGGTTTCTATTGAACGGAGTCTTTTCACAGACCCGAGACAATTGGGAGTATTGAAAACCAGGCCCATATCAGTACGCATACATCCACTTCCGCTGCTCAGGTAGGTATTGAAATGTAGTGTATCATTGATCTTATGTTGGGCGCCAATATAAACCCTGTTATGGAATATTATATCACAAATCTCATGATCGGCATAGCAGCCAATGATCCCTTCAACGAATGAATATATGGTAGGTGCACCAAATAAGACCACAACGTTTGAGGCCCCTTTACAACCCAAACCACTGGGCTAATCAACTTGAAACTTGACACACAGTTAGGAACCATGTTAAACTGCAGAAAATATTATTTTCGGTTTATCTTGAGTAACATTTTGTATGATTTTATAGTAAAATGTCTAAAACTTAATAAGGCCATACACCCAAACTCATGGACCAAAGTAAGGCCACCCGACGATGTCAATATGGCCTAAGAAGGACCAGCGAATAAAGTATTGGTTTATTATTCAATAATAAATCATTATAATCGCTCTTGAAAAAAAAAAATTCTAACCCCCCCCCCCCCCCTGAAAATTTCATGATTAACGTTTCAAAGATTGTAGAATCCAAACCTGCAATAAAAATGTTTTCGCCCGTCCGCCGTACGCCGTACGCACGTTTTCTCGCAAACGGCTGGAACAAAAATTCTGAAATTTTCAGGTAAAGTCCATATTGGTCCGACAACTCCCTAACTCTTTAGCCAGCTCTCTCTCTTAATGTAAAGTGCCACTTAAGGGTTGTCAAAGTTTTGTAAAGTCCCTAAAAACCTCAAAAAAAGTCAAGGCGGCCTAAATATGGACTTTTTCTTAAAGAACTTTCAATGAGGAATCGTATGATCCCCTCCCCAGGTCTGTAGCTCAAACCATTCCCGATGTACGGCATGATCTTATGCTGCAAATTCGTTCACTGGGGTTTAATATTCAATTTTATAAATGAACTAAGTAAAACAAACCCGTAGCGCAAGGGTTTCGTGCGTGACTCACAACCACAGGTTCTCGGGCTCGTTTTCCACGTTCGGTAGGAAAATTTCGCCCCATTTGAATGAATAAAGGTATACACACTTGTACACAAGAGAAACGTTTTGCCCCGCACACACACCTAGGCTCAAGACACAACAAAACGCTGTATGTATGTGTCACAAGTGCCATAAAATCATGAAACCATTAAAAAAAACGCTGCGAATTCTTACATTGGGGTTTATTATTCAACTTCATTCATTTGGTGATACCACGAAGTACTCCTGACGAGATGCTCAGCTCAAGGAACTCCGTGCTACTTTTGCCGCACCACACTCCGCGCCATGACATGGTTGCAGCCATAACCTTGATGTTGTTAGGCGCCTTTCCTTTTGGCTCAGATACCGCTTGACGCAGATCGTTCCTATAATATTTACTTATCTTAGCCCTCCAGATCTGCTCCATGTCCACGCTGCCACTAATACTTGGACATCCAGAAGGAGATGAAAAGAAATACAGTACTATCTTTCATCATCTTATAATGTTCTTACATGTAACTGGACAGAAATACAGTGTCATCGTTCACCATCCTATACTGATCTAAAACAGAACTAGTTTGGCATTCAGTAGATATATTAAATAGGAATGGTATATTACATGGAAGAGTTTCAGAATCGCAATTAGACTCGTCTCTGCGAGTTCGACGTTTATTTATTCATATTTAATTTAAATTTTCAAAATTGACTTGAAACCCCCGTATTAAAAATTCAACGGGCGGTACAGTATTTTATGTATTTCTCTCGTATAATTACTTGAGTGAAGATTAAAGGAAGGATTCGGTCCGCGGTTATTTCGCTCGCCGCACCCTCTCGGAGGAAGGGAAAATAATTATCCGATTTGAATGGGAAGTGCCCGAAGGACCGCCCCCTCTTTAAACTCCTTGGTCTCCTCCCAACTAACTGAGTTACCTCTCTGAAAGACTCCCCCCCCCCCTCCGAGTCTTTCAAAAAAATACTGAAAAGAACCAAATTGAAGAGGCCGCGGCATTAATTATGGCGGAGTTGGAGGAAGAGGAGGGAATGTTTTTTCGTCCAAAAGGAAACTCGTTAAAAAAGCGTATTACGAAAAGTCAAAAGGTTCTTCGGGAGGGCAAGACGCTTGAAAATGGAAGGGAGAGCTCCCCGCTTTGAGAAATATCAAATCAAAAGGGAAAAAAGTAAATTGCAACGGGAAAATAACTGTGAGCTGAAGTTCGTGGGAGGTCCGTGCGGTTTTATCCTTCCGCCGGAGAAGTTGTTCTGGTAGTTTCACTGTCTTTTGTGATAAATAAAAGTTGTTCTAAATTGATAAGATTTACACTGCTCATACAGCATCCCATAACGGTTCAAGTGTTCTAAAACTCCGTTCTAAAGCTAAAAAATAAATGTATTTCAAAATTCGAAGAGGGAGACAATTGCTTATGAAAGTAAAACAAGTAATTGTTCAAAAATTTCAAAAAGAACAACATGGTTTTCTATTGATGCATTTGAAAGTTCTTCAACTTTCAAATATCTCTTGCGAAATTTTTGAAGTTCGCCAGTTTGTTGTCTGAGGGCGGTCCCATCCTATTCCTTCGTCGCAACCCTCAGTTCGTGACACATGCAGACAATTTTATTGAGGATGCCGAAACGAGAGGGGTACCGGACGGTATGGAAGACACAAACGGCCCGTGGACTATCTGAAAACCGCTGAGGCGGTGAGAACGTGCTCCGCAGGCCGAGAGGTTCAAACGAGAAGCAGAAGCTGCGGGTCACGCCTGAACATCCTCCCGCTCTTGTCTCTTCCGTTCCCTGATGTCTTCCAAGCGAACCGAAGGATCTCCGCCCACGAACACACAGCGGTGCTAAGGCGGCAAAAACTGTGTTTGTGTAAAACACGAGAGTCATTCTTCTCAATCATTTCCATCGATCATTTGAATGCGGGAGAATTGGCTATATCAATATGGCTATGCAACATAAAAAGAGAGTCAAGTTGTAAAACTTCATGAATATTGTAAAATAAGTATAAATATTTCCTCAGTTGGTTAACTACCACGTAGATACGTTGATATGTTACGGTATCGTGAAAGCTGCTCATCTACCGACCAATAATTCAGTGAGTCGCACCAAAAGTCGGCAGTCACTTTGGGTCCATCAGTCAACGATCCACTTGAGCCTTTAGTGAATTCAAATCCTCTATCAGCTGACAGATACAAGAACTTAGTTTTTATTCAGATTGTTAACGAGAATTGACAATTCGAGAGCCCTTGGTATACATTTTTTAAATGAAACCTTGCGTTGCATTTCATAAATTAATTTAATATAAATAAGTAAATTATAGTGTAAATTATTGAACTCCTACCTCCGCTTGGCTAGCCCACGAACGTGTGACAAGCAGAGCAGAGACTTGAGCAGAGAACTGCATTGCAATTATATTAGTTGATTCAACTTGCCCAGTTTATTGAGCGATTTTTCCTCCATTCTCAATGAGAATTTCTCATCGTACTCACATCGATTTTTGATGATTGTAGACTCAATGATTATAGGTTTCCTTTCCTTCGTCGAAGATCTGGTTTCTTTCCTTCTTCCTTCTGGAGGGGAAGGCGCTCCTCCAGAAAAGGCGAGGTGTGGAAAACCCAATGAAGACGTTTCAAAGGAAAAGATAAAAACTGGGTGTATGAGTGAATCCTCATCGAGAGTACGCTGTAGACTAGACGGAGGTAGTAAATCTTGAGGGGGGAGCGTGAAAGGAACTTGATCTTGTACCGGACTTGGACGGGGGGGACGGGTCAGAGATTAATAAACAAACTTAACTAACAAAACTGAACTTGTGGAGCGTAAACAACACTGTTGCTATACAACTAAAAATTATTAAAAATAATAAACCACAACCGAAAACATGACGTTTACAGCCGTTGACCTCACATACTCAGTACTAGAGTCCAGTCCCCAAAGGAAAAAAATCTACGTGGAAAGTGGAGGTAAAAAGTTCTATAGAAGCTCACTTCACACTCGATTCGTATGTTTCGGAAGGTGCTGAACACGAATCTGACGTTTGCAACTGTCACGATATGATATAAAATACCTGTTAAGCATATAAGGCACAAATCTATAAGTGAGATTGAATATATTGTAATATCTGTTAAGAGGCATAATAATAATCAAAATACGAAAACATGAATTGATTCTACTCTGTTTGATGTCATCAGCTGATTCTGAAACTCAAACGATTCCTAAGTACGACCGTAGTGTTGAGCGGTAAGGTACTTGAAGCATAGTAACCAAAATTCATCTCCGTATATCTGAAAAAACGCTGCAAATTCTCTCACTGGGGTTTATTATTCAATTGGCTTGTGTTCATAATTTGAATTTCTACTAAGCTTTGGAGTGTGGGTGTTTCATAGGATAGAGCGATTATTGAATTTCAGGAGATATGCATAGAGCCCGTAAATCTGTTTTCACACACACACACACACACACACATTCAATAATCGCTCTATCCTGTGAAACACGCACAATAGAAATTCAAATCATGAACGCAAGACAATTGAATAATAAACCCTAGTGAAAGAATTTGCAGCATTTTTTTATTGAACCTCAATACCCCCCCCCCACACACACAATAATAAACATCTATAATTTATCAAGTCCTTTAGCACTCGTATTGCGTTAAAACCTCCCCAAATCCAAATTTGAACGATATTGCCAAAGGTAGACTGATGTAGAGGAGGCATACAAATATCATCAACTGATCAATCCAAATAGGTATTTTGGTTGAGAACAGATTTACGTGCTCTATGCATATCTCCTGAAATTCAATAATCGCTCTACCACCTGTGAAACACGCACACTCCAAAGCTTAGTACAGATTCAAATCATGAACGCAAGCCAATTGAATAATAAACCCTAGTGAAAGAATACTTATTTACCCAAGTAATAATATTTACTTATATATTATCAGCGTTTCATGAATATCAGAATGCTTCAACCCGTGTATCGGCTATAAACTACAAGTATCCACATCGGCTATCACTCCAGGATCCACATTCACTATACGCTATCGGCATCACTAGGTTACAAACAAACAATAATAAACCAAAAAACTCAAATATTGGCACCATACATCGGTAATGGTTTGACCTACGGACCTGGGGAGGGGCTCATTCGATTCCTCATGGTATGTTCTTCAAATAGGCATAAATTTAGGCCGCTGCGACTTGTTTTGAGGTTTTTAGGGATTTTACAAAACTTTGACAGCCATTAAAGGGCACTTTAAATTGAGTGAGAGAGCTGGCTCAAGAATTGGGGTGTCGTCGGACCAAGATGGAATTTTTCCTGAAAATTTCAGATCTTTTGCTCCAGCCGTTTGGGAGAAATCGTGCGTACGGCGTACGGCGGACGGACGGAAAAATTGTTATTGCAGATTCGGATTCTACACCCTTTGAAACGTAAACCATGAAATTTTCAGGGGGGTTAGAATTTTTTTTCAAGAGCGATTACAATGGTTTATTATTGAATAATAAACCAAAATGGTCGCATTTCCGTTAGCGATCGTATACTACTACTATTTGATTGACCAAATTTCAAGTTTGAGTAACCCATTCAATGTAGAATTTAACTCTCTTCCAGAATGAATACCTAGCACCTTTCTGATATGATACGTACTTTCTGACTGATGAGGAAACAACTGAAAAAGTGCGAACAATTTTCTCAGATAAGCGAAGAGAAGTTTTGGTTGCAAACGTCAGATTCTTGTTCAGAACCTTCGAAAACATAGAGGAAACAAGTGGGACAAAAACTTCTATAAAACTTTTCACCTCAAAACCCATGGGGACCGTTTTCGGAGAGTTGAAAATAGAAACAAAATCCACAAGATTCCATCAGAAATACGTCTGGGGTCTTGGGGCTTAACCCGATTTGTGGCCTATTCTTTTGTTTTCTTTCGGATATGATCAATTTATGGCAGAAATCGGTCGAAACTATCTTGGTCCGCCAAAATAAATCCACAAATAGGTACCCTAAAACAGTTTACTCACGGTCAATGTATTCTACAAATCATTGGTAATTCATGTACTAAATTGAAGAAGGGAACGCATTGGTTTGTAGAAACCCATAACAGCCGCTCAAATTTTACCATATATTTTCCACATCTCATTCATGATTTTATTGTCTCGGTTTCCCACGTTTCTTGGTGTATTAGCATCTCATCTTCAATGTAACACTGTGTTCACCCCTCTGTCTGGCGTTCGGCCTTCAATCAATCCGCAATCTTACCAATAATCTAAAAACTAACCAATATTATTTTACGATAAGTTACTGGAGATTTTATATAGGGTATTACAACTTGACTATAACTGTCGAAATTCAAATTTACTGTCTTATTTTATTAAAATCTCATCTCCAAATATTGAAAGTAATTCTCCAGGTGATTTAGTTTACAACTCCAATCTCAACTTCCGATGATTAAATAATAATACCGAATGAAGCCCCCAGCCTTCGAAGTTTGCGTGTAAATCATTTAATTCAGACGGGAGCGGGGAGAAATTTCGATCAGATTCAGACACAAGGGTGAGAGTTTCGTAGTGGTGGTAGGAAGGTGGGGGGGACTGGATATCAAGCCGTGTGTGCTTGGAAAACGGTTAAAAGAGATGGTGAGAAAGGTTTGGTTGATAATTAAAAGATATTGGACCCTGTAAATCACAGAAGAGACAGGGTTTTGACACCAGATGTCGATAAGTGTTAAATGAAAGGGCACCCGAGCCGAGCCCTTATAAGGGCTTCGAAGGGATTGTGGAGAAGGTGGGTGGCGTAAGAGCGAGATTGACGCTGCTTCCTCTGTAATTAGTTGCCGAGAGTGTTTGAGTTGTGCTGGGTGGTGGTGGTGGAGGTAGTGGCGTTGGTGGGAGGGATGAAATGGAACTGCAAGAGGGTAAGTTGTAACATCACTTGTTACATCATCCTTCTGACGCCTCTAGTTTCTCTCCCCTTCGGCAGCTCGTCCCTCCTCTCTCGCTTCCCTTCCTTTTACTTGCGTTGTTTGAGGCACTTTCGAGGTAGTTAATCATAACTGACACTATCAGACCCCATCACTTTGCTTCGTTATGTCTTTAATCGAAAGTGTCTGCTGCGAAGATTAGCTTCCTCTTGACATCAAGAATCAAGGGGCGTTGCTTGTAATTACATCCTAAGACCTGGCGAAAAAGTAGTTTTAAACGTTGTTGTCCTTAACTTCTGCTCAGCTGAGCAGCTTGCAATGCAGTTGACAGAGAGTTTCTAAAGCTGGTTCTTAAGGTTACGGAGAAGCTAATCTACGACAAACGGTCCTGTCGAAAAAGTGCCCTGAATAAAGTTCCTCCTCAGGAACACCATGTAATAGGGGGAAGTTCTGAAAGTGTTACTTAGTGGTAGAAGCTGGGGAACTTGTTAGGTACTTTTACAATAACGACACTTAAAAAACAAGAAAACATTTTTATCAACTCCAATCATGATAAAATAGTTTAAAATAATGGGGATTTGGACATTTTTATTACCTAACGATAAATTAAAAAATGAGAATAATGAAAGTCTGTTTTGGAATATTGTGAATACATCACCAAGAGTTTAAAAGTTCAAAAATAATGGACAACTATACGTAATTGTGTGTGTTTTTTGTGCATGTGCGAGAAAGAGAATTAAAAATCAAAATTTGACAGTTTGAGATGGCATTCAGTTGGCATAGCTTCCGCACTTATTGTAACAACAAGGGGCATATAATTAGTATAAAAAATATGATGCAAAGTAGAACAATGATACATGGGTGTGAACGATGGTCTGCAGTTAGTTTGCGCACCCCCCAAACCTACCATCCATTCAACGGGGATCGACATCTATGGAGTACAGGAGATCGAGTACTAGCTGAACATACAATCGATGAGAATATCATCAAAATGGTTGCACTAGTCTCAGTGTTTTGTCAGTGCAACCTGCAAGTTATCCATCTTTGACTACCTTACTAGAATAATTATCGTGGTTTTGAGTCACACTGAAATTATCTTTGAGTTTGTCTGCGAACACTGAGATCAAAAATTCCGTCAAAGGGGGAGAAAACCCCGACGGATGACTTGGTCAAAGGTGCGTTCCTGCCGGTGACAACTAACATCAGTCGCAGATCCTTTTTTCATAAACCTATCACATGTGCCGTTTCAACTTCCACTTTCAACCCTCTTGACACGGGTTTTCGGGCGGAGGTGGGATGTTTTCGGAACAGACTTGAGTTACGATATGAACTGAGAAGAGGAAAGAGGAGCGGGACCCGGGTGTGACTTCCGATTGAAAAGTGTCAATTCGTCAAACCCCTGACAACTTCACGCTTTGGCTAAACTTGAACGTTTCTGATGCTCAACACGATGTGGTTTGAGGCATTAGTGTGGGTTGTTACTCATATCTTGACTTAAGATACACTCAATGTTATTGATTGTCGAGATTAAATTTCTTATTTCTCTACGGGGCGGATACGACTGAACGTGTCCCTATCACCCTATCTGTTTTTAAAGGATGATTTTTATGGTTATATTTAAAACGGTTAAAGGGGTTTTGTGCCATAAAACCCATATTTTTTCACTTTGAAACAACATTTTTTAAATGTTGACCATATTTTAGAATTCAACGTTAGATTTCCTATACGTCACGTGCACATTCATTATAATAAACGGACTCAAAGGAAGGAAATTGTAGATTTCATGGAGAAATTTAAGTTTGAATGCGACAAAACACGAGGCACCCACAAAAATACGGTGGCTACTAGTCTTGTTGAGAATTTTAAAGAGAGGCAAGAGTTGTCAAAGGTTTCGTAATATCGTCCTTGTTGATAAATAAAATATCACGATGTTCAAGACGCTAGAATTTTACTCATAAAAACTTGTTCAGTTTTCTTCTTGGCAGTGGTAACATGTGAGGATCACGCAGATGTAATTTATGCGCATGGCTTTTGCGATGGCAAGTGAAATGGGAGTATTTTCGTGTGGGGGATTCATCCATCAACAAGTACACTCTACACCAGTTAACAATTTCGAGGATCAAAGGGGAATAAACTTGAAACCAACCGGTACAGTGCTTCTAGGCTTCACATACAATGTTACGGCTATATCCGTTAGGAAAAGAGCAAGGGCCTGTGTATAAAACAGAGGCTGTGTACAAAACTCGAAAATGAGTATGAGCTTACCGACAACAGCCGTCCTAGAACGTCATCGAACAGCGTCATCGAATTTATAGAATGCAAAAGCTTTATTTTGTCCTCATTATTTACTACTACTTTCATTTCAGTGTTACTGATCTTAAAGAAGACTGAATTCTGTTTGCGATATTAGGAATCTATCTACCATTCGTTTCGCCCATTCTTTAGGTGACATCCATTATTTTATATACTGATATCCTTGAAAATTTCAATCTAGATTTTATTCAAGACAATGGCGAAGACAAGAAAATTGAAAATGCCTTTGTTAGTTTCCAGGTAGATACTCATGTTTTAGTAGGTGTTTACTTTTTTTTCGCATTAAAATTTGAATTTGTCCCTGAAATCTATAAGGCAAAACTGATCACACCATTGAAAAGCTGATGAAATTAGCAAGATTTCCTGAAATTTGACAGCTTTCAACACTTTTTTTTGGAAATGCACTCAAAGTAAAAGTATTTTCAGAAACTTAATGTTGAAATGTTTAATGTTGGACCGAAATTTCGGTCCTTCGGAGTTCAATTTGGTTTATTATTCAATAATAAACCATTGTAATCGCTCTTTAAGAAAAAAGTCTAACCCCCCCTGAAAATTTCATGGTTTACGTTTCAAAGGGTGTAGAATCTGAATCTGCAATAAAAAAATTTCCGTCAGTCCGCCGTACGCCGTACGCATGATATCTCCGAAACGGCTGGAGCAAAAAATCTGAAATTTTCTGGAAAAATCCATCTTGGTCCGACGACGCCCCAATTCTTGAGCCAGCTCCCTCACTCAATTTAAAGTGCCCTTTACAGGGCTGTAAAAGTTTTGTAAAATCCCTGAAAACCTCAAAACTAGTCGAATCGGCCCAAATATTTTCCTATTTGAAGAACATACCATTAGGAATCGAATGAGCCCTTCCCCACGTCCGTAGGTCAAACCATTCCCGATGTATGGCCCGATTTATGGTGCCAACATTTGTGATTTTTCGTTTATTATTGTTTGTTTGTAACGTAGTGATGTCCGGCCGATAGCGTCGAGTAGTAGTGAATGTGGATACTGGAGTGATAGCCGATGTGAATACTTGTAGTGTAGTTAGTAGCCGATACACGGGTTGAAGCATTCTGATATGCATGAAACGCTGATAATATATAGGTAAATATTATTCAATATTATTACTGGGGTTTATTATTCAATATTATTACTGGGGTAAATAAGTATTCTTTCACTGGGGTTTATTATTCAATTTCACATGATTTGAATCTTACTAAGCTTCGAAGTGAGCGTGTTTTACAGGTGATAGAGCGATTATTGAATTTCAGGAGATATGCATAGACCACAGAACATAGAGTATGTATTCTATTTTCTATGGCATAGACCCCGTAAATCGGTTCTCAACCAAAACACCTATTTGGATTGATCAGTTGATGATATTTGTGTGCCTCCTGAAATTCAATAATTGCTCTATCACCTATGAAAAACGCTGCAAATTCTTTCACTGGGGTTTATTATTCAATTGGCTTGCGTTCATGATTTGAATTTCTACTAAGCTTTGGAGTGTGTGTGTTCACAGGTAATAGAGTGATTATTGAATTTCAGGAGGCACACAAATATGATCAAGTGAGCAATCCAAATAGGTTTTTTGGTTGAGAACAGACTTACGTGCTCTATGCGTATCTCCTGAAATTCAATAATTGCTCTCTATCACCTGTGAAACACGCACACTCCAAAGCTTAGTGGGAATTCAAATCATGAACGCAAGCCAATTGAATAATAAACCCCAGTGAAAGAAATTGTGGAACAACAATGAGGATTTTTAAGTAAAAAAACGTGGTTTTCTCGGTAAAACGTAAAAAAAAAACATATCCCAATAAATTTTGAAATAATATGTGAAGTGGAGCAGAACGCCAAGTATATTATACTTTTATCCAATTTGTTTTACTAATTCAGTCGAATCCACCCTGTGTACAGTATGAGCATATTGATTTACGTCAAGGCTTATTAAATGAGATACGAAATTAAGTAACTTGGACATTTTAATACCAATTTCTTTAAATGTTGTTCCAGGAAATTTAATAAAGGGCGGATTCTCTGTCTAATCTGTTGCAGAGATATATTCAAAACAATTCAAAATGAGTTAAGAAGATGCCGAAGAGGTAGTTGACGACAGCAATGCGTAATAGATATAAATACATCGAGTTATTGGTTATTCGCTTTACGCATAGCACAAAGGAATTTTACCCTGAAGGAGGTCTGGCCAGTGGTCAGAAAAAGGAAAGGATGGCGGTCGGTTGTTAGAAAATTAAACGGACTGACACCGGCTATCGTTTTTTGGAATGGTTTGGGTAACAGTTCCTCCGACCAGTTCCAAGGATTGCTCCGGAAATATTACAAACCTCAGTATTTATTATCCGTTACTCAACGAATGGAACTTCCGCTGCCCTTCATGGTCCTAAGGGTTTCATTTTTAACTCTTTGTCGATCTTTGGATTTTGAAGGATTTTTTTTTAAATATTGAAAACGTTAATAATAAAAATGTCAGTCATTGATCAAAAATGAATCCACAATGTAGAATTATTTTTTAATTCCATCACACTAACCATTCTCATGTTAAATAGGTTCCCTGAGAAGGAAGAATTCTAATTTTTCCGATTCTAGACCGTTTGTTCTGCTGTACTGTATGTTCAAGTCCATAGCATGGGGAAAAGTGATCAAGTGCTCCGAAAAATTCACAATTTCCTTCAAAAATCCATTTTGATATCAAAATCGGTATTTAGAAAAAGTTTTGATGTTCACTTGTAAAATGACGCTCATTAATTCATATTGAGATGAAGCACAGGGGGGGTCTTGTAGAATATCACCCTTAAAACTCGATTTGCCTCGAAAAGTCCCCGTGACTAAAGCAATTTTCTCCAAAAAATTTCAATTTAAACTATGAATCTATAGTAGAATTAAAAAGCTGAAATTTTGAGAGAGTTTTTCCCATGAAGCAGCGTAAAAACAATGACGAAGAAATATGAACTTGCAAAAGAAAAAAGATAAAGATTATTATTTATGATGATTAAGATTTATTCAAGACTTGAAAATGATCAACAAGAAAAAGTGAGTAGACCGGTCTTATAGTAAGTTCAACAATCGCATTTATATTTCCTCCGTATTTTTTTTTTTTTTTAAATCTATATTGCATTTTATTTTTATTTTATTTATATTTATAACTTTATTGCATAATTAGCATTACAGCTGAGTATAGAATAATATAATCAATACAACAGGAAACATGAATATGAGTGATAACTTAATGTCTTTATCCTGATGTTTTTGGTTTATTATTCAATAATAAACCGTTGTAATCGCTCTGGAAAAAAAAATTCTAACTCCCCCTGAAAATTTCATGGTTTACGTTTCAAAGGGTGTAGAATCCGAATCTGCAATAAACATTTTTCCGTCCGTCCGCCGTACGCACGATTTCTCCCAAACGGCTGGAGCAAAAGATCTGAAAATTTCAGGAAAAATCCATCTTGGTCCGACGACGCCCCATGTCTTGAGCCAGCTCTCTCACTCAATTTAATGTGCCCTTTAAGGGCTGTCAAAGTTTTGTAAAATCACTAAAAACCTCAAAACAAGTCAAGGCGGTCAAAATGTGTACTTATTTTCAAGAACATACCTCGAGGAATCGAATGAGCCCCTCTCCAGGTCCGTAGGTCAAACCATTCCCGATCTATGGCCCGATTTATGGTGAAAACATTTGCATTTTTGGGTTTATTATTGTTTGTTTGTAACCTAGTGATGCCGATAACCTCGAGTTGTAGTGAATGTGGATACTGGAGTGAACTCCTAAAAGGATTTGAAGCCGATACACGGGTTGAAGCGTTCTGGTATGCATGAAACGCTGCAAATTCTTTCCCTGGGGCTTATTATTCAATTGGGTTGCGCTCATGATTTGAATCTTCCTAAGCTTCGGAGTGTGCGTGTTTTACAGGTGATAGAGCGATTTTTGAATTTCAGGAGATATGCATAGACCACGTAAATCGGTTCTCAACCAAAACACCTATTTGGATTGATCAGTTGATGATATTTGTGTGCCTCCCCTACATCAGTCTACCTTTGGCTACATCGATTAAATTTGGATTTTGGGGAAGTTTCATCGCAATACGAGTGCTAAAGGACTTGATAAATTTTAGATGTTTTTATTGTGGTGGGGTATTGAGGTTCAATAAAAAACGCTGCAAATTCTTTCACTGGGGTTTATTATTCAATTGGCTTGCGTTCATGATTTGAATTTCTACTAAGCTTTGGGTTCGTGCGTGTTTCACAGGATAGAGAGATTATTGAATTTCAGGAGGCACACAAATATGATCAACTGATCAATCCAAATAGGTATTTTGGTTGAGAACAGATCTACGTGCTCCGTGCACATCTCCTGAAATTCATTAATCGCTCTATCCTGTGAAACACGCACACTCCAAATCTTAGTAGAAATTCAAATCATGAACGCAAGCCAATTGAATAATAAACCCCAGTGGAAGAATTTGCAGCGTTTTTATTGAACCTCAATAACCCCCCCCCCCCCCCACATAAATCATCTATAATTTATCAAGTCCTTTAGCAATCGTATTACCTTAAAACTTCCCCAAATCCAAATTTAAACGATGTAGCCAAAGGTAGACTGATGTAGAGGAGGCTCACAAATATCATCAACTGATCAATCCAAATAAGTGTTTTGGTTGAGAACCGATTTACGTGGTCTATGCATATCTCCTGAAATTCAATAATCACTCTATCACCTGTAAAACACGCACACTCCAAAGCTTAGTAGAAATTCAAATCATGAACGCAAGCCAATTGAATAATACACCCCAGTGGAAGAATTTACAGCGTTTTTTAAGAATAAGTCAATTTCCGTAGTATTTTAAAGGTTGAACAAATATTATTATTATATATTCTAATAAAAAGTGATATAAACAGTACAGGTAATAATTTTCTAGATTGGTGTGTTTTGATTTGCTGTGATGAAATCTGAGTGCCTTTTCCGTTTCAATCTACGATTCGATCTGGAAACACATTCGGAGCTGGAAAGAAGGCAGATGAACCCTGATTTGTCTTGTGATTAGAGGACTTCTCCGCACTTGCATATGTATTTTACAGTAGATACATTTCTGGGTTTCAACGTTCTGGATCATTTCCACCTAACTCTGGTTCGAAATTTTGAATTTAAATTTGCATATTCTTACATATCCAGGTATTTTTTGGTAAATTTGCATATTACAAGTCAATTTTCCAAAAATTATTGAAAAATATGAAAAAAGGATGTTTTTAACCAAAATGTTCCATCTTTAATATACGAGCTAATGTCATAGCTATATCTTCTTGTTTGAAAATGTTGGTTGAAGTTTAGGTGGCCAGGCTCAGATGAAGGGTTATCAGAATTAAATGTGAATGATGAGTTCCATGTCCAGAGACTAATTTGGATATCACTGAGCTATAACTGTTCAATTTAACGAAATCGATTAGATTCATTTTGAGTAAAAGATGTGAATTGAGTACCTGTGTAGTAACCACAGTGATTGACTACATCTACCTCACCCGTATCCACAGATTTAATGGTTTCTCAAAAATGGCGGATGATTAGGATATATTTGAGGAATGTTGGAGTCTTTTGCACAAATTCTCAACTGGTGTTGCATATAATTCCGGCTGTGATTTTAACTTAATGTTTTGTACCTGCAAGTGTAGGGAAGTAGTAAGCACACACTTGGTTGTACAGAGATCAGGAGCTTATGATACATGGAAAGAAGGAATGCCAAGATCAGCGCCCCTCCCTCAAGAAACAGCCAATCTTTGGGGATGGCTAAGAAAAACGATTTGTCATATCTGTTGAAGCCAGCGAGGTGAAGAACAGCTGGGGATAGCAACGTTTGATGAAGCGATGATCCCGTAACGGCCCATCGTTTAGAAAAATCTGTTGCCGGATGCTTCCCACCCTCGCAAGGGGCCACCGAGGGAAGCTTATAGGAGATGTGGCTACTACCCCGGATGGGGTTATCGGATTCAGAGGTGGGGTAGAGAGAGAGAGAGAGAGAGAGAGAGAGAGAGAGAGAGAGAGAGAGAGAGAGAGAGAGAGAGAGAGAGAGAGAGAGAGAGAGAGAGAGAGAGAGAGAGAGAGAGAGAGAGAGAGAGAGAGAGAGAGAGAGAGAGAGAGAGAGAGAGAGAGAGAGAGAGAGAGAGAGAGAGAGAGAGAGAGAGAGAGAGAGAGAGAGAGAGAGAGAGAGAGAGAGAGAGAGAGAGAGAGAGAGAGAGAGAGAGAGAGAGAGAGAGAGAAATCCAGTCCGAATAGTGAAGATTACCAAGGAATAATGGGGAAAAAAGCAACAGTGGAACCCGAAAAGTGGCGGTGTGGGGAAGGCAGACACGGGGGTGGTGATGTTTGTTGCCGAGAAGATTGGGGTTATGGGCTTTCCAAAAGGACTCGACAGGAGAGAGGGGAAGGGAATGATTGATAACAGCGTAAAAATGGACAGGCCCACCCTAACATCCTCCCACCCTTCAACATGACAACCCACTTAAGGGGAGTCCTTCCAAAGAATCACCCAACTTTCCCCATTTTCTCAGCTAAAGAAAAAAACTCGTGAAGAAACTTCTTTTTTATTTTTCCAGTTCACAGAGAGGCGAAAAATGCTTTTAAAATGTATTGAAAGAAGAACTCTTTCGACGAGAACCTTATTTTGCCTTAAGCGTTCACCGTTCAATCTCCTGTATTGATCTGAAAGATGATGCCTTATTCAAACTAATTCTGAACCAGTTTGGTTAAGATCTCAATAGTGAGAAGTTCCTGAGTTTTTGAAGCAGTGCATGAAGTGGGAAGAGATACGTTTACGATTTTGTCGGATTTAATTCGGGGACGCTCTGGTGAATTTAACCCAGAATTGAAATGAAGTTAACAGATTTAGTTGTGGGTAACAAACACCAGAATTAAAGTTTTATTTTTCAAGTTTTGCAGGAAACACAACTTAGATATTTAAGGTCACCAATTCGATGTTGTAATGGAGTCACTACAGATTGTTCTCCCGAATAATTTGGCTTCTCTTCAGAGGTTATTCGGTGTAGTATCTGTCCGTCTGCCTAACACTAGAATGGTCTGGCTGTATGTCGTTCTGTTTACAGGGTATCTCAGCTAACATGGATCACCCCTCTTAAATTTCATTCTTCACAACAGCAAAAGGGACCATCTTCATGATTCCTTACGAGGAATTTGTAATATTTTTAGTACAGCTTAAAATTAAAATATAAATATGCGCAGTTACATCATCTTTGTTTTTAGTGTCCACTATTTTTTGATTGCGTAATTGGATTCTACTTTCCATTTCAACCTTCAATTGACTTTCGATCGCACACAACACGCTGCTCAAAGATGCGCAACCCCATCGCTTGTTGCTTTACATTACAAGATGCTTGGAATAGTTAAATCCAATTTGAAAAAAATCCATTCGTTCGCCGTAAGCTGTCCGCCGACGAAAGCTTTTCACTAAAACTACTCGATCACAACTTATCAAACTAGGGTAAAAAATCAAATTGGGGGTTTAGTTGGGATTGACGTTTCGGCAGGACCATCAATCAATCCGTAAGGGTGACATAGAAGGGCCGAAACATGAACAAATCGGGATACCGAAAACTTTCGATAAAGCATAAAGTTTTTATGCTTGTTATTGTAGAGGTCCCTTCAATGGATCGCAGAGCGCTGCTCTATTACTTGAAATAAAACTTTATTAAACTAGATCTGCGTGATTTTAATACATACCTGCAACTTCAACAGGTGTAAATACGCTATAAAAACAGTAATTGCTATAAAACGAGAGGTCGCTAAATTTTCGGTTTATAAAAGTGTGATTATTCGTCAAGCAGTATTGACAGGACTGCAACAAACCTCAAAGGCAAGCATAAACCGTTAGATGATTCGCAAGTTCAGCTCTCAGTACTTCGAAAGGTAGATTGGCTCTGTGGATTTGAGCTGTATAAATGTTCAAGTGTTTTGCTGCCTGTGCTGGGGCTGGTGATGGAAACTAGACAAAAGAAGACAGCGGGGATGAAAGCAATGTAGACCTAAACCATCTGCCGGGAACGAATTGGGCTCCGTGGCAAGAAATGGTGGTACCCATCATTCGATTTCGAAATTGATGCTGCATGCCAAAACGCATGGCAATTGTGCAAAGGTGTGACTGCTGAAAAAGTCAACTACTGTCCGTTCCGAAGGCAAGTAGTGGTAGGGTGCTGTTTCAAGTAAGTATGGCAAACCACCAGTTCGTTGTAGGACCACACCAAATTTTCCTCCAAAGGCTAACTCAACACGACCATCAGAATCAGCACAACAGTGGAATGCTCTCATGAAAGATGCAGAGAATGCAAGAAACACACAAGGCAAATAAGTGAAAAATTCGAAGTGGGACTGCATGTACTTTTCATGAAAAAAATTGAACATTACTTTTAAAAAAGATTCATGATAAAATTTGATCATTAATTTCGATGATTATTCTGATGAGTATTTTAACATATTTTATTCTGATATAACTTTTGGATGAATTGTGTACAAAACATGTAAAATTAAAGTATTTAAAACTAGTACATACTGGAGCTGATGTAGTGCCCATAGTCCCCTGGAGGGGGGGGGGGGATCCCTCTAAAATACTAGTATATTGCATTAACGAGCGACTTACCACAACTGTAGTGTATTTTCATAATATACAATAAAGTTTTCAGTAACTGGAATAAAAGAATGTTGATTTTCCCAGCAAAAAAGTGGCTTTCTAAAAAAACGGTCTAAAAACTCTTGACTTGACTCTTTAAGTGATGAGAAAAAGCAGATATCGAAACTTTTAGACGACACGCTGGACCTACTTGTAGGGCCCTACCTACACGTAAACTACACTACTCTCCCTCACTAGCGTCTAACAGTGGTTCTTTTCGTTCGGGCTCGAAGACACCGAAAACGGTATTGTTCGATGGCTATTCCGCCTTTGGAAAGGCTAAGACAAATGAGATCCGTCTATTAGGAGTTCTGGAAGCGATGAAGAAGATATCGGATATTCTGGAGAGATCCCTTCCCGTGAACGGAAGCGGCGGGATGGGCCTTTCAACCGCTTGGTACAAGGGGGCTCAACTCAATTAAAAAGAGGAGAATGTGGAGGAAGTGAAGAGAGTGTGAGGACGAGACCAAGAGATATGAATGGAATAAAAAAATTAAAGATAAAAGAAGTGAATAGAGAATGTAAAAACAAGGGAGGACAGATGAGTAAATGGATGGAGAGATGTCGGGACAATAGTGTGAATCTGCCCTCATTGGAGGTTTCATTCGGAACAAAATCGTGTCCAGCTGGATGTCTAGATGATTCAATAGAGCAAGGCTTCCTCAACTGTAGTCCATGGCGAACGTCGAGAATGACTTACAAAATAAACGTACCTTGACTGAATAAATAACATGAAGTGAATTCGGACTTTTCGCTGTGAATTCGGGTTTCGAGGTGGAACGTTTTATAAAAGTTTTTTCTCACTTGGTTCTGTTGGTGGTTTTCGAAGGTTCTGAACCACCTTGACGTTTGCAATCAAGATTTCTGATCAGGACACGGCAAAATAGTTGTTGAATATCGCGTGGGATGCCTTCGACTGCTTGAGGTGGACACTACATTTTTTCCCACTGTGCGTCGGAACGAAAGACATTTTAGATTTATTTCAGAGGTCGAGCAAATTCAGCCTGATCCTGTATAAGGATATCTTCAAAAAATTGAATGAAGAGCGTACAAGTCGTCATTGACATTAGTAATACCTATATTACGAGTATACTATATCATATTGGGTACTATAAGTTCTGATTTTAATGTAATCACAACAATCGACCATATCCAAACAACCTTATCCCACATTCATCATTCAAAGACGTATATTTGTATTTGAGCCTTATACGCGTTATGTACTTCATGAAAAAAACCCTTACAACCGTCCACAGTAACGGGAAGTCTAGGAAAGAAATGTGAAGGCTGAAATCCGACAGTGAAATATTTTTGCGGTATTGCGGGTAAAAGTGAGACAAGGGGGTCTCCCAGGAGTCCCCTCACGACAGTAAATCTACCTTTAGCAATAACATCCCTTCTGATATTGTAGAAACTTTACGGGACGTAATATCGCACTGTGACGGTCCCGGAGACATAAGTCATGTCACCCTCTCACTCTTTCTCTCTCACTCGGCGGCTCTCTAATTGTGCTCTCTGCTTTTGCCTTCCCATTGCAACAGTCCCCCCTTTTCCTTTATTCCGCTTCCATCTTTCCTTTTCTATTACTTCTTCTTCTTCTTCTTCTTCTTCTTCTTCTTCGTTTTAGAGCGTTATCCCACCCACTGCGGACAGAAAGTAGGAGGGTCTCGGAGACGCAAGGCTACCCCCGCTTTGTGACTCTGCCACTTTTATTTCGCAGATGTGGTTTGAATGATGAGGTTTTTTTTTTGCTTTTGCTTCCACATAGTAAAATTTAACTGTGATAAACTGTTCACTCCCCTCGACAACAGAAAGATATGAGCATTACCCGTGCAATATCACTTTGGGGGTCAGGCACTGTAACCACAGTGTGATTCTAACGGAGGTGACTTCCCTAAATCTAGTTGGAAGATTGCAATACATGAAACCTTAACGTTCTATATCGAAGAAGTACCGGATCGCCACAAAACGTTCTGATACGATATTCCTCAACAACAGCATTCACAATACCTCGCAATGAAGGCCTGGTGCAAATTAATCCCAGCACTCGCCCAGCCTACTCCCAGTCGATGTGGTCCATTGGAAAACCCATGACTATGGGCTGGGTCGTGTAGTGCATATTGAACCAAGTGTTCATCCACGTTCTGCAATGAATAGTGACACAGCTTCTGCAGGTAGCTTTTGCTAGATTTGAATTCTGAGCCAGAGATTCATAAAATTACAGCTGCATGTTCGTCTTTCGAAAGAAAGAAAAGCAGCGAAATACATATTTAGCAGGGAAACGTACTCTTGAGAAATAAAATACGTTTTTCAAAGTTCCTAAAATTATTTTCAAGGAAATTTTTCAACGTAGCAGAGAACAGTTTGAAGAACTTCACGAACTTTTAAAAATTACATCCCTGGAAGCGAATGCAACGACCAAAACCCATCAACAGCGAGAAAAAGTTAGCTGCATCCCTGAGGTTAGTTAATGCGTGTATTGCCTTGTGGAAAATATTTTATGCACTTTCATTACTCCAAAAATAAACCCAGATTCCGTGGACCAACGCTCCCACAGCTCATCTCTTGTTTTTGTTCTCATGTAGTCCGCATGACTAGTGTCATAGAGAACGGAACAGTCCCCTTCACAACTTCAATAAACTTTTCAAGATCCATTATGCTACATATCATCAACTCCAACTAGGAAAAACTGACCCATGAACCACGAAAACCGTACGACGATCACAAACGGGGAGTGGAGAGTATACTTAAAGATGTATAGGATAACGAGGTTCAATTCGCGGTACTTAACGCAAAAAGTGTTCCCATTTTCCTCACTCGTGGGTGCGTCTCGGCTGGTCGAGAGTGGTTTCAATTTGCGCCTTGTTCTGCACATTCTGCGTATGACAATTGTACAAGATGTGCACATTAAGGTCGCACCAACGCCCAGAGGTCAATTTCTCAACTAATTTGCAACAACTTTTGCCATTTAGCAATTTTTTAAGCCCTTAGCTCTTGAGTTTTGTATGTGAGTTTTCTCATACTTGTTGAAATTGCACGAACTTACTGATTTTTTTTTTTAATTTAATTGATTCATAGGAATTATTTCATATTAAATTTGTAAAAGGGCCTAAGTGCCACTTTTTTTAATTCTAGATTTTCATGTTTTCATGGCCAATGGTCGCACAAAGAACCTGAAAACTTTAAAATCTAGAATTCCAACGGAATTGAATTCAGGCAATTTCTACGTTTCAACCTTTAAAAGGACATGATTAAGGCCCTGTTACCATTGCGGTCGTGTAAGAGTTTATTTAATTTTTTGTTCATCAGAAAAAGTGAAGTTTCACGGATTGACCTTTTTAGGTTGGTGAGGGATCGGTGTGTGTACTAGGAATGAGTCACTCCCAAAAGGTACCTAAAAGATCATCCGAATGGATTCAATTGTCGTTCAATCAATTTTATGAGTACAAGGATTTTTGTGGCGCCAAATCAGGATTCTAAACCGTTGGAATTCACACATAAGATTATGTACTTCCCGCTACTGTTTTGCATATAAAAAGCGCTGCAGGTATTTCAAAGAATGTTTTTTAGTTAGGATTATCAAAATTGTCGAGATACTGGTTGTTTAACCTTTTAATCTGTCCGTTTTGCCCTTCAGGCACCAACTTAATCAAAAATCAAGAAGATGGAGCCAAAGCCACCAGTCTCGGGTAAGTATTTTTAGGTACTTAAAAGTGACGAGAACAGCTAATCGATATTTCAATTCACAGCCACCATGAACATTCACACTTTCCGTCCTGAGTAAACCCATCTCCCCAACATTTCAGTTGAAAGTCATTTCTCCGAAGTACCCTGCAGCCACGTATCTGCCCAGGGCACGCGATATTGTCAATATCCGCTGACAAAAGCTGGATTTGGTGAATCCTCGGAGTTGATCGGAAGTCCGGGCTGGGAAAGGGTGAAAGGGCAGAGAAGCGAGACCGCAGCCCTTTTCCCCGTTCAATTGAACAATAACTCACATCTCAACCGAATGGTTTAATCCCGATCGGTCGACCCACACACGCGAGGCTTCCACAATAAGGCTTAGCAATGAGGGGGCCCTTCCGTCCACCTTTCAGCTGCTGCTTCTGACGTGGGGGGGTGGGGGCACTAAGCTCACGGAGGAGGAATGAGCTGGTAATCTCTTCCATGTGATTTCCAGGGGGAAGCGTGAATCACGCTATTCCCAGGTAAAAAAAAAATCAACTTCCTCGAAGTGGACATCTGAAGTACGCGTCCAATCAACAGGTTCACATTAAACCTTCGTAAAAGCCCCCATTTCTATTAGACCGGAATTGAATACCAATCAATAACATGGCGTTGCCTATTTTTTACTGTAACTAAGCACTATTTGGTGACCAAATCCGATTTTCCTGAAAATCAGACATGTTGTCTTCCGAGCTCTCTCATAACATATCTAAAAGAAATATGATGCCATGTCATGAGATCCATTAGGTCAACTGAACTGTTCGATTCCAGTTTCTGCTACTAGGGTAATCATGCCATTTGGTTCCAGCACTCGCAAATAGAGTTGTGATTTTCTTAGCTACATATTACGTTAGCTCATCAACTAATAAGGAACTCTTGGTTCCCACAATAAGTGAAGTCATGAAACTTCTCATTTCCGAAGCCTCTAACAGTTGAACACCTGTGTATTACAGTGGCATCGTTATTTTTTAATTGCGGTTGTTGGCAGCGTTGCTACTAAAATAATGTAAGCTTTGGTACCTTATAATAATATAAGTAACACATTTTGAATGCAGATTTCTCTAACCTTTTAAGAATCGCCATGCTCAATGCCATGACATGCATAAACAATGACAGCTTATGGTGAAGGAATACCAATTATCTACGCTTTTTTGAGATCAATTTCAATTTCATAAAATGAAATAGTGACTGAAAATAATTGGAATATGATGCTCAAATTATTGATAATTAAAACAAAAACTAAAAAAGACGGCAATAGTTTGAGAAACGATATACGTTAGTTATATTTCAAAACTAAACGGAAACGAATATTATGTCTGTATTTCGTTGTCATTTCCGATTCTCTCAACGTTAATGACCCTTACCTCTGAACAAGAGTATTTTCCTTCGATGGAAATGTTGTACCTAATAAATCCCATATCCTGTCACCCCTCGAATATTTATTTGTTACAGCAACGCTTGAGGATTTAGTTTATTAAAGTGTTTGGTGAGACGTACATCCACATAGTACGTATTTAACATTAGCTATATGTTTCCGCCTTCAACTAACTGGTAAATACCAATATGATCCATGGACTGGAGAAAAATCGAACCACGCGGCACGATCGTTTTGCCGCAACAAACGCGACTAGCGCGATGCCGCGTTGTTACGTATGACACTTCTGTAGAATTGTATTGTAACAACAGATCGCGATGGGCGCCCGCTCGCTCCCGTCGATCACGTTCGTTTCTCACTTAAGAGGTATTTTTCTATGGTTTCTATGACGCGTCTGCGGCCGGCGTCTGGGGCTTGCGATTTCTTCATGTACCGACACAGGCGCCAGCCGCGCCGCGCTGTAGGAGAGTTTTCTCTCAAGAGGCGCGGCGCTGCAGGCGGCGTACTTAGGTTCCATCTTCAGTTTCGATCAATATACTATATTCTCGCACGACATGATCGAAACTGAAGGTATTGTGTGAAGCTATTATGTTCACTTTTATTCGTTTAAAATAATGGTATTACTTTGTTAACATTGTAATTTGTTTAATTGAATGGTGTTAGCATAATGCAATGAAAGAATAAGAATAATAGCAACGAATTGGTTGTAAGCGAAAACCATCAGAAATATTTTCGTGACGCTGTCCGCGTTACATTTTTGAGTTTATGTAGCAAAGTGAAGACATAAAATGTCAAAAAAAACAGCTTTCGTACAAGTACGCAACCACGAGGGACATTTTATATCTTTGCGCACACACACTATGTATGTACGTCTAATTGGAGGCCAGTTTGATGTAAAACGCTTATCGAATCCAACTTCGGCGAGAGAGTGAGGCGTCTCGATAAATGTATCACGAACCTCGCCAATTTCAATTTCATCAGTGGATAATGTAGTATTCATAAGCAGATTATTGCGTGAACGATATTCGCGCACTAGTTCCAACGAGTGCCGTTTTGTAGGACCAACGATAACTACGTTGGATTGTGCTCGTTGATGGTTGCGATGTAATGGTTCCATCGTTTGGTCACTGAGGTTCCGAAGCAACGAATGGTAAACTGTAAAGACATAATCATCACCACTCACAGGACTGTCACAGTTAGTAAACAACATGGTTCCGTCGCGTGGTCACTGAGGTTCCGAATGTCCAGGGGTTAACGTAACAAGATTAAGTAAATCAACAGCTTTCAAATGAGTGGTGAACGAGTCGAAGATAATGATCCGTAGCAACGAATCGGTTGTAAGCGAGAACCATCAGAAATATTTTCGTGACGTTGTCCGCGTTACATTTTCGAGTTTATGTAGCAAAGAAAAGACATAAAATGTCTAAAAAGGTGTGGCTCTTCAGTTTCGGCTCTTCGGTTTTCAGTCGCTCCATTTTCGCCCAAGTCTTTAAGCCTCCACTGCGTTCATTCCAAAATTATATGGTCCCATGCACTGTTGGGTGAACCATTTCTTTGAAAATCAGATATGTTGTCTTCCTAGCTGTCCTATAACATATCTAAAAGAAATATATTGGAAGTGATATGTATACATTTCAGGAACTTCCCTATGCTCAGTTTTTATATGATCACACAAATAAAGATTTCGCTTATTCATTTTTTATTTTCCCTTTCTTATTTAAAAAAAACTACCCTCTTCATTCACCGTGTGTCATAATAAAATTTTAAACTATACTGAATTCTACCACTAGATCAAATCATCATCGTCATCGTTCCATAAGGTTGTAGGTCTCGGTACAAAAGCATATATTCACATCCCCACTGATTCATTCGCTCCTACCTCACCTGATCCACTTCATGGATCCACTCATGTTTCTTTGAAAACTTGGGAGCCCTGCTTCCAAATAGAAATGAGTTCGCGGGGATTAAACGAAGGAACGACATGCTGCTCTTGATCGGACTCTAACGACTTGGCAACAGGGGGTTAAACACTTCACATAGCTTCGCATGTAATGTGAACACCTCATCGTTTCGAATAGCTTTGAAATTCGCTCTCCTCGTCGTTTCTCATCGTTTCGCATCGCTTAACATGTACTGCAAACACAGCCTTACCCCTCGGAATTCCTCTCTCGTCGTGAAATTCGAAATGTCGTAAGTAAAAATATACATTTGATCTTCCTTGAAAGAGTGCTTAGGTTTTAGAAGAGTCGCACTGCACTCTCAAAGATTGTGAACATCGTTCATCTATTCTAGCTCGAACGACTCTTTCAAGAATGTCAGCAGTGACAAATTACGTGACTTGGAAGCCCCGATCTCATTATTTACGTTATGCTGCACTTTTACATCAGCGTTACCATATTTTGGTAGATTCAGTTCGTTTCATGATAATAGCGACGCCCTTCTACTCACCGAGCCCAGAACGCCCTTCTACTGCCGAGCTGCAGAAAACGTCCATATTTACATCGACCCTTTGTTTTCTGTTTACCATGTAGAGAATGAATAACCTTCCACGAACCCATTCATTTCCCAACCATATTAAAATATCGCCTATTAAAACTTCATAACGGATTCGAATGACCACATTCACAAAGCGAAGCGCATGCATGATTTGGTTCCACGAAACAAACTAACCAACTTCCCAAAAGCTGACAGAGTCATTTACTTATTTTTCGCTATAGCACCACATTCCCGTTGAACGTTTTCGAAATATTTTCCATCGTGAAACGTCGTTTTATAAAAGCGAAAAACGTTGGAAACAAACCCAGTTGTTTGGTTTAACAAGTTGCTAACAATCCTATTTCCGAAACAAACTCACTGGAGGGGTTGAAGGGTTTTCGGGAAAGTTACACCCCGCCATTCAGTGTTTACCTCGGAGATCCAATCGGTTTCCCCTTTCTCGTACGAGGTTTTCGTTTCAAATGACAATATTGTCTTACTGGCGAGTCGAATCAACATTTCAACGCGTCAATACACGTGTAGCAAAGGGGCATTGAGAAGTTCTGTGGATGATTTTCAATCGAGTTCATTTGTGTTTGAAATTAAAATGTCCCGGTTTCATACCCACAAAATTGAACATTACGAGCTTATCACGCTTAATCGTGCACATCACGCTTCACACATTACTATAATAGAATCAATAAAGCTTTTGGTAGTAAAATTATATTGTATCGTGGAGTGCCACAGGGGACAGCATTAGGTCCCATTTTATTTTTAATGTATATCAATGATTACTTAATCTTGATACAGATACTACTTTGTTGGGTTTTGCGGACGACCCAGCACTTTTATTTTATGGAAAAGACAATCCAGTGTTACTTAATAAAATTAATTATAATTTCTTCCTTGTCAAGAGATGCATGGATATTATTTGTTTGGGTCTGAATATAGAGAAGAGCTCATTAATTAGATTTTATTTTTCCAATTGCGGTCTTTTCATCACTTGTCTTGTTTTCATAGGATAGAATTTTGTTATTGTAATTTCTTACCTTTGGTGGACCAAGTAAGTATTTGTGAATCACCATAAGCTGAAATTTAATTCCCATATTAAATGGCTTTGTTTTCTAAATTGCAGAAATTATTTTATGTTTTCAAGGAAGCTAATTTTTTTGTGTCGCAATCGAGAACAATTTACTTAGCCCTAGTTTTTTCATTGTTGAAGTACGAATTTTTTGGATAGTGCCTCTTAATCATGCTAAAATCCTTTCAGGTTACTCAGAATATCATACTCAAAATGGCCCTTCGTAAAAGTTTACGATACCCTACTATTCTGCTTCTTCGTTAGTTCGATGTGCTCAATGTACGACAAATTGTTGTATTTCAATCATGGATGCTCGTCTACAAAATTGGTATTAAGCCCGAGTGTAGAAGCAGTGTCACCCACACTCGTACAGCACACTTGTTAAATATTCAGTTACCTGAACTTTGTACAGAACGTGCAAAAAGTAATGGTTGTTATGGGTTTTCGAGTTCCTCACTCATAAAGTTAACCCTGACACTTTCAACAGTTTTGCCCATTTTAGAAAGAATGTTAAATATTCTTATTTACATGGGGAGATGGGGTGTATGTGCCTGATTCAATTTTGTAAACCTGTCATGGAGGTGCCGGAGGTTTTTAATAGAGCAATAAGCTTATAACTTCTAAGCAATTCTATTCATTTATTCATTTTCTTTTTGTAAAAATTGGCATTAAATTCAATGATGGATGTCGATAGATTCTGAATTTCTTTATGGAGAGAATAAAAGTGGTTTAAAACATATGTAATAATATAATAAATCAATGATGACATATTACACCATCGATACCTATTGGAGAAGATGTACCCGAACCTCCGGCAGACAGTAGAAGATACCATGCCGTATTGTTTATATTGTTCGCGTGAAAGTAGAATTGATTTGTCATTTTGTATCTTTAAAATAAACGTATTTCTTCTTTTTCTTCTTCTATTCTTACTTAAAAGTTTTTATTAAAATCAAGGAAATTGACCTGTAGAGAGTTCTTCATCATTAGGTATTATTATTTGAATATTTTTGTTTATATGTGAAGAATGACTGAAACCAACTCAACCAGCCGCCACAGTTACATTTGAACTTATTTGGTTGGTGGGCAGAAGAAAAGATATTTTGACTTGTACTTTTTTCTTTCTGTCAATAAATTAACTAATATTCTATTCTATTCTATGAATTACAACAAACGTTTATTATCTCTGTATTAGAAGGCCCTTTTACGTAAACAGCTCATGTAATTTTAAGAAGTCCCTCCGAATCAAAACTTCATCTTTTGGGGGAGGGTTGGGGACAACCCAAATATGTGAAAAAAATAACTGCATTCGAATTCGATTTATGACATTTCAAGACCGAATCTATGTAAACAAAATTTCGTGTGTATCTTATATGCGTGCTACAAATTTTACCAATCCTGAAATTTTTAGGAGTCTGCTCAGATGACCCAGAGGCTGGAAGGCGCCTACTATACCCCCCGAGGCGACAGATTCAAGAATCGGGAAGGGCCAACTAAACTTATCCATCTCAAGTTGTGCAACGAACATCAGAAATTCCGAATTTCACCAGGAAAGAGAGGAATTGGAGAGGGTTATACCGTAAAAGAAACCTCTCCTTCGTGACACATTTTACTGACTCAACTCAGGCAATAATTTCCTAGTGTTTTTCATTATTTATAGTATATTCGATCGCAATGTTGGCCCGAGTTATGCAGCGAAACTCGGAAATGTAGGTTTTGCTGACAATAGGCCTAGTGAAGGGGATAATAGCAAATCCTTTCAACCGATTCGTCTCCTTCTTTTTTCTTCTATTAAGATTTTGGTTTAGTATTTAAAAATATTTCCGCACAATTAATTTTCATTTCGAAAGAAGGTGAGTGTAGGAATTAGTAGTGGAAAGTTGTCTTTTCTTCACTATTTTCATCTGATTTTTTTCACTCTTTGAAAAACATTTATCTTCTACTCCATTTTTAGCCTAGTTGTGCGAAGTGCTAAAATTCTCAACCAATATACCTTTTTTTAAATAACGACTTTTGTCTAGTTATTAAAAATATATAAAGGAGTTTATAATTATGTTTTTAAGTGTTATTCTATGGAAATCGGACATGGGCATGTTCCTGGAATGCATACATTACTAATGTGTTTAAAGGAGCCTTCAATACGCACAACAACAAATATTCTAGGTAACAATTGTATCCTGATCCTGAACATTACTAAATGGCTTGATGTTCTTGGAAAAGGCCAACAATGCAGAAACATGAGGATCTAACCGAGATGAAATGAATAAAAAATGAAGGGATTCGTTCTTCCAGAACAGTTCGTTAAAGCTAACCGAAACCATGTATCATCCTAGAGCCGTTCTGTGTTTAAACTGGTCGCCCTTTTTACCGGCTTTAGCGTGTCCGGCATCAGTTAAAATACCTCCCTCTTTCACTTTAATGGTCAAGAGAGGAAAAGAGAAGAGAAGGAAAAAACTCTCGGCGTACTGCCTTCTGAGCGTAATTGTATAAGTTGAGATGGTCGGATAACCGCAATCGTTATCTTAGCTTCATAACGGGTGTTAACGTCGGACCGTGGACGTCGGACCTATGCTAATTACAGATTGACGTGAGGTTGTATCAATCATATAAAGGGAGAAAAGAGGGGTTGTGCCTTTCCTTATCTTTTTATTCTGTTTTCATGCTCACACGCGGAATCCGAGCTTTCGCACGAAAGCCTCTCCAACTAGGCGTTTTCCCTCTGTTTTTTTTTTTTTTTTTTTTTTTTTTTTTTTCATTAGGGTAAGCCGCAACGGAAAGTATAAAACATCTCTTACTAAAGTTCAAGGAGAAAACTGTGATATGATCTAACACTTCAACAGAAATTTCCATAGGAGGCAACAACATAGTTTGTGTACATAAAATCGAAAAATATTGGAAAGTAAAGTATGCATTGCAGGAATGTCCCTATGTACTGTATCCCACACTTATTAACATAATAATTATGTGTTATAATTATTATAAAAACATAAGGAGCATTTTTCAAAACTAGACCAAATTCTTGATCGTACAGAGAAAAGTACGACAGTCTGTCTCAAAATTTTTGCGGACATTTTAGTAGTTATGAGGATCGCTTGAAAGAATCGTCCATAACCCCTCCTATCGCTCACGAAATCAAATTCAAATGTTTTGAGTTTTAGAGCACGAAAGATTTTTGTTTGAGAGAAAAAGAAATACTATTGCATCTGTCATTCATCCTCACTGTCATAATTGAATTCAAAACTAGATCGAAGTTTTTAATTGAACAAAAAAGGGTCCTTAATCTAAGAAAACAAGAACTTCGTATATTTCTGCACAACTAGAATTGCATCAGAGGGAAACATTTACAAATGTTTTTAAAATTTGAAAAATTTAAAAAAAAATCAAAAAAGTTTTCAGATCAATTAAATTGGTGAAAAATCTATTTATATGTATAAAATAAAGTCAAGTACCTATTTGTATAAATATAGTAAAGTGTTAGCTAGACTATTTATAACTCAAGAACGGCTGAAAATTGGTGGGGAGGAGAAGGATATAGGATACTTTTTACCACCATAGGGACGTGACATAAAACGAGGAATAGCGAAACGCTACTGATAATATCATATTATGGAATAACTAATAATCCATATTGTGGAATAACAAAACACAACTGAAAGCAATTTATCAGTAACTAAGACACGTGTTACCATATGTGCGGTAATTTATTTGGTCAGGTTAGGAATGAAATCACCAAATCGTGAAAAAAATGACGCATTTGATCGAGAACTTGATCGGGAAAATGAATTCATTCCACCAGAAATTAGTTAATAGTTCAAACATATGTACTATTGTTAAATCACCAACAAAAGGAAGTGTGTGATACATTGATGACGGAAACGGTGGCTTATATTTACTGGATGCTCCTGATGGACATTCCTCATGTCAGTAGTTTTGGCCACTGTTCGTGTAAGATCCAACATTGAGGCTGTAGTTGCTTCATCTGGAATAGCAGCCACATTGTTGGAAGGATGCCGTACTGCTCATTCACCATTAAAAGTGCCGTTAAATCTTCAAATTGTTGAAGAACTAACATGTATTGCAAAACACCAAAGCCTTATCCAAAGCCAAGGCCAAAGTTATATCAGCATCAAAAAGAATGCAAAACGGCACATGACCGAGCATTAGAAGCATCAAACCGAACATTGAAAGATCTATGTAATGACTCGAGATGTTTTGGAGGCGCGATGATTCAAAACATAAACCAACCAAAACTGTGCAACGGAAGGGTTTGGTGATAAGCAAATTGATGAATAATGGGATTTGCGCGACGATATTCAAAGGAAAATTATAGAAGTTGAAAATGCATAAGGATTTAAAATTTGGTGTTTCCCTCAGCAATTCTCAAATAGGTACTAATGTTTTCCTTAAAACTGCTAATTTAAACGTTTTTATCATACATCTCCAAATTTGCTCGTTTACCTCAAAATGTATCTGGCAATTTAATTAATTAAAACTTAAATATTATTTCTATTTTTTTCATTTTTCATTTGATTTTTTATAATTAATTTTATTTATTAAATTATTTAAATTTAATTATTTGCTCAACGGTTCAGTGAGCTTAAATAAATTCACCAATATAAACTATGAATTTTAATTTTCGCTAATTCGAACGATGTTATCATGAACGTTAGAAGTTTTCCTCAGAAATGTTCTGGTAATATTTTTTTCTTTTTAGATTATTTTTCATTGAAAAGCAATAGGAATCAACATTTAATGTTTCCTTCAACATCCAATTCGAATGTTCCTTAAAAATTCCTAATCCCAACGTTTTAGGCATAACACATTTGATTTGCTCGTTTACGTCAAAATTTATCTTGGAATTTATTGACAATTCAATAAACTCAGTTGTTCTTTCAACAATCCGCGGCTACCCGAATGTAGTCGTACAAATGGCTCCCTTCAAAAGCGCATATGTAATATAAGCTCATAAGTTTTATCGTTATATTCGCAAATTTGAACTTTTTCATCGTAATTTCTCGAATTCGGTCGATTCCCACAAAAACTTTAATAAGAATGATTTTTTATACTCCTCTAACCCTGATGTTGCCCTTCAAAATATTTTTTAATTTGGTTGGTTTCATAATAGGACGTCGTAATCTTGATGTTTTCACATTAAATTCGCAGCGTTTTCCTCCTCGATTCTCATATAAATGAGTTTTCCTTCAAACAATTGCTGAAACTACCATATCTTCGAAAGATTTAAATTTGAACGTAATCAGCACAAATCTCCGAATTCAGTCGTTCGCTTCATAATTTTTTAAATAAGAGCTTTTTTTAAATTCTCTAAACATACCTCTTTCCTTCAAAATTGCGATAACTTGGGATACCTACTTGAAAATAAGAATTGATAATTTCTTATTATTTTATAATCCAACAAGTCTATGTCATGTCTCCTGAAATGATAGTGCACATTTTTGTTTTCATGCCAGAAAGGCTCGAAGAAATCCAGTAGTATTTTTAAAGATGTGTTCAATCCATCCATGTAAAAAGGCGGAATTTAGGGAACTGAGAGGGGTGTTACATTCGGAGAAGATTTGTTAGAAGTTTTGTAAATGTTGATATTTGTACATTCTTTTTATTAACTAACCATTTAACTCTTCTTAGATCCACCGGTGCCTTGAACTGCTGGAAATTTCAGAAATCCAAGGATGAACAAAAATAACCAGCATGAAGAGAAAATCTGTTTAATGAAGATAGGTACACTGAATGGTATGAACAATTTCAAATACAGTATTTTTTAAATGTTAATATATTTTTCATTTTTTACTTCTTCGATAATTTGTAATGTAATAAATAACAGAACACAATGCGATTGACTTCCTCACGTCTATTCAACTGGTAATTACCAAAAGTTGTGAGCGACATCGAAATAATTCGAAACACTATAATATTTACCTATGTACAAAAATCGGATGTTCTTATCGAATAAAATTTGATATCGAAGGGAGATCAATGAAACAAGGAATAAGTGACTTACATCTCAAGTTTTTATCGAAAATGTTGAAGTGAGAATGATAAATTTACCAAAAATTTAAATTTACGATAATCAAACGTTACCAACTGAAATCCGGACGTTATAGGGAAAATTTGAGGTGTCTATTTCTGGCAAAAATCGCTTGTTACAATTTATTGAGAAAAAGACACTTCAATCTGCCTATGTACGCCTAGTTTTCTAAACGAAATTGATTGGAGGGAGTCTATCAACAAGTAAGGGAAGTAGGAATTGATAATAATCAACTATACGTGACACTAGAGTTTTATATCGACCAAATATATGTATATAATATAATATAATTTATGTACACGATCAAATTACAGGGTTTATTTTGATTTTTTTTAAAGTTTACATTACGTTAAATGTCGGGTAAATAATATGCGAAATGTACAATGTTAATGTTAGGTGATCCTTGCGATTTATGGTGTACATTTGTAAGTTATACACGAACGGTAACGAGAAGGGGCATTGACGTAGAAATATCGCGGGACTAGTTTGAAATTATACAAAAAGGGGCTGGTCATATGGAATAATAATTGAAACAATTAAATCTAATTGTGAATAAATATCAAAATAATAAATCATTTCGATGATTTTAGGTTGTTGTCATGATGTAGTAAGTTACAATGTGTAGACGATCACACACAGTAACTCAAAGTTCATGGACAACGACAACTCGAATTTTCACAATGTTAAATCAATCAGTACGTGTTGCAATATTGATAGGCAATGAACAACTTAATGAATAAATAAGTAAATCTAAAAACCGATAAAATCGTCAGAATGAAGTAAAAAAAGTATGAATGAAATTTTAAAAATGTTTCAAGGTTGGAATTTTTACAAATTAATTTTTAATAAACCATATGCCCCTAAATATTTTAGACTTTTATGATTACATTACGAATACTATTGTAGTATTTTCATATTGATAATTTGGGGATTATTTGTATAAAGGTTATGATATAAATATTGATAGGTAGATAATATAAATTCTATTAAGAAATGAGACCGTGGAGTGAAAGAAGGAATTTTATACTGAATTGATGACCGAAAAGAAGAGAACGTCATTCCAATTTGAAATGAATGAGGTTACGAGGCAAGTTGAAAAGCGGGAGAGTTGTTGTTGAGATTCGTTCGTTTGTCTGTCGACGGGGTGGGAGCTAGCGGGCTTCTCCTGGGTGACAAGGACGGGGAGGATGTCGCGGATGGGGTGGAGGGGACGTCCTTGAGCCTCTCCGATAGACTGGGTTTGGCGGGTGGCGTCGACACGCGAGACGTAACCGGAGAGGTGTCGCGGGCGCCGAAGCTGGGATGGGGCGGGAAACCGAAGTACTTGGGATCCGGCGGGGCCCCGAAATTGTTGTTGTCCAGACCGTGGTGACTCAGGTTGTTGTTGTAGGAAGCGACTTTCCCCATGAAGGAGCGGATTTCGTCGAAATATGCGTCTTCCCGGTTGGCCGTTCCGGTCACCAAGTCCTCGTTGTCGGAGCTCGGAGAATCCGCAGCAGCCTACAAGAAATAAACCCCGAAATTAAGACACCAAAGTGATTCAGCCACTCGTACCACACAAAATAGATTTGAATGTTCTACTCACGATTGGAGATCCATCTTCATTGAGCTCTTACCTGAGCTTAAAGGCAACTTTGCCCTTCGGCTTTAGGTTGGAATTTACATCAACATGCAAGCAAATAATAGACTCCTCCAGCTAACCCAAACACTAGCTTCACTACCAATGGCGGTTCCGCCACATTTCAAATACTTGGATTTTCAGCACATACCCTAATAAACGGAAATATATCTGCCAAATTCCATTTCCCGATTCTAAATGATTCTTACCCCTTCAGAATTAATTTCTGATGAACTTGGACAGTTATTGAAATCACTGAACATCTAAGATCCAACATCTTCGTCCAACGTGATGCCCCTATGAGCAGAATTGTAAGATACGCAAAGCGCTCTTCATACAGGGTGTTCAAGGTAAAAGTCCTGATAGTCAAGGCATCCATTTTACACGACGATAATGTAATGGTGAAATGGTTTGTTCCAATTATTGGAACAAACCTTTCAAGCCATTTTGCTTACCAATTTTTCAGAACACCAGTTTATGAGTTACTTTATTATTATTATTATTATTATTGTTATTATAAGTTTATGGGTTACTACGTATTATTAAACACTTTAATCTATGGTTTCAATTGTTCGTGTAATGTATGATAGTGTTATAAAAAATCTAACGAGGATCTCAGAAATACGTCAACAAGTAAATGTAGTACGAGAAAGTAGAAGTACGGGAGAAAGCTGCATTTTTCAATATAAAACACGTCCTTTTGGTGGAGAAAAAATAATAACCACAAAATTAAATCACTCAAAATTAGTGGTTTAACAAAAAGCCAATAATGAATGTCATTTGCAGTGATAATACGAAGACGATTTAAGAAATTGAAAATTTTAAACATTATATTAGATTTTTATATTACAATTTCAGACGTAAGATAAAAACCAGGTAGACCGTTGGAAAGCTTATTGCGTGTTAAGTGTGTTTGTTATAAGTGGCGAATCGTAAATTGTTCATTTAACAAAATGCTTTGATCATTATGTTATTAAAGATATGCCATGCTGTTTTCTCTTCGATGAGCCATGATTTCAATTTGTTTAACTCTGTGCTGTGATTCAACCGTCTCAAAGAAAGAAGGAAAATACGGAGGAAAGAAAATTGAGTTTTTCAACAGGAAAATCTGGTACTTTCGTGGGTAAAATTGAAAACACTGAAAGTAAAATAACTCAAAAACTAGTGAATTACAAAAATCTAAGAGGTATCTTGGTCGAAAAATGTAGAATCTATTCCTCAAGTTTCAGTTTCAGGTTTATTATTTCCAATAATAAGCCTCTGTAATAGTATAGAAAACATTTGTTATAACGATCCCGCAATTTTTATATTCAAGGTGATAATTCCAAATCTGCAATGCCCACTATGAAATTGATGTAAAAGAATCCGTTCCTAGTTGGTCCCAATTTTTAGCCAGCAGCTATACCTTACTCGCCTAGATGCTGCACGGCAAAAATTGGTCAAAAAAGCACCAAAACGTATTTTTTTGAGGTTTGCACGTTGGCAAGTGGGGCGTCATTTCCTGATAATTTGGAGGCAAAAACGACTGTTTCAGATTCGAAGAAATTCAAACTCCGTACCGAATATTAATATTATAAATAATAATAATAAATTCATTAGATTTGCCATTTTTGTTCAACCTTGAACACCCTGACTAGAAGTCAATTACCTACAAGACCAAACACCGACAACATCATTCTATTGGAATTTATGAAATAGGTGTCATTATTGCACATTAGGTATAGAGGTTAGAGATGAAGGTCTAGCGCGAGGAGTCTATCAAAATTGTGTTGTTGAACCCCAAAAAGGAAACTCCGAGACTTACCGGCTGACCATCCTCCCCTTCGTGTTTCTTCAGGTGTCGATCCAAATTGGTCTGCTGTCCGAAACAACGATCGCAAAGTGGGCACCTACAACATCACAACCAAACATCGTTAACATCATTGTTAATCGAAATATGTTTTGATTCTACATGGATTTTTTTCATAATAACATTATACACGTACCTGAATGGTTTTTCTTTGTTGTGAATGTTTCTAACGTGTCTTTGGAGATTGGAAGATATCGAAAACGATCTTTCACAGTATTTACATTTATAGGGTTGTTCTCCAGTGTGGGTCCTGAGATGTCTAGTAAGATTTGCGCTCCTGTAACACGCAAAGACAAAAATTATGACTAAAGTTGAAACTGTACGTTTTACTTGTTGTGTCCTGAACAAGGGTGATACTTGGATATTACGTGTTGTATAATTCGTTTGTTTTGTTTGATTTTTTTACCTTGGGAAAACTTTTCCGCAAAATTTGCAAGCGTATCTATCCTTGACTCTTGCACCCTGAGTCGCGCTCTGACCTCCAAGAACTTCTTGGAACGTCTTCGGCGGGGGACCTCGTCCGTTCAGATGGTGGTGAAGGCTTTGCAGTCCACGAGACGCCAGGTCGTACGTCGGTCCTCCCATGCTGCCCAAGAACGGGAAACCTCTGGAGAATTTGGAGGCGGCGGATGGAGACGAGAAAACTGGGTTCGGAGGAGGATGGAACGGGGAAGAGGCTTGAGGGTGGTTGTAAAGATTCTCAAAGAACATGGCGTGGACTGGACGAGGGTACACAGGCGGCGATGGAACGTCAGAGCAAACAGAATTGTTAGAAGAACCGGTAGAATTGTTGAAAGAATTCGCCGGAGAATCGGCAGGCTTCAATTTAGGACTGACCAATCCATCAGTGGCTTCTTTCCCAATATCCTTCTCGTCCTCCTCAACTTCAACTTTGATGTCGGACTTATTATCATCCTCTGCTTCCTCTTTTTCTTTTTTCACGCTCTCCTCGAAATTGCCCTTTTTGCAAGGTGGGCTGTCAGGCTCTTTGTTTCCCCAAGGTTCGGATCTGTCCTCTTTGGGGCCAATCGGGCTGGGGCTCCTCCTGCGCTTCTCACCAATCCTCAAGTCCAGCGGCTGATCACTCGGAGATTGACATCTCGATGACAATGGCGATCTCATGCCTAGAACAATACAATTCATTTATTACTCACCCTGACGTTATATATTTTTGCAGTATAATGGAGTTTTAATAAGTTCCCAGTGTAGTATTAAACGTGAAATATAAATTTCAAGATTTTATTCCTACCGTCATTGCATGAGAGGTCTTGTGGTTGATCGAGTTGAACCTTGGCCGACGTTGGTGGTCTTGCTGGGCTAGGTCTCTCATTGGAAACAGCCTAAAAAGTGACAAAAAACGCATTAATTCACTACCATGTGTGATCATGAAGTTAACAGTAATTACAATGTCAAAAGTGCAAGAGTACAATTTAATTACTTAATGACTTCTTACCTCTTCAGCAGCTGGTGGGGACACCTTGTTTGTGTGGTTCAGGGGATTCATCGACGGAGTGATTGGTTCAACTGGGGAAAGAGCACTGCTGGAGGGTGAAGGACTTCTAGATCTCCTATAAATGCACATTCCGTTAGTAATATTCAATAGTTGAGAGAAATGATAGAGTTCTATAAAAGAAAATTCAGGCGTATTGAGGCAATAACTTGGTTTGTTATGAGACAAGACGTATGATTTCCGTTACCTGTAAGAGGCGTATGGATCGATCCGGAGTCTGTATTTCTCTTCCATGTCCTCTTTGGAGAGCTGGTTGTGGTTGGGGGTTAGTTGGAAGGGGACGTGAGGCGATCCGAAGAATGAGGCTGGAGGGTTGAAGAGAGGCGAGCCAGCCGTGAGAGCTCCGCCGTAGGTTGGCAGGAGGCCCGGATGGTAGAAGGGCATCCCCGGTCTTGGGTAGAGCATGAAGGGGTTGGCAGAGGGGTGCGGCCCATGATGGGGGTGAGACATAGCTCCGGCGGGCGATGGGTTTGTCGAGTCGCAAAACCTAAAGAAAACACAAGAAAACGTCACTTTTTAAGCTGCTTGTGGTCGAAAATGTGCATGAGGGTGGCCAATAACTTTGCAAACACCTCGTTCAATGTAATCATTGAAATTCTTCACCAGATTGTGAATCGACATTCATATCAGGATCCCGATATGTCAGCCATTTGGGTGATAATAGTGTGACTGTGAGGGTGTACGGCAAAAAAATCATTAAAACAAGCCAAACCGAAATAAAATACTATGGCACTCGTTAATGCACCGTGGTACGTGAGAAATGACGAACGTAATAGAGGCTGATACTATAGCGGTTATCGTGAGAAATTTTATTGTTCAATCTTTATCTCAAAGATGAATCCTCCCTTCTCATGTGTGTATGCCCCGGTTTGTCGGAGTTTTGAACATCCTGCATTTAGAATGGCCCTGATTGGTCAGGCTTGATAAAGCTTTCCAGATCAGCCTGGTACTGGAGAAAGTTTTCGGTCATCCGTTAACTTTTAAATAATGGATCCTTTTCCTTGAACGAACTATTTGATATCAATAGAATTAATGAAACTGTGTCATTGTTGCCTGCCATTATCTTTTAGATTCCTATGGAATTGAATGGGGACATCTTGGCAAACGGTATTTTTTAACAATGTCATATTGCTTATTTTTCATTTATGTTTATGAGCGTATTAATACTTTTGTATTTCTATCCAAATAAACGGTTTATTACACTATTACGGTGTTCCCGACTTGAAAAAAAGTAGAACTGTAAGTGTAATGTAATGTAGGTGTCTAAAAGATACTCCTGTTGCCTATAAATAACTGTACAAAAAAGTTTAGTAAATGAGCGAATCAAGTTTCCCAACAATTTCAAACGCAACTTTATTGTAATTCCGGCTTGAAATGCGGTGTAACAGCTTTCGTCTGCCCCTTGAGCAGTAAATCGATTTAAAAAAATTTTAAAAAAATGCTCTCCTAAAATAATGAACAGAGTCAGGCAAAAGGGGTTTTGCTAACAACAATAATGATGCACAGTCTTCTGTGATGGAACTAGCGTTCACTCCGAAATAGAAATGAAAACCGTTAAGATAGCATTCGACTGGAAAGGGATCCAACTTCTTTACTTCTTTTTGACAACCGAATGCTTTTGCTCAGTCGTTCAAACAGTCAGTGACATCAGTTGTTGATTGGTTTATTATTGGAGGTATAGGTGAGCTGATCATTACTTTAAAGCCTGTTGAATTGATAACACTTACCTTTTATGTTTAGCTAAGGAAGTCCCAGTTGAAAACGTTTGACCACACTTGGCGCACTTGATTTGCATCCGGCAGTCAGCGTGCATTCGCTTGTGTCGACAAAGGTTCGAGAACTGTGTATACGCCTGCAACAGAACAATGCACAGGCTCTGGTCAGACTTGACTGCTGACTTGGAGCCAGTCTCACCGAAATAAACCCTACCGCGCTGTCAGTAGTCACAATTCCACGGTTCCCAATCATCGTCAATCCGCTGAACGGAGATTTTAATCACTTTATTAAGGACAAACGAGTTAAACCGTAGTAATCTGCGATTTAAATGTTATCACAAAGGCTCTGTTTAAGATACCTTCACTAACGGCCTTATTTGAACGCTGATTTAACGGTATCAAGGAGGGATTCGCACGCCAAATAAGCTGTACCTAGATAGTGTAGGACGCGTAATTATTAGGATCGATGACGTAGATATTTCCCCAGATATGTGAATAGAAGTACCAAAAACTTGGGAAAGCTTCGACAGTCCTTAATCATATCTGACACTGTAGAAAAAGGTTTATTGAGATTTTCGGTGAAACCCGCCCAGGATCTTGAATTACGTGCTGTGCAAGTTATCTACACAATAAGAAATGAGTAAATAAATTCGACTTATTTCAAATAGGGAAAACCTTAATTTTTACCACGATAATTACTTCAGAAAAAGCTATCGATCATATATAAATATATATTTTGTTACATTTGAAAAGATGTGGGTATTCTGTACTTTTTGTACATACGAAATGTTTTCTTTCCGTCTCCTTTCGGGTTTCTCGTTTTTCTGGCCACCAAATTTATTGTTATAAAAAAAGCTCTAAAACATTTTTTGTTAAAGAGCATGACCAAATAGATATCATAAACTGACTTCAAAATGAGAATCATAGTCCCCGGATACGTTGATTTCAAAGTTCTGTTGTATTCTGTTCAAAGATCATACTTTTATCATAAAACCACAATTGGTTTGTATCGAGCTTTGATCAGAACAGAATCAATCCATTTTAATGTCAGAATGTTATTTCGGATCAATACCGACCGACTGTTGCCGTCATTTGAGGCTAGTTATGGATAATAAATTTTGCAAGTTTAACTGGAACTGCTAGAAAGGTTTTCCCTAGTTGAAACTAAAAATTGCCACATTTTGTCGATCAGAGTTTGTACCTTGAAGCAAACTTCACATTGGAAGGGCTTGACGCTTGAGTGGATGTGAGTGTGCTGCTTCAGGCCGCTGCTTGTTGCAAAGGTTTTGCCACACTCGGTGCAGGCGTGAGAACGTGCGCCTACGTGGTGCGATCTGAAACACACAGAACGAACATACAAACATGAATATTGATGTTTACTGAGGAACTGGGCGGGTTCACGGAGAAATAGAAAAAAATTGCCAGTAGCCGTGTATAAAGGGTTGCTACTGTTGGATGAGGATTCAAAAATGCATTCCAAAGTTGAAGATTTGAACTGCAAGTAGTGCATTCGACATTCCTACAACTACAATGAGCAGTTCAATTTTCAGAAAGGGGGAATGTTAGGAGAGGGCATGTTCGAGTATTGACTTTATTGATAAACATTTGCAATTAAACCTAGCCAAACATCGCCGCTTGAATCATTATTACGAACAATAAAGAGTTTTTCAATTTGTTCTTGACTTGCACGTGTTCTCTGTAATACTAAATACACCAGGCTGAATTTATTAAGCTAAATGCTGTTCAATACACATTTCCGCAGGGCGATAAATGTTGGTTTTCTTCGTTCAACTCAAAACCCGGTATAATTAATGCTTTATAATACTGGAATTTCGAATTTTGTTATTAACGTTCTGGGTTAATCACGATTATGAGCAAATTTATCTGTCAAACTGTGTGTACAATGTAAGAATAACTTCATAATAAGAATAACTTCATAATAACTTATAGAATTCTACACCAATTTTCGTATCTATTTTTTCCTCCGCACGGCCTAGAACATTTCGGCCCAAGAATGAAGGGTATTTGAGAAAGAATTGTATATTATATAATGTATTGTACTTATATTGTAAATATATAGGAAATATTCAAAGGTATGTTTCAACGTCGGCGCATTATAAATCATGTTTCCGCTCTGGAATCCCGTATGTACAACATGCAGGTGATGGCCATTATGTCTCTAGGGAGCACGAAGACTGATTGGACGGTGCATAGCAGATCAGGAGCGGGCGCTCTCTGTTGGCTCAGCGTAATTGGACAGTCCGCCAATTACAGGGCTATGCCAAACAGAGCCTATTCAAGATAGCGTGCGCACACATCTCCCATTATAGTCTGGCCGAGCTAATATTCTGAACCCTCGGGCCGAATCCGTCGGCGGTTCTTCGTACGAGCGGGATGACCACGCAGCCTACATGTGGTTATTCAATCGTTGGAGCCCCATAATAAATAGCGGAAATAATTATCTTATATCAGCTGATCCCTAATCATTCAATAGACAAACTGGTATATCCCACTTTCAGTAGCTCACATCAAGAGACCAAAATTAATACAACGGTATTTTAATGTAACTCAACCAAGAATCAATAGTCATACGCTGTATAGTCATCCTGTAAATAATAAACCACTGTAATCGTGTAGCAAAGAATTAGTATAACCCCAAACCCTCCTCACACTTTGTCACTTTACATTTCAAAGTTAGTAGATATAAAAATTTGTCATATCTAAAAAGGAATGTCAAAAATCCGTGGACTCCACTTGGAGTTTAGTTGGTCCTCACTTCAAGCCTGCCAGATCACTCGACACAAATAGAGGCCAAGGACCAAAAACTGGTCAAAAACGTGGTCATTCGTTGTTTTTATTGGCTTAGAGTCATTTTTCGTCATTTTTAAGTAGCGCTCAGCTGAGTAAAAAATTTCGGCGAAAATATTGAAGAAAATGGGTGTTAAATTTAATTCTCAAATTTTCTCGTTTGGACGACGTGTCATTTGACGATCTGACATGAGGGGGGTTCAAGAGTGATAAACCTTTGTGAAATAGTTTTAAGTGTTTTTTGTTCCACGTATTCATGCGAGAGTCATACACACGAAGAAGGGCTGTTTACCTTATGTGCCGCTGAAGGTTGGAAGGGTCGGAAAAGAGTTTGGGGCAGTTCTCGCACGGGTAGCGCCGAACTTCGCCGTGCTTGGTCGCCTGGTGATGGAGAAGCGAGGGGCGCCAGGAGTAAGTGCGGCTGCACTTGTCGCAGCGATATTGGTTGGCTACGTATCTATGTCCGGTCACCAAATGATCGTCTAACCTACAAAACAATCGGGATAATGCATTTTAAGTATGACAATGTTCGTGTAAATCTAAATGTATTGTACATGATACATAGAAGAGTGCATGCAGGAGCCTGAAGAGATGAATGCTGAGGCAATTTCCTAGTAATTTTGTATTAGATCTCAGATCCGTCGAAATTTACTCATTGCAAATAATTCCAATTTCTGAACCTAAAAGTGATATCTATTTATTTGAACTGGCTGCATTTTCATATAGGAACATCAATTTTTCATTACAAAATCTATGTGAGATTTCAGCAAAAAAAATCTAATCACTACTATTATTTGAGGGCGATAAAAACTACCGTTATACGTGATATATATGTTCAAAACGTCGAACGTTGAGCTTTCGGTGAGATTCAATCTTCATATGTGATTCATGATGTGGATGTATCCGTTCAAGTTATTTCTCTCTTGATATTTCAACAAATGTAACATTTAATTCTCTGAATAATGTATGGTGTACCAGTATTCCATGTATTCCCAGCTATTATTGCCAATATCGAACAATGTAAACATCACTATGCGATTGGACGCGGAAAATACCCGAAAATCGTGCGTCACCTGTTCCCACTGTTTTATAACATGTACACCTATTTACACTTTATTATGAGTGCAAATTTGCTCTTTTTTGTACTTATTACCTATTTTTCATAAAGTGCCAAGACCTCTGTTCTATCCAGACCCAGGTGATGAGAGCGGGCGGCGAAATGGGATACTAAACCGAACGACCGATCGGTCTTGCATTCTGAGTAGGAAGCACATTGTAAACCGGAGAAATGATAGTTATAATTCTCAGTGTAAATCTATTGGGAAATCAAGACTACTGGCTTATATAGCTTTTACTAATTGATCTAGACTTTGTTTATTAAGTTTCCATCAAGATTTACACATTTTCTGCTCATGTTTAGAAATTTTCATTTTAGGTCGATTTTTAGAAACTTTTAATCTAAGAAGAATTTTCGATTTTATATTTTCCCATGCGTTATTGCTCGATGAGCTAAAACTTTATCAGTGACTATGTGGCGATTGATTCTCTTGTCACTAAAAGATGCTGTATTCGAGAAGAAAATGCCTAAAATATGCAAGTACTCGTAGATCACAGAAAATTTTGACGGTCATGTTCAACTTCCAATTTTGCCTCATTCAAGTTTCAATTCAGTTTGGGCTACTATTTTAAGCTTTGTTTTTACAACCCCCTAAAATTTTGACATTTCACGTTTCAAGGTGAGAAGATTTCGAATATGGAATGCTCGTCCACCGTACTGGTCATAAAAAGTCTTAAAGTTGAAGTAAAAAATTCGTTGACTCGCGCGAAGACTCTACTAGGGATCTAACCAGCCCAATCGCCTCACATGTATAGATACAATTAGAAAAAATTAGTCAGAAATTTGGCAAAACGTTTTTTTGGGGGAATGGTGAGAACATTTACAACTCGCCAAAAAAAATTTTTAGTTTGAAAAATCGATTGGAATATGTATTTTTTTTTTTTTTTTTTTTTTTAGAAATTTACCATTAGCGAATAACGAACTTTTCTGAACCCAAAAGTGACCCCCCAACCTTTCAACGGCTGCAGCAATTGCGGACTACCAACTACAAGAAAAGATCTGCCACGCTGGGTGTGAAATATTCCTTCCTTGTCTAGATAACCAGATATTCTAGATTTTTCGGAACATTTTAGATGATCTCCAGAAATGTGAAATATAAGCTTGAGAATGCTCAGGCTGGCGTATTTTTCAGTGCTCGAAAATTAGATGAAATCTTCAACGTGTGAGTGGGTTAGGCTGTAGATGGTCCCCTATGAGTGTCGGAGCACTGAAAAATGCGCTAGTTTGAGCATTCTCAAGCTTATATTTTACATTTCTGGAGATTACAATTTAATTGGATGAAACTTCGGGAATTAGGCTTGCTATAGGAATCTCCGGGCGCAAGGACAGACAGATTGACACGAGACAGAAGTTGGTCAGAATGGTGGTCGCGTGGAACTTTTCAACTTAACTTTTGGAAAAATTGTTTATCCCCCAAAAGGGGAAGCAACGATTCCGCTACCTACAGAAACAATAATACACCCATATGTGCCAGGGCGACATTTCAAAGAGTTGACGATGTTTCAAGTTAGATTTAGGGTGTTGAGACGTCCACGTGTTTTCCGTCGTCTATCGATTGAAAAGCGTCTGGACGTATCGACGACGCCCCCGAGGTACCCAAGAAAACGACAAAGCTCTCAAGATTGATGAGTCCGTCGAGATTCTCAAAAGGCGGCGTGCGAGCCAGCGGCGTGCGCACCTTTGAGGGCTCGACACGACCCCCAGACGCCTCCTCCGCAACGATGTCAGACACGCACGACAACGGGTAAAAACGTTCAACAGAGGCTATCGAAAAACAATCGATAAAATCCCCTTTTCTGGATTCATTTCCAAGCGGGAATATCGATCGGATGTTCCTTGTGATGTGAATTAATGGTCGTCCCTTCCCCGGCTTTTGTGTTTGTGATTCTTCCGATGTCGATCTGTTTTTCTCCCCCAGACGGGCGTTTGGAAGTAAATGACCGCCCCACGCGTCTTGACTTGTGGCCCTCGCGTCACGTGCGTTGCCTTTTCAACGGCACAAACCCCGACTGTTAACCCTTTACAACGTGATTCCGTTGGAAACCGATCATCAAAAGGCCACCCACGTCGATTTTACCTAGGGCGTTTATACTTCGCCATTTTTCTAGCTCCCAAAGTGAGCAAATGACAACCATGTCAAATACGATTTGTCACTTTTTATTCAATACACTAATGAATTCCACAAAAGTCTGTCGGAATAACTGTCGGAAACAAAGATATACAGACAGACAGATATGGACGTCAAAAACAAATGGACGTTCACCTCAATCGTTATTCTCTACTTCATTAAACGGATAAAATTTTCGATTAAATTCAAAAAGAGACTAGGATTTAAATTAAAATTTCCTTCATGATTACGATCAATATCCAAATCAGTGTGATTACTATTAAAATATTAACCACGAATAAAATTTGATTATAACAGTGATTACGGTTGAAATCTTAATCACAATTAAAATTTAATTATTAAAATGATCGCGTTTAAAATCTTTATCGCCACCCTGATTGAAATCGTAATTTTAATCACAAACAATATAGGTAATCACATTCTAAAATTTACATGTTAATCACCAAAAGGGATTTAAAAGAATTTACTTCCAAAATGCGGTCTTTTTTGTTAACCGTGTTGATGATGCAATTACTTCAATTTTGGAATAAAATCAATTTTTCCCAATATTTTTGAAGAATTCCAGCTTATTCTTGAAGTTTTTAGTTTTTACAACAATGTTATAAAATTGTAATTAGAAAGTTCAACATTTCTGGAATCAGGTAACATTTTCTAAAACTATTTTGTGCTGCAAAACAAAGTGTCCACAAGATAAGGTTGCAAATTTAGGGTATTCAACCTATGTACTGAGTGTTTGAGCCAAGGCTGTAGTTCTGGTTTTCAAAATTTTTATGTGCGATTTTTCATTCTAATGTCTTCATAATCATAATGCTTAGGAGGTTGTTGTGTTCAGGTAACTTGAGCATTAAACATAATATAAAAGAACAATTACTTTAACAAAATAAAATCATCAATCATCATATTTTTCTTCTGCTTTTTACTGCTTTTCTCTTTTCCTGTCAAAAATCAATAAATAAATAAATAATAAGTATTTTTAAGCCTCGAATTAAAAATTAAGGAGGAGTAAGTAAATAAAAAACCGATGTAAAGATCCACTTTATGACTCACAGCGGACTGATGTAATCAGAAACGTAATGATCATAAAATTATGTTGTTGTAAAGATGAATTAAGTTAAGCCATGAATGTTTTTGAGTTGGGATGCAAAGATTTTCTTGTAGCGAGAGACAGCATAACTTTTCGTTATTCGTGTGGTGCGCTGGGAGGGTTTTAAAGTGTTGATTCAATTGATAAGATGAGAAAGTGTCATAGTGTCCGCGCGTGAGACTGTAGTGGGGGCGGCAGACGTGTTTGTGATTGATAGGACGAACCCCCGCCGACCCGGCTGATAAAAATGATTCGAAAAGGCCTCCCGGGGGTGGCGCTCAACACGGATCCGCACTTAAGGGAACCGCCCCCGACCAAACAACCGTTGTCCCTCCTTGATGAGAAAAGGAGTGGGAGGGGGGAAGAGGGCCCTTGATGAGAACCCTGATGAGAGAAACTGATGAAAAGAGGCTCTCCACGCTCCCTGGGGCGACGGGGCGGGGGTGGATTGAGGGATGATACTTCCCGAACCATTCAGACACTGCTGATTAACACCGTCATTAACCGAAGGTTAAGGGTGAGAAAACGGCTTTCCGGGGGTTAAATGTCCCGTGGTCGTGTAAAAGGGTCGTCGTTGGCAGACACTGTGACGACGGGAGGGTCGGCACTTGACGTCGGATTTCCATTAGCTCCGAATTACTCCACCGATTTTCGACAATAGGCCGCATCAGGACGCGTTCTCACTTTCAAGAAACTCACCCGCTCCCCACATTTTTACTTTCCCAACACCCAGAAGGAGTTAGCTATAAAGTCAACCAGGAGAACAAGATTGCCAAGAAATTCTTCATAACACGGATTCAAACTCAATCTGAAAACTTTTCATTCAAACATTCCTCTCTTTCTCTTAGTTTATCCGCATTTTATTTCAATAATTCTAAAAAATTTTGTTGAAAATTTGTTTTGTGGATTACTAAGGTTTATTATTGAAAATAATACAAATATATGTTGAGGGACAACTCAGATCAGAATTGTTCTCTAGAAATGGAATAGAATGGAACCTGGTCGGTGTAAGCCGTCCAGATGTAACACAGTGGATTTTGATTTTTAATCTTAATCGAACAAGGAAAGATTCGTTAAGCACTTTTCATGTTATGTAGCAATCTTTGTTGTCTGTGGGGAATGCACATAGTTTTTACCACTGTTAGCAATTTTCGATTTCCAAGCAGATTTTTCTGCTAAAGCTTTTGCCTCCCTGCACTTAAGATTGCTGTTATTTACGAATGGGTGGCCGCTTACAAGCGACACCCAGGCTCATGGATTGTTGAAGACTCACCGAATAACTTAACTTGCGGCAATCGATTGAAGCTCACTCGTTAGGTGTTAACCTCAATTGAGAGTGCACTTATCAAAAGACAGGACCCGCTCGCGTGACAAGGGGCCGTGAAGAAGCATCTGGCTGACTTCTCACAGAAAACTTGTAGTGGGCTTACGAGTGTGATGATATTGAAGTCGGCAGTTCGGCCTCCGATTCCTCAAAATTGAAGCAGTTACTGTTTTTATCGACCCCTCCACAAGAAGATCGTTTCAAGCGTTATCACGGTATAAGCAGAGAAGGAACGATAAAACGAAAAAAACGCCCAAAGATATCGAGATATCTCAGTTGTTATTTATAGAAACATTTCCTGGCCAAACGTGTATCAGTTCGTCATAAACTTGAAACAACGAGCTACTCAAGTGCTTGTAAATTTCATTTTAACTCGTTTCATGAGGGGCATTTCCAGTGGTGTCCACAATAGTACGATCAATCCGACGAATCAATCTTCACTGAAAAGCGTTGTGAGAAGTGGTATACTGGTATGAGATTTATTGCTGACTTTGCCAGAAAAAAAAAAAACAAAACGTTTTAGCTAACAGAAACAAACAGAAACAACCTATTTGGGTTTCAATGTTGTAGAACATTTGTCCTTCATCAAAATTTAATAGAAACATTTGTGAGATATGTTTTTTTAAAATTTCATAAATTACGTTTAGCGGATAAAACGTACCGTAAACTTCAAAACGAAATTTCTCCCAGACATTCTGCAGTGTTTTTGAGATTTTGATTTTAGAATATTTGGTGATTTCCACCTGAATAGAATGAAAGATAAAAAAGTTACAGCAACTTCCCCTTGAGCCTTTTTTTTCATCATTTCCTTTTTTTTTTTGTTAAGAAAAGTCTTAAGACTCTAATAATGTGGTTGGAGGGCGGGCTTAAAGAATGTTTCTATAAAACTACAAATGCTTATTAATGAAAATAATGAATCAAAAACGTTGTTTTAATAAATTTGTTCATTAGCAACATATTTTCTTAAAAAACGACAAAAACCTGAATTTTTAGTCCAATTGGCTGATAATTGGTAAAATAAAAACAACGCTGGAAACTGTTACACAACGGTTTGTTAATTATTTTTCGTCATTCAGGTTAATGGGAATTTCAGCCTTTCCATTTCACCCCTATTGATTAACTGAGGCTGATGACGAGGATTCAATGACCTCCCCAATTTACCCAAGTTCCATTAAATGTTGTCCATTAGTTTTGGAGAAAAGTTGGGGTTTTCAATTAGATTTGCGGAATCTACGCATATTGAAACACGAGCAGCAAAGTTTGGAAAATTTTTGCCGGACGATTATGTAGGATATTGAGAATAATAAATCAAAAATGAGTTCAGAAGGAATTTTTCGAAGATTCGATTATTAATACTTAGGTACGATTCCAGTTTACGTTATAATGAATGAAAGTTTATTTTTCCACTTCCTTCTTTTTCTGCTCGTTTTGTAAATAAATTTCTTCAACGATTCTTTCAAGTTGGGTCATTATTTTTAACCTTCCATGAAGCGTATTAGACAAAGAAAGTGCTTAAAAGAGAGAGAAAAAGAAGGGTCTCCTGTAACATGGTTTATCGTTGGTTGCCCAACAAAAATCTTTAGAAAACAGAATTTTGTTCATTCCAGCCATTCACTCGACGAAGCTCTCTGCGTCGGTAAGGGAAGTAGTGAATCAAAATCTGACTCGACTTCTCCGTCTAAGTATTAAAGCTAACGTTACTTTGAAAATCTTTATCGTACTTACAGATCAACGTCGGGGAAAGTAGATTCACAAACTGGACACCGGGCTATGTCCTCTTCGTCTTCCTCTTCACCACCGCTGGGCTGGAGGTAAACTGCGAACATACAACTCTAATTAATAATAATAATAATTTTAATTGTATGGACAAGCGAAAAACATAGTAATATTACAAACATGATTTACATCACATGATAGATAATAATTCCTCAAAATCAGAAGATCAAGTATCACGAGGTAACATCTCCCAAAGTCAGTAGGTAATAACAATCACCGTAATCTGAAATTAGGATAGCGGATATGTGCCACATAATTCGACAAATGTTGAGAAGCTCCAATCACAAAAAATTACATTACCAACGTTCGATAACTTGAGAGTCATGCTGAATGTTTGAAAATTATCTTTGTGCCAAATGCATCTCATTCTTTGTCTAGCTTTTTCGCCTTAGTCTGAGCCAAGTCTAACACTTCCTTTCGCTTAGAATGCTTGATTTTTAGGAGAAAGAATGGATTCAATTTCAGCGCTAGTGACAGTTGCAGACGAAGATGATATAGTATATCACCCTACTATATTTTTTGTATATGTATTACGTAAACGGCCTACCGAAGAAACTGCGAAAAATCACAGATTTCTAGTTCAAAAGTGTACTTTCCTAATCACCAAAGTAAGATCAAAATAAATTTAGATATCAGTTTCCACTTGGTAAACTGGGTTGAGTGTCAAAACACTATAATGTGGTGGACGTGGAACAATCTCTTTCAGCAGAAACTTTATAGAGCAATATGTAGCAAATACAAGGAGAGAGCAATAACAATAAAAAATGAAAGAAAATTAATCCAGCCTTCTAGCACTGCTTAATCAGCGAATTATAAATTGGAAGTAGGTGGTTACTATCTTTTCCCAATCAAATTCAAAATTGTTTTCTAGATCTACCGAAAAGCAGGAAAAATAACGAATAGTTGATGAAATCGGAAACCAGCAAAACAATCCTCCGAGCAGAGCCGAGCTGCGCGTTCCCCCTAACTAGAGTGAGTCGAACAAAACCCAGATGCACCAAAAATTTTGTTATTGAATATTTCCTTCATAGCGCTGATTAAATGAGCAATTTGACATAATTAGTAGCAGTATTGGAACTCAATTGCTAGTAGCAGATAATGACACCAAACAGGTCACTTAACTGAATAAATAACATGACTGGGAGTCATTTTATTGTCATCGGGGGATTGAGTCCATTTCATGTATGATAAAACTTTGATTGCTGATTTGAGTGACGCTTCAATCAATTATGATTAAGTCATAACCTAGATGGTCACAATTACTCGACGCTGCATGTGTTCCATGCTTTCTTTGTGGTTCTAGAAAGTAATGTTGAATTTGATTGGAAAAAGCTTCATACCCACAGAAATTTAGCTTACGACTTGCTGATCAAGAAATGCTGCAATCTGAATTGTTTCCCTTGTTAATGCGGTTTCCATTCGGGTATTAACTGCAGCACAAGGGATCGATAAACCTTGTAATAAAGCAGCTTCCAACCACAAAAGAGTATGTCCACATTTAACTTGATTAACCAAATGCAAACCATTCAACATTTTTTCTTTCGGAAGAAGGCCCGGGGAAAACCCAAAATGCCAATGAACCTTTATCCACAACACGGTATTCTTTTTAGCGAGAATTGGGGAATCCCCAATCTCCCTCGGGTTTCTCCTCGAAGGCCAAGTTTACCTGTTGACCGGTTAATATCCCATTGAGGACTCCATACGCATCAATAGAAGCCTAGACCTAACTAATCCTCCCCAGCCCATTGTGCCGACATAATGTTTGAGTTTCACCGATTCTTATACTGAAGCACGTTAATCATCGTTGAACGAAACCTCCCTCACGTTCACCTCACGCAGCCCGAAATATTTTTTGCAACGCTAGCCCGGCCAACCGAAACTTTGCCCCAGGAAAAAACGCTCAATTGAAGCATATTATTCAGATACTGACAATTTATTGTAATTTTTTCTCGCTACATTTCGCATCTTTCATTTGAATAATGACGATAACCGAGCTAGATATTATAGCATTGTGCCCCAGCCCGGAGTTAGTTCTTACAATATGTATGTTTAATATATATATTTATACGATCATTTCGCACCCGCAGTGAAGCAATGGAACGACTAAAAAAATGTCATTTTTGAGTTAGTTGTCACGATGCTATTGCTGGAAAGGAATATTTTTGCCGGCAAAGCTGAAAACGAGGCTAACTGAACCCGCTCCAGGAAAGAACGGTTGTGTCTTTATCCCACGCACCATGAAGATATGGTCATATGAGAAGCAAAACCTTGAAAGCGATTCGCCGAAAATCAGCTTTTTGAAGTTATATCATTATTCATAGGTATTCATCCCAACACTTGAAATTCCACTTTAGTCGGTACGTAATTTACATTGTTATTGATGCTATAGAATTATTAATCCGGCAGTGTACTCGTAGGGGATATCTTCTATTAGTTTATACTTTTCTTATTCAAATAGCTTTTCACTATTTATCTTCACTAGATCTCTAACTTTTTTAAATCTCTGCACTTTAAGTAATCTGCATGCCACTGTCTTTTTCGCCATTTGAGCAAATGTATTTTTAACCTTCGACAAGTTTAGTTTATACGACTCTAATTGACGCTGTCTCACATCAGCAAAATCTATACTTTTGTGTTTACGAAATACTTTGAGCATATCCAATGTGTTCAATTGATGGACAGTTTTACGAATCCAAATCCTGAAACAATGTGTCGGCGGGATAGCAGATGAGTTTATTGAACACCGTCCTTAACGCCATCTTCTGAATCTTAAAAGTTGTATCAATCAGGTACCAGTGACTTTATGGCGTAAAAGTATAAGCTTGAGCCAAATAAAATTTATAAAAAGTAAAAGGAAGGTACCAGTGATTCATTAAGAAGATGATACATACACAAACTTCTGTAGCATAACCTTTGTTATTACGTTTTTCGGGAGTTTGCTTTCTGGTTACCGGTGCGAAAAGTACTGCGATATCTAGATTTGCCCTTCTGTTGGAAGAAGGAACGTGATGGCTATCTGATATCAGAAGACCTCACACGCTACTAACGTCCGTGAAGGGAGCGGCCGACGATCTTTATCGGATCATCCCTGTATCAACCAACCGCAACAAGTTAGCGTTAGTTAGGATCCTCCTCTCAGAGGATCCTAATTCACCGGGTTGTTGATTACAGCGATCTGTAGCAAATGCGGACAGTTATTATGTTAACAGCCTAATACAGAATTATCTTCATTACACTAACAAGAGAAAGTTAGGTTTATAATCCAACCTTGGGCTTCTGCTATAGATAGATAAGATGAAGAGCTTACTGTTAATGTTATGCCGTGTGAATTACTAATATGAGAACTCGGCTATTCATCTTCGCTATAATATGCGTTACTTGTATGCCTACATGCACATGTATTTATACTTGGAACTACACGGAGCAAGTTTTTAAATCCATGACCTGCGCCAGCCGTCAGTGACATTAAAAAATACAACGGAGTTAGATCAATTAGTATTAGTATCAGTAGAATTGGTATTAGTTAGATTAGTATTCGCACTAGATGTTGGAAAGATTACAGTCTTCCTTCTCGTTGAAGAGCAGACGAGTAGACAACCGTAGAACCCAAATTACACCGATCGTATCGATTCATCATCTGCCCACATTCACAATTACTAAGAAAGTTTATCTGATTCGAACCTTAGGACACTGCCACAAATTCCATAATGGGGAGTTTCAAGAACGAATCACAGAAATATTTTCTTCTTTAAGACTAATCAACCACATTTCGAACTACAACAAACGCTATTCCTTAGGGCGGTCTATGATTGGATTGAACTCAATTGGCACCTATGTGATGCATCAATTCCTGTTTGATTCGTTTTTTGCAAAAACAAAAAAAAAGAAGCAGAATGATGTATACGATTGGAGAAATGTTAGGCTTAATTAATATTTAAAAAAAACTCGTAACATTAGCAAGAGCTTTGGTTAGTCCAGAATGAATTTTAGGAAACGAAATCCAACTTTTTAGTAAAATCGTAGCTGAAATTTTAAACTAATTTACTGCAAAAACGCTGAATCTAATACAGAAACCAATAACCCCGAATTCGGAAAATATGATGTGATCAGAATCAAAACAAAATGAAGCGTATGGAGCATAATAGCTATCCCATGGTTGAATTTGTGGAAAATCTAGTAAAACTCGCAGATATAAATGCTTTAAATTTAATTTTTATTCATGCTTAAATCTACGGACAATTTTCAACTATTTCAGAAAATGAACGACTAAGGAGTCAAAAATTTACTGTTACTTGTAAAATGTTCAAGAAGGTTGTAAACACCTAATACATTTTTATTTCTTTTGAAAATGTTACTATTTCAATAATTGGGGTATATCTTTCAAATTTAGAATAGCGAGATGTGAGATACTTAACATACCTTGGGCTTGCGTTATCCTTTGTACAAGACCAGAGCTGATATTGCTGCATGGGCTCCTGAATGACTGGACTAGGAATGACTGGACGACCTTACTAAGACAAGACGTCCGATACCGATCGCGCAACACCGAAAAAAAAACCTTATCACCAAAATCTAGAAGATGAGATGAGTCGAGCTGAGGGAGATGAGCTGTAATGACGGATGTAGCGAAGACGGGGAGCCACTTGTCAACTCCGCGGACCTCCCTCCCCACCCCTGGTGAAAAACGGGCCCAACCCCCTCAGAAGGGAGAACTTTTACACCTGAGTCCGAAAAAAGGAGGAACCTGATGAAAAACCCTCCCCTCCTTGAGGGGTAGCTAGGGGTAGGGGTGGGTTTCTCGAAGGAGATTCGGGGTTTCCCCAGTCCCCTTAGAAACGAGTCCATCATCTCGAGTCCGGTGTGTTCATCATCGGGGTCAGAGTGTTCGGAGCTATAGTTTCACGGAGAGGGATTTACTCGGGTCCCCATTCACCGGGGACCATTAGGTGCCTTCACGGAGCTCTCACGGCGAGGATTGGGGAAAACCCAGGACGAGGAGAGGGGAGATGGCATTGAACTCTTCAGAAATTATGCTCATCGGCATTAGCTGACTAGTTATTTCCGTTTATTGCTAATACATAAACTAGCTTTTAGCTATTTTCCATTTGTTGCAGATGAATTAGAAATTAACTATTGAGAGGCAGCTAATTATTAAACTTAATTACCTACTGGTTGAAAGTTACAGCTAAAGCTACTAGCAGCGGAAAATTAGATGTCAGGAGAAGCTAAAAGCTAAAGCTTAGCAGTATCTTTCAGCTGATAATATAAGATAAGCTTAGCAGTATCTTTCAGCGGTAATTAACAATTAACTTTGAAGAAATTCCTTCTGGGCCTACCAATGAAATTTGTTTACTAATAAATCAATATTTCCACTTTTATTTTTGCTTTAAACCACTCTGAACAAATTTCCTAGAAGGTCACTTTGTGAGTTTTGTTGCTCAAAGTCAGCCTGCGCACTAACAAAATCCCTTCAGCACCATTTTCTTTGTACTATTCAACTGATAGCTAATTTTGCTTAAAAATGAGCTGTCCTTCAATAGCTAATAGCCGAAATTTTAGGTGTCATGAGGGCGAATCTGAGATAAATTAGCTTTAGCTTTCAACTGTAGCACATTTTTTCCCATCTATGTACTAAACGCAGGATGTCCAAAAAAAGGACAACACTCCAGAATTTTGTAGGAACTTTAAAGCTGAGCAAAAAAGAGCCAATGAACATGGGTCCCCAAATAATGTCTTACCAATAAAAACCTCAAAAAAAAAAAACGCGTTTTCTGACATCCATTCGAGAATTTATCCTTTTAGTAAATCGAATTTAGAATATAGTCCATCATTGTTTTTTTCTATCTCGGTTCATTTCTCATATATACGTTTTTTTGGTAATATTGATGTTTCTCACTCATAACTTGTCTTCCTCATGAATACCTATTTATTCTCTCCGAATCAAATGTTCTTACCCATATCCTAAGTCAGCTGTAAATATCTCCCAAGTCACAACGGTTTTCCCAATTTTCTAACCTTATACTAACCATACAGGCATCTACCTATTGTAAACAGGGTTACCCCCAAAAAGGGTAAATCTGGATGAAAAAGTTTCTATAAACAAGAAGTCCTAGTAGAGACACCTCAAAAAAAATGCAAAAAAACTCGTTTATTGAATTGCCCATCTTTATTGAGTATGGGAAACCAATAATTTATAATAACATTTAAAATACTAATTGTTTAACTTGTTCAAAAACAATGTAAAACAACGATTTATATAGTGTAACAAATGTTAGGTAAATTTCTTCAAGAATTACGACGGAATGGATCGGTGTAACAAAAAATGTTTCGATGTCAACCCTTTTAGTACATCAAATTTGGAGTACAGCACCGGCAACTATTCATTGTCTGACCGTATATCCTTAAACATCTGTAATGTCTTCCAAAACGGTGAAAATAATTGAAATTGTTTACAGGAAGTTTATTGTTCTGCTGTTTTGAAACAAGAGAAAGTGTCGAATTTTGTAATGCAACTCCAATAAATGAGTTGTTTCATTTAATCAATGATTTTTTCTTTCATTACAATAACAGTAATAAAAAAGATTCATTCAACTTCTGAAGTTTAGAAGATGGCGGAAAACATTTTTACGGTTTCGGAAGACATTTACATCTGGTTTAGAATGTGCTTTCAGGCGCAGACAAAACCTTTCGTATAGTATATATCGACTCAAGTATTTTAGAAAAACAATTTTGAGTAAGAAAACATGAATATTACAACAATTTATTCTTTCAAACAATCATATTCCAGCAACGAACTGAGAGACAAGGGGTTGGCTGCATTCAACTTAAAATACGACGTACTGGACGGATTTCTTCGAGACATTTTTTGATTCCACAAGCTATTGCGTACATAATATTGTAATAGATGTATGAAAACACACTTTTTGTTGTTGTTTGTAATTTGGCCAAATAGTTATAATTATAAGTTATTGGACCTGAGGTAATACACACAGAAACATGATGAAGGACGAATAAAAAATGTAAGTTCCAATGGAAATGTGGGATATCTCAGTTTCACAAAGAAACAGTTTATTATAACGAATTCTGTACAATTAACTACATCAACTATTACTGGACAGAAATGTAATAAATAAAATTCTGCCTATTCCAACTCATGGGTTTGTTAATTTCCGAATGATAAGTCATTGCTCGCGTCTTAGTGCGGTTTGGGGGCTCACTTTTATGTTCAGAAATAGTGATTATTTGCTGCTGGTGAATTCATATGAATCTGGAATCTATCCCAGTCGATTTTTCGTCCAAACGTACTGGAAAATGACACCCCACTCGGCTTTGTCAGTAAAAACCCATAAAAAACACGGTTATAGAGCTTTTGACCAGTTTTTGGACCCGTAGTATTTAAGCGTTTAAGTCGATTAGGAAATGGTAAAATTTCCTAGGTCTTTCAGCTGATCAATGCTCCTCCCTTCACCGAAAGAAAACAAAAGAAAATTTAACACTACAGTTCAATTAGAGGGAGACTTAACTTCCGGTGTACATAGTCGATCATACGTAACGTTATTTTGTGATCGGTTTTCAAAAAGATTTCCAGATTGATTTTGTAACTAGTCGTCGGACGACCTTCACCCTCAATCATTTAAATTTAGTGAAATAATACTGTTGCCTCCTAATTACAACGAGATGGATGCTACAACCATTGAGTGTGGATCGTCGATGGTATTTTGACACGAGCGTGTGAGCGAGTGGGGCACCCCACCCCTTGTTAGCTTCGTATTGTCTCCCCCTACACAACAGATTCACCCCTTTCTCAAGATTACCTCAAAACGGTGTATCCCCCGACCCATCTTTTGTCCATCGCTATCTGACTTCTTCGTTTTTTTCCGTTGAGAAAAATCCAGTTTTTACGAGAAAAAAATAAACAAAGAGTTACACCTCGACGTCTCGATTTTTCTCACACCGAATCCCGTATTGAAAATCCAATTTTTTCGTAAAAAAAAAAAAACAACAACACAATAACAAACGGTTTGCCAACCAATCAATTGAAAGAGTTGGAACAGCTAATTGACAGAATTTCATTTTTTCCCCTCATAGTTCGACCTCGTTTCACACCTTTTTATACATACATTTGGTACGTGGGTAACCGTACGTTCTGGTTACAAGAAAAAAGCGAACATTGAAACCGGTCCAGCGAGCCAATTAGGTTTGCTGTACTCGCTGCGTACCGAACGTTGGGGGTCGCGAGGTCATGATAACGACAATATGTTTCCAAACAAATATCCCACCGACCCTTCCTTGTTTGTACACTTTGTGTAAGGAAGTTCGTATCCATCCACTAAGAAACTTGGAGTGTCTTTGGTTTATTATTTTCAATAATGAATAAAAAATAATTGAATACAAAAGGACTAGGTAATTCATTTGAAAAATCCGTCCGCCCTTTGTTCGAAGCTTTTTTTAAAAACTACTGGACCAAATTTTCCACATTTGGCTCAAAAATCCAACATTTATCCGGGATATGATGATAGAAATCTATTGTTACCTTCTTCAATACCGAGGCTTCATAACATTAGTTAAACAGCCATTATGGATGCCGGCTTGCATCTTTACTGGAAGTTGACGTTGCTGATATAGGGATGGACACATTATTCATACTAAGATTCAGTATTGTTGTTTTTCAATGTAGAACACTGGTGCATTTGCAGATTTTTGACCGGCTTGAGACGGTGCACTCCTTGACCCATCCCCGGTTCATTATTGTGTGACTTCTTCGATAAAAAACCCAGTTTTAGTAAATTTTTGAAAAAAAGTTATTGCCTCGGCTCCAGAAACTTTTGAAATTCGTGTAGGTATTTGTTTTGAGCCATTAGGAAACAATTTTTGGATTCTTTCTTTTTCATATCCTGTTAATATCAATTGTATATTTATTTTAAATGTATCATTCTAAGCTGCAACTCTCTTTGAAATTGAAATGACAAATAGTTCTACATCTTGAAAAAATTGGGCATTTCTAATAAGTTCTACAGTTGCTAGTTGGAAACAAATTTTTTTAGTACATCAAATTGGAACAATTATAAGAAATATCCCAGCAAAACACAGAGGCTCCTCTAATCAACTAATTTTGTCTAAGGAGATGAAATGATGTCCCCGTCCGGATCGGCTCGTAAATGACTTCCACAAAAATGACAACCCACTTTACTTTGTCAGTGAAAACCCTGAAAAACTATGGTTTTTAACCTATTGCATCCATGCGTGTGAGGTGATCGGGCTGATAGAAGTTGGGACCAACCTTCACTCAAACGCTGTTGGTTTTCGTTTCAAGGTAAGTAGATTTCCAAAATTGAATTGAGAAAAAAATGCATCAATCCTGAAAATTTGGAACTACTGGACCGAAGTGCACCAAATTCGGTTGAAAAATCTAATAGCGATCCAGGTTGTCCCAATAATCTTGGTGTCTTGATGAATCAAACCTAAGGAATTGTAACTAAGGACTAAACTATAAAAAAATCGAAACCTCGAATACTTTCAACGGTTAAGTAAAAGGAAAGAAAAGCTGATTCTTTAGAGCACGTTGAACAGAGCGGGCCGTCGCTCATCAAAAAATCTATGGAAACTAATGACAAAGTTAACTTTTCGGACCTATTTTTCACCCTCAAGCTTCCTTTAAAAACTTAGTTTTAGAGGCTAAGAAGGCGACAAATTAAACATTTTTTTTGTTTGGTCTAACTGTTCATACTGAAGGAGTTATAACCTTATCAGTGATCAAAGGTCGAATCACAAAAGTTTGGAGTAATTAACCGATATCTATGAATTTGCAGCCTTTTTATCACATCCTGAACTGACAGACCATCTGACTATGATCTATGACCTTGATTGCTTTGAGAGCATAAAAGCTATTCACTTGAGGTTGTTGTTTATGTTGTCTTATTTCTCGGATATTTTACTCCAATTCACATTCATCCACTGGTTCGGGATGAAGTAAACTACGTAGTTATGTTACATTCCTTTATCGCGTCCCCTGATGTAATTGATCTATTATTGTTTTTTTTCCTTTAAGGGAATACAGAGTCTTTTATTTCTTCATTTTCCAAGTAGACTGTGTAAAACACTTTTGGTCTACGATAACTAACACGTTACAGATTTGTAGTTCAGAGTACAAAAACTTATTCGCGATTGCCTCCATCCATTTAAGTCCAGAAATCTCCGAAGAAATTCCAGAAATTTCATTTCAACGTTTTTAGAGCCATTGCGCTAGTTTTGTATTCTAAGAACATCCGCTCAAAAATAATGTTAATAAACATTAATCTAATCGGTACCACAGAAGGGCCTGTTATATCCAGCAAGAAGATTTGATCAACGGTTGATGATGGACTTGTGAAATCAAACGTCCTCTTCAGAAGAATCAACATGCAATTCATAGAAAATGGTGGGGGATTTGAAAAAACCGGAATTTTCCAACGGAAAAAAAGAAGAAGTCAGATGAAGAAGAAAGGAGATGGCGCGAGGAATACACCGTTTTGTGGCAATCTCGAGGAAAAAGGGGTTGGATTTGCCGGTAAAGACAATGGCCGCTAACAAGGTCAAGTTGCGGTGCGATTGTATCCAAGGGAAGGGATAGGGGAGATGTACGAGTAAGTCACGCTCATTGCGGTTTACACGGTCTTCCTCCACTTTCATAAAAATAACACGTCAAAACAGAGAGAGAATCTCACGGTAGCGTCTTTTTTCCGCATCAGATTTGAATATTTTAGCCAGCTCCGGAGGGGGCGAGAGCTAAGCGGGGTCAGTGTCGCTATCCGCTCCCTCCTGTCAGTCTCCGCTCGTGATGAATGGACTTCTGATTAACTTCTCATTCTTCGTACGTCAGTTTTTCATCGTTGGACTTGACTTGTTTCCTTCTCCTACGTCCTCCTCATCCGAGAATCACAACGACCCAAAACAAGAGGCTTCTTCCGAGGGAGACGTAACGTCTTCGTGCATATTTAAAAAAATTACCGTGTGATCCGATTTTGGGCGTTCATGAGTCGGGATAGTTTTTTTTAACGGCTAGAAACGTTTTTCGGTCCACCAAAGAAGGGAAAAGTTGGTTTCCGCAAAGACCGGAACCGTCCGTTTTTCTAGGATCTGTCCTTCAACGGTCTAGAAGGAATTTACATATTTCCTTTCAACGAACTACGTTTTGCTTTTAAAAACTGATTCCGTCTCAACGTACTGACGGTGAAAAACCAGGCAGTGGAGAAAAAAACCAAAGAAAAAAAAGCGTCTACCCACTACTGTAACCATTGTGAATGGTTGAGTTCTACAGTTTCGTATGTGTATAATTATCAATTTTATATCAATACTTCTAAACCATTTTAAAATTAAACGAGGGAGCTTCTGAAACTTCAAATGCCCGAAAATCCCCCCTAAAGCCCCCTTATGAAGGACGGGCATTGGGTTCAGTCTGTACGGGGTTGGTGACAATGGTTCATTATGATATGGACCATTTTGAGAAAAAATAAGACTCTCTTTTGGTTTATTATTTTCAATAATTAGCCTATATAATCGTAAAGCAAAACTTTTTTATAACTCCTACTCAAACTTTGTCCTTTTACGTTTCAATGTGTTTGCATTACAAATTTGCTATGTCCGTTGTACGCCGAACGCCGCAAGGGCATTAAAAGCCTTAGAACTGAAGCAAGAACGCTGCTAATTATTACGAAAGGGTTAACTATTTCTGCATTCGGTGACCGTTGTACGTGGATCATCGGACTAACAGAACTGCACTGTACTATCATCGGTAACATACTCGGATACATACGTATTGGATACGTAGAGATCTAACTGGAATCTAACAAGATAAAACAAAAACAATCATGTTACTGGGACTGACGCCAGCCCGCGGCCCAGTAAAGAAGAGTCAAAACCCCTGCCCCCTCAAATTTGTTGGTGTCAATTAAAAATTTTTAAAGTTACTTAGATTTTAAAAATTGAATAAAATACAAAGGTTCATATTGAAATAAACCAAAAAAATCAGTCCGTCCCCCACCGAAAGCTTTTCTTTGAAACTACTAGACCACAGTTTACGCTCAAAAATCCAACATCGATCCAAAATGTGGCAGTAATTTTGGCATCACGATCAATCAACCTTAAAATATTATGATTCAGGAATAAACTACAGAAAAATTAAAATCCCAGAAACCTTCGATGACAGAGGGAAGTTTTTGTTAGAGTCAGTTATAAAATGGTTCCGTGAATCGAATGAGACCACTCGGGGTGCTGGACGATCATCCGTTCTTTTACCATACGAAAAACGCACCAAATTTGTAACAAAAGGTTTGTTATTTTCGACACCCCCCCTCACAACAACTATTCCTGACGGCCAAGTAATCAAAACGAGGATAGGGAATTTACACCCGTTTTGAACATTTTGATCGTTAAAAATGACTGAGACCCAAATCAATCGATTCGGCGTGCAAAATTACTAGGAAATGACATCCCGCTTGCCTGTGTCGGGAAAACTCTCAGAAAACATGTTTTCGCTCATTCTCTAAGTGGGAAGCGATCGGGGTTGGCGGGGAGTTAAGACCGACTAGACCCCAAATAGAGTCCGAATGCGCAAGTATGGATTTTCTACATAAATGTTAAGGAGTTTTATGGCTTGTAAGGTGGACGGACATCGGAAATTTTGATTCTATGCACCTTGAACGTCTACTTGGAGTGGAGTTGTTACGGAAAATCTTGCTTTACGACTGTGAAGGCTTATTAGGAATAATAAATCGAACCAATATCAGTCAGGTTGAAGGTCTGAGCTAGACCGCGTGGCTGGCGAACTCCCAAATACTTGTCTCGTCTCGTTAAATTTCGGTTTGATTTTGACGTGTGTTTCCGAGTGTACCAAGAAGTATTTCGTAGGTAGTGTTTCTCTGGTTGTATAGTCCAGTTCTGTTAGTGCGATGACGCAGACGGGCTATCGAATACAGAAATAATAAACCTTTGTCCAATTTTCAGCTTTTTAATCGATTTTTGCTACCAACCACTTCTGAAGGGGGGTAAAAATGTTTCTTTCTTTTTTGTACAAGGGTTGGTGCATGGAGTACAAAGGTTTGTTATTGAAAATGATGATACTAAAATCATTTATAGATCTCGTACGTGTTGCAAGTGAATTCCTGAGGACCCTAGACAACGCGAAATGTGATACTCCTGGTAAACCGTGAGAGTCAGCTTGTGATAGTGAAGATGTCACGGAATCCAATAAAAGATCACGATCTTGTTAGCTTCCTATTCACCTTTTAAATTTATTTTAATTTATTTCCCCGTTTACGAAGAATCTCATCCCATTAAACTTGTACCCCTTTTCCCCCCAAACCGACACCGATGGTCTAATGATATTCCGGGCCACGTTCACCCTCCTCGGTGGCTGGGCCCTTGTCGTTTTCCGATCGGGAAATTAGCATAACTCCCGTTTGATTTCTGAATCGTAATAATACTGGGACTAAGTGACACTGTTATCCTTCGATTGTTGGATGGTATGAATTGGTTGTGGGAATGAAGACGATTTCAGATGTGTGTCTCGTTGTAAAGGTAGTTTCCAAGTGTCGTTTTACCTCTTATATCACCGATTCATCGATGTTTTGAGTTGAGACATCGGTGTCGTGTTTCCGATTCATTAGATGATATTCTCTACCTTATCATGAAGATCGGTTTCATACAGGAAACATTTTGCATCCAAATAGCCCTTGTTAAGAAAGATGAGTCATGAGAACAAGACAGAAAGATGTATAGTTCTGTGCTGCGTATACTAACATGCGCCATACAGACATGAAGTCATGTTGTCGGGGCTTTATGTTAAGTTTGGAGGAAATCAAATCTCATGTTTAGGTAATCAACATTTCAACTCAAATTGAATGAGTTGTACATAGAAATAAATTAATAAAAACGATTCTCTTAGGTTATCGTACTGATCTGCATCTCATATCATGGTCTACATTAATAATATCGAAAGGAGAATAACTCCTGCTAAAACTACTTCTAACACTCCAAAACTAATTTTTCAGCGTAGATAGAAAGAGCCGAAGTTTCTATACCAAATAATTTTGAATACGTTGCATAGATTATCAAAATGTTAATTAAAATTTTGACCACTGCCGTTGGACTCTCTTTTGCAACAATAAGGGAAGGTTTAAAAAAATTATTCAATCAACATTACTCAATAAACCGGTGATCTCAGCTGTTAATCAACGATGTTCGGTTTCACCAACTCCGGTCCAGATAAATCAACGATCAAGCGCGCTCAATCAAAACTAACCGACCTAATTTGGGTTGATACCAGTTCATTTTACCATCTTTGTTTTCAATTCTGTTTTACTGCGTTAGTGTTCATTGTGGTATTTCTACTGTTTTGTAATATTGTTTTTCGTTAGTTAGGTGTTTTTTTTTTTTTTTTTTTTTGAAAAACCCCATTGTAACAATCACATCCTCTAGTTTCAATTTTAAAAATAATGCATATAGTAACAAAATTGAAAGTATGGGCATGTAATTAAGTTCCCTCAAATATAATTTTGTTTATGGCGTACCTAGTTCTACAAGATAAAGCAAACAGTGAACCAGCAAAAACTGGAATAGAACGAGAATAGAAACGGTTGTTGTATCTCAAGCAGACGTTATCACTGTCTTCTCGTTGTCATCAAATTTTTGCGGGCAAATAGGTACCTTCAATATGCAAATAACTTTTAATCTTTAAATCGAAGTTTTATGGGAACGTTGTAATGGATGTTTACTGATACCAGTGCAACCATAGATTACATTGGTGAAACCTATTTGTCGTACTCGTATTACAACGGTCTACTTTAACGATGGTTAGCGATTATTGGTGAAACCGGCCCTAAGTGGAATAACCAGCTCTCTACTGCATACTTACAGTACCTTTACTACTACAATAATTTATACTGAATTTTTCACCTGTTAAATTAATAATTACGTCTACGAGGGATCTACGATGCCCAACCATCTTGGAAAATTGTTCTTCATACATATATATATATATATATATGTAAACACATAGAATTGTTAATAAGTTTACTGGGAGAAATAAAAGCTTTGGGAAATTTGTTGTGACGTTCTCTGATTATTTTATGTATATAGTAGAACAGTATTGTGTACATTAACAAGTAAACAAAGGGGATGTACAAAGCGCAGTGTAGAACGGTCAGGTTATAATTTATTTCAGTCCTGTGCACAAGGTAGACATTTGGAGGATACATACCTAACTATCAAGATCCATCAAAATTTCAAGGTCATGCCGTTGCTGATTACACTTCCCAATCCATAGTATTCATTGAATATTTCATGACATAGTGAGATAGCTTAAATATAGTTCAATTTAAAATATTGAAAAAAATATGCTTTCCAAAATGACTAAAAATGAAACTTCTTTAGGTAAAAGTACCTCCATATATCACAAAATCTGTATGTTTGGTTAATGGTTCTGAGTGGTGAACCTTTGCAATCTACCAAAACAAGGAATTTTAACCCCCACTCAATATTTGTTGGTTTACATTCCAAGAACAGTAACATTAAAAAAATCGCTCTCCCTAAGGGACAGGAAAAGAACATCACACGAATGGGACTGTGAAAGTGCTGGGAAGTCGTAAAAATCGTCAAGTAAATTACGGAGATCAATCAGCTAATTGCAACATCATCCTTTTGAAATTAAGTTTATCATAACTTTAGTTGTAAGTGTGGTTATCTCGTAGTTCTGTTCATGGCTTTCTATTCCCGTGCCGCTGTACATAATACAGCGCCATTTTCGGTATTTGTTGCGGGCAGAGGGAATCATCAAGTGTTGTGTTTAAGGAGTTATATTCATGACGAAGTCATTCTACCATTTTTGGGACATGTAAGAAGGGAAGTGGGACTGTAGAGGAATCGTAAATAGAGTTTCTTTGGGACATTTAGCATAGAATTACTTACGAGGTATAGAGGCGCCGCGATTAGATAGTATGCATACCGTAGACCACACACTCTAGATACAGACGTTTCTAGGATAGAAGTAAATACATCCTTGAGTAATAATTTGCATTACTTTCCCACTTTTGTTAAGTCATTACTTTTAAGTTTGTTTTTTGGGATATGAGGGAAGTTTTTAATGTGATTTCGTTGGATTATTCAAGTTATTATTCACGCAGAATCATGTCTCACTTATTATTTTTAGTCGCCGTAGATGCTTTAAAATTTTGAAATGTTTGACTACTGAAATGGTGTACTCTTATCTATGCATAATTTTAATTCAACTTGATTTGTTTGATACTCCGGCTTGATGACAATTCTTTCTAATAAAATTGGAACACAGTTACTTTCTCAATAGTTATATTGTAATAAGGATAAGATCACAAAGTACGAAGTTAGCCGTAAGCAGGACTAAATCTAGATAAAATGTTCTGGTAGGGTGACTTGGTTTCTTTGGAGTACCATTTTGACCAAAAATTAAATTGTAGTTTGTCAGAATTTGGAGATATACGGAAACTAGAGCTGACAACGCCTCTGGAAGGAAAGACATTTTTTCCTGAATATCATCCATAACACTTTTCACTACCCGGCACACATTTGAACAGAACAGACATCGTTTCTAAAGCTTAATTATAGTTATCTAATCCATTTCAACATGAAAGCCTGTAAAAAAATAACGAAACGATTTCAATAGTGTCCAACATTCTTCAAGTCATATTTTGCCTCAAAATGTTCTCTTAAGAGATCCTCCTGGTACGGTAATTGCTGTTTCTCGGTTGAAAACGAAAATTTTTCTTGTTTCGTTTTATATTGATCAAAAAGCGATTTTGATGGATAGATACAATGTTAGGCTCGATTTTCTTTTGAAAGAATTGAAGAATATTTCAATACAAAGAACATGGACTGTTTCTGAAAGGCGGTTTAATTGAGATCACTATCCTTTCGTGGAACTAAGAATTATTAAGCAGGTGCATACAAATAACCACAACATTTTTGTTGTTTTGGATGCAATACATGGGTTATGCTATATGTGTATAAGTGACTTAATTTCTACTTGGCTGCCAGAATGCAGTAATCTTCATGATCGGGATTAAATTGGTAAAATGTAGTAATATCAATAACTTCTTGTAGTACGTAGTGTTACAGGTGAGTCCAAAATCAGAAACTCTTAATGCACTGACTGCAATTGGTGAAAAGTAAACGATTTTAATAATTGGTGCATTGTACATTATGGTGATTTTATCAATTCTACTTAGGTGCTCAGAATACTCACCGCATAACACCTTACTCCAGACATTTGATAGACATTTTAGTCAAGTTTTGTATACAATAAAATACTGAACAAGTTCTGAAGCGTAAAATGATAACGTGCCTCACAACCCTAACAAGTCCCATCAATTCGTATTCGATAGTCGTTCTGGCTAAAAGTATTCTACTCTCATCAAGAATATTTTACTAGTGTTAAAAAAAAAATATTTTCAGTGATAAGCGTTTGTAATGTTGGACGTTTTAGTTTCTTTTTAATATTTTAGTTTCTTTTTTTGTGACAAGGTATGGGGTTTTACCCACTAGAGAAACTATATGTCGAACCAGTATGTAATATAATGTACTAGGTATGTACTTCGTAATCGAAATGAACTTTCATTTCATTCATTCATAATCATACAAAAATGTGGTTTTTCAAAGTTTTGACTGCTACATACAATTGGGGGTTTTTTGTAATGTTAGAAGCAAAATTGATCTGCAGCGAATAATCAAAATTTTTTAACCTAAAAGTGACTCCCTCAACCTCCCAATGACAAGAGCAATCAAGCATTAGTAAAAGTATATTAAACCCAGGAATTCTGAAAGCCATGATATTGTCGAATTTTAGCCTCTAGTCGTAGGTGATTCATTAATATAATGATCGGTGCATTGTGCATTATGGTGATTCCATCAATTCTACTTGGGTGCTCTGAATACCCACCGCATAACACCTGATTCCTCGCAGCGGGGTTATGGGATGATGTTACAGGAGAAGCGAAGGGGTGCGATACTGATAGAAGACTACAACTTCAGGAAATGATGCTATAAAGAAGGGTAGCGGCTCGGAACACCCCCACCCCCTAAAAATCGACGGCAAGAACCGGCCAAATGGAGCCGATGGCGGGGGTGTTTCCATCAGACCAAGTGAGGTCGGAGGGGGGTGTCTGTCTGTCGGTCGGTTTGATACCCCCTGAGACCGCGAACAGGTGGTAATCCGAATCCGACCAGCGGAACAGATTCTGTTTGTCATTAGAGCGACCTAAGAGGGGCTACGGCAGACACCGGGGTGGAATAATTTAATAATGATGCCCGTGACCCTCCTGCCACCCCGACCGCTTCCTCTTTTTATTTCACTTCGTGACTTTCCAACCCTGATCGCGAAGCTTGTTTTTTTTTTCCACATCTATGAACTCCGACACCTGGTTTTATATCTGGTTTATCGACCTCGGATTCGTTAGTGATTAAAAGCAAATCCGAGTCACAAATTTTAGAAAGTAACACGTCAATGGTTTATCACCCAGTTCATGTTCACTAAGTATACGTACGTTAAGGTGGTTGAAAACAGAAAGTTTTCCCATTCTAACTGACTTCTAGGGGTCCAAGGACAGTCAGATGACTTTGCAGGTGAATGGAATGTAACATGTACAATGTTGTAATATACTGTATATGACATGAACTCAGCGGAAGAATGGAAATTCAGCGAGGTAAAATAAAACAACCTACACATCAATTGTCCATGATTATATCACATGATACCTGAAGAACTAGATTTCAAAACGAACCCTTGAAACCAAATTCCACACAAATTGTATCAGCTGATACGATCCTCACGTAATTTTAAGCAATTTTCATATATCCATGCACGATCAAATTATTCGTGTTTTTGTTCTCCATTCTGTCAAAGTTCTAGCCCTTAGGGAGAGCAAACGTATGATCATAAAGCGGTCCGGCTGGGCTCTTTCAAGCAAGCAAGCAACTCTTATCAATAAAGAACATAAAAACAGTGGTGTTATTTCGAAAGTTTTTGATGTTCGGATTAATGAATTTTCAGCCTTTTGTCTAAGCTCTTCAGAATTTACTGATATTGACGCCTTAAATTCAGTCAAAATTAAACTTCAAATGTGATTTTTGACCCATGTTTTATCAACTTTCTTGCAGTAGTTTCGGAGAAAACTCTGGACGGCGGACAGCGTACGGTGTAAAAGGCGGATTTTGTGAGTGGTTAAACTTTTTTTCTTGGGTATTGAAAATAATAAACCGAAATCTAATTTGCTAGTCTACATTAATTAATCCGTAAATCTATATTTGTAGTTCGGTGATTAGTTTTAAATATGTTACTTTTATTTGGTACCCACAGTTTGAGGAAATAATAACTCTAACACTCTCAAAAAAGTCAAGTCAATTTATTCGGCTAAATCAAATTCTTTTACGATTCCTGTAATTAAACGTTAACATTGAAAATTATAGTTTTTCGTGCAAATGAGTGGAAGACAATATTTTTTGGCTGTAAATAGTTAATTCATTAATTAATTCCGTAATTACTAGTAATGAATTAGTAATACTAATTTGCATTGACGTCTCTGATGTACACCAAAGTGTGCGTATGTACAATAAAAATTAGTAAAAACAAACATGGTGACTGATCTACAAATATAGTTTCTCCTTCAGCTGTAGGTGTTTGGGGTCTTTGAAGTGGGGGAATTCGACTGGGTACAATATTTCGTGACGGTTATCCGTGTTTTTAATCACTGGTAAATAGCTTCTTCAAGCTATTCAGCCGATTCTTCTAAGCGCCATCAGATTTGAGTGTAGCTTGAATTTTGAAAACAATTGATAGAATAGTAGCTAATTGCTTTGGTGTCTTCCCTCTCATCGATGGATCGGTGAAAATGTTCTTTGTCGACAGGGGGGAGATGAGAGCAGTCGAGCGGATCGGGGAAGCGGGCGCTAAAAGCTGAACTACCCTCAGCCGCCGCACAAGGGAAACACTGCTAAGTGTTGGGTTTCAGAAGACTGGGCACCCTCGAAAGCTTCCAGTCACCCTCTCGTTCGTCCGATGAGAAATGAAAAATAATAAACGATGAAAAAGAAATTGAAGAACGACATCGGGAAAGGAGGAAGTGGCGATGGATTAAGACGAAAGGGGTCGCGCGTAATTTAGTGAGGAGGCGGAGGAAATATTAGCGGTGTGCGGCTTAGCGGGACGAGGACAGACAGATGCCCGAACCGATAGCAGATGTCTCAGGCAGAACAGGAGAGACATACCACGGACTTACCACGCCACCCCCCTCACCACGCCCAACGAAATTACTTTTAATAGCGAATTGTCATAGGAAATGTAGCTATTTCAATGGCTTAGATAATCTGAAAATGAAAATTTTCGGAACATTTCTTCATAGAAATCGGTTTTGAAGCATTCTGTGAAGATTCCTGGATTTTTACTTTGTGCAGAGTCCATCATTGAAAGCGTATGATAGCAGTGATACGTTACCAGAACCAATCTTCTCATCAAGAAGCTATAAAATGAGTAAAATAAAAACACATATAGGTTTCTGGAATATGTCATCAATAAGCCAGACAAATTTCCAGTATATTTTTTTCCTGGAATAATAAATAACGTTGGCACCTCATCGCAAACACAAGAAATTGTTAACTCTGGTGGTTTACAAAGGAAATGGAAAGCAATCAAAGACTGTTCTTCAACGTTTCTCCCCTCCTGGTACACGTTCCACCGCTGCTTTTGAGAGAGCAAGGAAATATTGGCCTTCTTGAATTGAGCTCTTAAGAGCTCCTGAAGATTGGATCTTTTTTCAAGGGCGCTCCCCTTCCCGTTTAGAGATGTTTAAACTGGACACAATCCGCTACGCCATAAGGAAGAAGGGAGTCAGAGGTCATTTAGAAGAAGTCAGCTTCTGGCCGCCTTTTTGTGATGCTAAACAAGAAAAGCTGTTTTCCTCCCCGTTTCACGGCTCCCAACTTCCCGTTTCTTCCATCTTCTTCCTATTGATAAGGAAGGTTTTATCTTTGAACGTCGCCTCTTCAATCACGATTTTACCGATCAAAGTCCGTTTTCCCGGTTTGAACAAAAAAAGTTTTTGTTGCGGAAGGGTCTTTTTATTCGGGTAAAAGGGTGATTGAGAGGGTCGTGTTGGGAATGCCCACAGGGAGCCGAGGGGCGATTTTAAAGTACACAGATAACATTGTTTACAACTGCAGGAATGCTCTTACGATCTGAAAGGGGAAAATGATTACTGAAACATTGATTACTGATAAATTGTGAGCTTGCCTTCGAAACGTTATTGATGGGCTATGGAGACAATAAACTATTCAAATCGTAATTGATACTAATCCTAAATCTCTCTCTCTCTCTCTCTCTCTCCCCCCCCCTCTCTCTCTCTCGGGGTTTCGCCCATAATTCTTATCGAATGATATGCGCAACTTGTAAGGCCTTTTTCCATCCGGAATACATGTGCGCGATAAACGTAAGTTTAGTGATACAAATTTCATTTCTGAAGCACGACAACTTGATTGGTCACTGGTCTATTTGGAGCAGGACATCGATAAGCCGGTGAACATTTTCACTAAAGTGATTGTTGACTTGTACAACAAACATTGTCCACTGCAAAAAATCAAACCAAAGCCCTTGCCCATTGAAGAATTGGCTACTTCCTCCCATCCCCCCCCCATCCCCTTCCTCCAAGCAAAAGCGAAATTCCTGTGGCTTGCGGCACAACTAGTCTAAAAATGGAAAAATAGGAATTTTGGAAATTGGTTGGGAATCATAATGAGTAGTGATTACCAATTGTTTTTCACTTACATACACCAGGGGTGCCCCCCCCCCCCCCGAGCTTCATGACGCACCCCCCCTAGCTTAATGACCTCCCCATCCCCCCCCCCTCATGTAAGTTGGTAACCCCCCCCCCCCCCAATGTAAAAAGTACTGGTAAGCACCCCTTATTTTATCCAAAATTAAAAGAATAGGTATGGAATAAAATTCCAACCCAGTCAAAAATGTTGTCTATTTACACAAAACGTGTATATTTTTTGAGGTTCTTTCCCTAGGATGTAGTTTATTTTTGAATGTCGTCACTCTAGACACTGTTCCAATCAACTTTACCCCCCCCGCCCCCCAATGTTTTGACCCCCCTCCACCCTGTGGGCACCTCTGCTTACAAACCTACACACACCCAAACCTACTCTTCACTGATTCGATCTTAGAACGTTTTTTTCATCTTGTGTTTTTTGTTCCGCTCTCTGGAGCAATCCTATTAGACGAACTTCCAGTGACGAAGCCTTGCTACAGAGGGACGCCCTAAAAAAGGAAATGCCTGAATACCGATCGCTTGCCTCGCAGGTCTTTCGCAACGCAGGTGGAAAATGTCGGTGACATATGGTCGCGCTCCACCGTTTCAAGAGTCAAAAAACGGGCGAAGCCACCTGGCCACGGCCGCCGCTGCACTTGTTGAGCTCGTCCGATTTCGTTTCGGACGCAACCGTCGCGCCTGCGGGGGAGCAGCGAGGCGCTAAGCTTAGCCGCCCTGAACTTTCCCAGGACCCAGGAAGAAGTCATTTGCCTATCAGTACGAGGCCGTCGTGCCTTATGTTACCGACCCATCTGCTTTTAAATACGCCCTTTCCTTAACGCTTCTGTGAATGAGAAACTATGGCTTTGAAGGCTTCGTTAAGTAACATAATCATATTGTTTGACTGGTTTGTTGGTTCAGTAATGAAAAACCGGTTATAAGGGACAACATTTCTCGACAAATCTGACGTCGACATCGATTATTATGAACTATAGTTTTCCACGAAGCATACGTTTTTTTGTGATGCATGAAAAGAAATAGGTGGTTTTGCGAGGATTCTTCCTGGTGATTTCAAATATTTCCCCCTTCGTGTCTAGTTTTCCCGCAAATCACTGATTTGAAACGGCTTGATTGTCAATTGACTTCATCTTACCAGCAGTCCGCAAACGAAGCCCTTCGACGCTTAATTCACTCGCTTTGCGAATGGCCCAAACTTCATCTTTGTTCCTCATTTATCTGGTACTCATTCGACGCAAATGCTTAGCAGGCGTTTTGATGTTACTAAACTTTCACAAACACAACAAAAGAGATCAGAAAGATTTAAGCCGTTCTGACGCGCGGCACTCATTTTGAAATAGGTACTTAGTAACTCACTATTTTAACAAAAATAGGACACTTTAACCGATAATACCATTGACGATTGTAATTTACAGAAGAGGGTGATACTTGACACGTGTGGTTTACGAGAAATTTCCCCATATTTCAGAGGTTCCCACTGTGACACAAACTTCCTACGGTCAGTAAAAAAAGTTGTACGAAAATGCTCATAATTTTTCAAACTTCAGAACACGCGCAGAGTTCGTGGAGAACAATAACTGTATTTATAAAAATTATTTTTAACAACCGAACTAAATCCAAAAAGAAGTTCGAAAGAAGACTTGAGCAAAAATGCTTAAACGGAATTTTTCCTGCATGGAGAACTTAAAAAACCAGCAACTCCTTATTTTGATAAACCTATCTAGGAATTCCTGGTGACCACAAGAGGAAGAAGCGATTGCTCAACAACTTTCGGGTGTGAATAACATTTGTATGGTGGGTTATTCTGTCTATAAAATTGGAAAATATGAACGTGATGAAAAAGTTGTTAACACGGAAAAAATCAAACAACAACTAGAGTTTCTCATTGCGGCGCAAAGTGAAGGAGACTGAAACCACTCCCCTTTTTTGATGAATTTAAAATTCCCTTTTTTACATGTCGCAAAGTCCAAATTTTTTTTACAAGGAAACGCTCACTCGGGTTTTTGCAGAGGTGTGGAAAAGTACATTATTCTACTATTAGGGCAACAATTTAGTTCTGTCAGATACAAATTTGGCCGCTATGAGGGCCAAATGCCCGTTTAGCTTCACCCGTTACGGAGTGGTGGTCGCTTTCGGTTACGAAGTTCAGCGTTAGAGCACCTGTGCGCGCAATCCGTCGTCCGTGAAGTATGGGAAAAGGTGAAAACGGACCGAAACCTGAAGAGAGCAGGTGAACTATTACTCGAATATACTGTTAAAACCACCACCATCACCACTACTACTACTAATGCAACCAGGGCTGTTCATACCAAGGCTTCTACTAAGACTAACCGCAGCCCCTCATCACCTGAAGGGAAACAATACTTGAGAACGAAACCGTTACCCAGTAGCATCCATGTGTTTTCCGAGACTCGTTGAACAAACCAACACCATCTTGGCTCTCCTCAAGCGCAACTTAAAACACCGAAGTATCACACGTGTAAAATTTGATGGAACAAATATTATTAACCAATTTTTAATGGAAAATTGAAGTCAGTCCAGCATTGGTGAATTGGGGACCTACCTACTAGTACGTTTACATCTTGCATCTTGCAGTTTTTTCTAAATTCAAATTTTTCTTTCTTACTTCTTGTGGTCCCACGAGAGTGGTCACGCTGGTGCTGACAATAGATTAGGACTACGATGAAATGTATAGTCAAAATATAGTAATAAAGTCATCATTGTAATAAAATTCCAAAAATATTTCTTTTTCCTTCGTAATCACCATAAGGAGTTTGAAAGTATTATTTTGAAAACAATATCTTCTGCTGGGTAGAGGAAAGAGATCTTTGCCACAGTTGCTAGCTTTTGTGCGCTACTAAGCATCCTTGGGTTATAATGACTTCCTTGATCCAAACAATTAGCTTGAAATTTATCGGCACATGTAGCTGTCTAGGTGAGGTAGTAAGACCCGACATTTCCGAGATTAAAAAGGAAAGTTAAATTGTACGTCTTTAGTGCATTCTTTTACAATGATACATTTTTCAATTGTGAAGCAACATTTTTTAAATAGCCCCAGACCATAACATTTTACTCAGGTGCGTCCATTAAAAATCAGTAATGGCCGTCTATAGTCCGTCGTACTCAAAACGGACCACAAAAAGACTTGATTTAAAACATATTGGTAAGTAATGCAAACAACATAAATATGATTATAAATTCATAATGAGAATTTTCTTAAAACTAGAAAAAATCCTTAATCGAACAAAAAAGCAAAAAAATCAGCTGGGGGGAATTTTTGTGGGTGCGGAGTTCGCTTATATGAATCGACCATCAACCCCCCCCCCCCTACTACTTCTTCTTATTATTCTTAAGCACTAAACTGCAATATTATTTCACAAAAAGGTATGGTTCGGTAATTTTCCTCGTAATTTTGGTCTCAGAATCGCCTGGGATCGGTAGAAATTCACAAAAACCAAATCACTCCATTAAGTGGTTAATCGAATTAGTACCTAGGTACTTGATCATTTTAACAGAATCGTTCAAATCACAAAAATCATCAGGACACATCTTCTGCTACTCCTGTATATATACAGAGTATTAGAGTATATTATGAGTATAGTATGAGTATGAGTAGAGTATGAGAGTATATTAAAAGATAACATATTATCTTTTAAGTACTTAATTAAGTCGTAATGGAGCAGTAACAGACAATCAATGAGAATTGAATGGAGCCAAAAGGTACGAAACAAAACCGTAATTCGGGAATAATGAATGGCAGTTTGCTCTTTTCATAGTTCATTAAATATATTGCAGTCCTCACAGTAACACAAAACAATCACGAATCATTCAGAAAATAACAAACTCTTGTTCTGAAATCCAAATCGTTCAGATTCTCAACAGTTGGAAGAAATAGGCCACAATCACTTGAACGCTTGGCCAGAATATACTTTTTTTTAAATCAATATTTAATATATTCATTTTTTCACATGAAATATCAATTTTTGTTCTATGATGAGCTGCTCGAATCATTGAAAAATAGGACAACTCAACTCAGTAATGTACGATGGTTCAACATTTAGTTCATCAACCATCATTCATATCATGATCCACAATCCATTTGAATATTCAACTGGTTTCTATACTTAGAATAATCAATAAGAAATAGTAATTAATTCAGAAGAATCTTAGTCCACTTGTATGGATTGGAACTAAAAATTCATGCAATGAAACAAAACATGCAACACAAAATTACAAATCCTGACATCATATACATCTAATATATATTTATGCATTTAAGTCGTATTTGGGATCTATTTGGGGAATGGGAGAGGAGGGGTTTTCAGCCAATAATTAATTAAACTAAATTCAATTCAACTAGTGAAATTCCTAATTCGTCACTCCTCCAAATTACCTAACTGACGGTTCATCAGATAATGCAAGTGAATTACAAGAAGAAATGAACTGACCTCGGAAAGTACGAGCCGACCGAAACCGTGGGATCACTCCATTCATGAATTGGAGTGACAACTCCCTAATCGGAGGGCCGATAACTAATCAGGGTTTTTGGAGCTACAGAAAAGTTGCTTCCGTGATGAGCGCTTCAGGGCATTTGCGATCCAACCTGTTGCCCCTAACGGTCAGCGATATACTGAATTATTTACGTTTTTAAGCGTGATACCTGAAAACGATGACACGGAATTACGAGTTAAACTGAGATAAAACATTCAAGAGTTCTGGTTTCCCCGTGAAAACCGTTTGCATAATGTGACGTCAAAATTTCGTTAACAATGTTAACCAGAAACCTGTCTCGTTTTTTCCCTTCGTCGGTTGTGAGATGAGCACGTATAAATGATCATTGTTCCCGATTATTCAGACTGATCGGTCTTGCCGACGATTCCGTGACCTCAGCTTGATTCAGCATTGTGTTTTGAACCAAGAGCGTTGTATTTCCGTTTTTGACCACACTCAATGGGAAATCAACGTTGTAAATTGAAGAAATTTTTACAAGCCTTTGTTCCATTACACCTGGAATGTGACGTTGCCATTTGTAACGACCCGGTCATTCCAGAAATTAGTCCGATCAAATCTCGGACACGTTCCGGAGTCTTAATGTTTCTGACATTTTCAGACAACTTTTGACAGACAACTTTTGATCGTCTCTTTTTAAAATGTTGATGTATGTGTCTGTTTGTTAAATAATTGTCATCATCAGCTGAGCTAGTCCCGTCATATTTGGAGGAGGGCTCAGACACTCCTATAAAAAAAGGAGTCCGGTGTAGCAATTTTCTAAAATGGGAGATCAAACATGAGAAAAATTGATATAATGTAACATTTATATTCACGACATACATTGTAGTATTATTCATTATAATGTGCGAGACGTATACGGCCCAAAGGTGAATTTTACGGGAAAACTTCAGTTTAAGAGGTGCACTTTCCTGTTCTCTGTGGTTGGGTCAGTATAGCAATTTTACTAACTAAACTCCGTTAGGTGATCTCCGTTATCCTATACGAGATCTAAATTGTTGAAAGACACCCCATGTATCTCAAGGTTTATCCATCAAGTTTATCCATCATTCCAACGGAGATTGGCCTATCTCATGAGTAGTTTTCTGATCAAAGTGGGTCTTAAATGATAAATTCTGGGGTAACTAATTCAGTTTTTTGAACCAAGATGACATCTACAGCCCAAAGTCTACAGGTGTCGTCCCTCACCTACCATGGTATCGAAGTACACAACACTTGGTGGCCTGATCGCGGTTGTAGTTCATTCATCAACAACAACGATCACGGTTTCATGTCCACCTTCCTATCTACAATTATCCGCTATATCTTTCGAAGATCGAACCGCTTGAATCCGTACGCCGTTGGGCAAGCGACACCTACCCAGAAGTTTCAGGTTGAGATTTTGAAATAGATACGACACGTGATCGTCTCAACAGACGTCATCGCATGAGAAATGAGAGTGAGAGTAGCATCTTCCTTCAGCTGGGAACTCCCCGCGGATCCGCTAGGTTTACTAACTGAAGCGAAACGTTTGAAAATCCAGATGAAACGTGAAGATTAGAAGCGCCCCCTACAACCAGCAAATGGACAGAGAATCAAGGTTAACTCCGTTGACGTCTTTCTTGTGACATTTTGGAGGGATAGGGTGGTGATTGTGTGAAAGATAAGTGTTGTTTGATTTTTTCATAAAAAAACTAAGTACTTTCGATAGCGATTCAGCCTCTGATTTCATCAGATCAATATGGGTTTGCAAATATATTTGAGACCTTCGCAAAAAAAAAAAAAAAAAAATGAATATTCAAACAAAAATGTTTTCGTTTACTCCCATTCGGACGATCTTAGGAGGGGGGAGGAACAACTCGTGAGACACCCAGTATATAGGTATATATACTTTGTTATATATGACGAAGTTACTATCTTCCTTCAGAAAAAGATAAAGTAAATTGTGGAGGCGGCCAAATAAATTTGGTCCCTACAGAGACGAAATAAGTAAATAAAAGTATGGAAAGAATATGATAATATATACTGATACATTTGATACATTTATTGTACCTAAACCACTTAATTTATCAACAGAAAACCGTTCTATTCAAATTACAGTACTTACGAGACCTGATTGATTCAAAGAAACTTCAGTGCAGGAAAGGGACATGTTTGGTTTGTAGTTGTAAATAACATTATCAGCTATCCTAGACTTAGTTAGTAGTTAGTTCATTGCCTGTTATCCCTTCCTCACAGAAAATGTAAAAAGTTTGCTGCGCAACTTGGTTGACATTGGACTTGGAAAAAAAATCCAATCAAACTAAAATTCAAAAAAATCCAACCAAAACGAAACTGATAATTAGGAAAATCAAGTGAGGATCGTTGTTTGAGTAGAATGGACCAAATTTGTTGAAAAACTACGTTTTTTCGGTATTACCCCTTCTAATTTTTCCCTTCCCTCTAAAAATTCGAGTTATCCGAAAAATGGAAAAATCTTAGACCGTTTCTCATCTACAGTAAAATCTGGATCGAACTAAAAAGAATCACGAAAATCGCTTAAGAGAGAATACGGTCCTAGAATGTATGTTTTGTCAGCGGATTTGTATTCAGTTAGTTTTTTTCTCAAGTTTGGTCCCCCTCTACCTGGATCAATAATTTACAATGATTCTTACAGGCATTCCTCTACTGAAAAAGTCTTGCAGCAGAGGGACGTCCTGAAACAAATTTTAAGATGGCGCTCGGGCAGTATCCATTACCTAACCAGATAAGTACGTGATGGAGTTATTGAGAAATGACTTTTTTATGGCTAAGAGTACCATAGTGACTTAGTAGCACATTAAAATTTTCAAAAATTAGTAGGTAACTTGATTAAAGGGTTGGAGGTTTTTCTATGAGGCTTTGATAAACCTAGTTTTAATTCCCCATTCAAAACAGGCGGGCCGAACCAAAAACAAATCGTTTAACGCGTTTTGAACGGAGGGGTTGAGCGAATTTCAGGTGCAACTGATCGGCCTTATTTCGGATTCATAAAACACCCGTTGTGAGAAACCAAAATAATTTCAACGAGTTCAAGGCTCAACAACAAGCAGGCGACCCTGCGGTGTTAATCCGAATCTCAAACTCCGCGGCACCTGAGCGCATGAATTGTCCCATGAGAGCGAGAAAGGCGAAATGGAATAACAATGTTATCACAATGAAATGGAAACAATGGAGTGCGTAGTTGGGGGAACCCGTAAGAACACGCGGTACATATAAATATGCGTTCGCCGAAGGAAATATAATAAAACGCTTTCCTATCTGAACGTCACCACTTCGTCTATACGTAACTCCAAGTTGGTTACACATAATTATGCTCTTTTGGAAGGCGATTTTGATTTATAATTTCAAATAATAAAGTTTTGTAAAAGACCAACAACACACTAGTATGTTTAAACTCCCATTCAATATTTGTTGATGGTCATGTTCTAAGAAACATAAATTTCAGAGAAAAAATTATTACACAAGGGTTATTTATTATTTAGATATCAGATATGCCCTCTACTGAAACTGCTAATCCGCGCTTATTAGACGTAGTTCGTGGTACATTATCTATAGAAGTCGATTACTTACCTTCTAATTGTATCCTTGACGCCTTAAAAAGAGCTAAATTTAAACTCCACCTCCGTTTATATGATTTTTACGTATTATCACTGAGCTCTACTAAACAAATGCCACCACTTTCAAGTTTTCTCTGCGGTGGCAATGAGACTAAAAAGTAATTATAATTACGAATTAGAAACAATTAAATGCACCCAGATTCGCCCGTCGAGTATATTTTGGTTGTTGTTTCACCATGGCGATAATTTTTATCACTTTTCCTTCTCGACTTAATTAATATCCGGTAAATTGACAGGGCAACTGCAAATAATAAGAATATGCTGGTAGTTCCGTGATGCTCGGCGCAATAACTTCGCACCATTAAAGTTGGTAGAGACTAACATTATCTTGATCCATTTGGTTCAGGGGAAGCAGGTAAGCGAAGAAGTTGAAGAAACGTGTACAAGGAACTTGGAAAACTCCACAACTTATTTTTCAGTGTAATTCCAGTCAAAGGGGAATTGAAAGAATTAGAACTCATCTTGTATGCTGGAATTCATTTAGACACTGTTTTTTCTTTTAAAAATTCGTTTCCCTATAAAGTAAATTCGAAAACTCCCTAATTTTATGGTACATTGACTCAATAATGGAGACTAGTGGAAGCAGAATTGTATACTTAACAACTTTCAAGGGTGCCAAATATTTTTTTCACCAGCCTTTCTGACATTAGAACGGAGTAAAATAGAATGTTGTCTATATTTTCAAGAAAAAAATGAGTTAGACAGTTGGATCGATTTCGACATTTAGGTCATCATTAGTTGGTATCAACCGTTGGTTATATTACCGTCGAAATCGATTCAACAATGTAATTTATTATTTTCGTGGAAAAATAGACCACGTTCTATTTTACTCCGTTTTTATTGAAATGGGTTTCCACAACTTCATCGCGAGTGACTTAGCCAGTTTTTCTGGCCTTAAAATTGAAAAATGTATCGAAAAAAGTTTTTTTTTTCTTTTAAGAAAACGTAGTGAATGAGTGATTTTAGGTGTAGTCACTTGGGGTTTATGCAGAATCAGAAAAAATGTTCCTTCAAGAGTGTCTCATAAAATAACTTTTTCCACCCAGAATCGCATTTGGGTCCGCTGTGCGGTAGGGCGAATATACTTAAATTTGGAATCTATGCACGTTGAAGCGTTGAATGAGTAACTTTGAGAGATGTTACAAATAATATATGCTCCACGATTACGAAGGTTCATTATTGAAAATAATCAACTTAAACGGGAAGGGGAATGTCGTATCCAGTTTACACTGATTGACCGAATGTTTAGAGGAAGTAGGTTTCTTAGCATGTTTGTGTTTTCACCAACTTTGTTCTTTGATAAAAAATGTTACAATAGTGAAATGTCCATTCGAAATTAAACTAGAATGTGATGATTCTCTTGTTTTTTATTACTCAACAACCAAGTTTCAGTAATGAGGAATTCATTTTCGCTGGAGTTATTTCGTCTGTTGGCTATGATGCGGCTTGAGGTCTGCGCCCCCCCCCCCACCCCCACCCCTCCCACCAGTCCCTGACAGCCTCGACCACTAACGAATTTCGCTCTTCTATTTCCCCTTCCACCACTCCTCTCCCCGCCCCTCTCTTCCCCTCCTTACCAGGCCTACTTTGCCCCCACATCTCCCCGTCCCTCTTCATCCCCATCCCCCTCTTCCGCCCTCTCTTCTCCACGACAGCGATTCTCCCCCCTGGAAACCGCGCATGTCTCTGGGCCTTCTCGCAGATCGAATCTTGTCTTCCCCTCTGTCACTGGCCAGTCTCTCTTTCTCTCCTCTTTCACCTTTCCTCCTTCTCGACTCCTCTTTTCTACTCCTTCGTCTCCCTTCCCTCGCTCATCCCTCCTTCCCGAGCGCTTCGCTCTTAAAATCGATGTTATAAAAAGCCGCACATTTATCACTTGGTGATTCCCTTTTCTCCCTCCCTTTTCTTCTTCAATCCCGGAGACCTTTCAACTCTGCGTCTTCCTCCGTAATCTGATCCTATCGCTCATTCGCCATCTCAACTTCCCTAAAAAAAAGTAAGACGAACAAAGGAATGAATAAGCGACAAACTCCTAATAAGTTTGTGGGAAGTCTACTATGGTTGTTTTCTCTCGATGTTGATAAATTTATAGGTGAAGTTTACATATTGAAACATGGCAATTACTTGAAGGGGGGCGGGGAAGAACGATCAATGTCATTTTTTTGAAAAAAATGATATTGTGATGCCATCTTGTAGCTTGTATCGGAACCTATCACATCGTGAATCGAAACAGGTAGTAAAGATCATTGTCATGCGCCTAAATGAAGGAAAAAGAAAGATGACGCTAAAGAAAGATCAAGGTCCGCGTAATCAAACTTTCAAATTGAGATTCCCAACATTTTTGATAAATTGAGACTGATCGTTCTTCCCCGCGCCCCTTCACTTGTAAGTCCATTCTGTTTGGCAGGAATAAATGTTTGATTGTTGCCATACAACAGTACCGCATAATTATACCTATTCATTTCCTTTATACCGAGAAGCTTGAGGAAAGCAAATTTTAAATGTCAGTCCGTCCCTCTTATAAATTGAACTGTCCATAAACTAAGTTCATCCAAAGGATTTCCCTTTTACATAGCTAAAAGGTTTTAGGCGGCAACAGGTGTATTTGTTTATTTATTTTTTAAATCTATTCATTTGTCGTTGATAAATTTTTATGTTATCTGGATTTATTTGAGGTGAATTTTTTATAAATATTCACTGATGTGAAGAAACATTCACTCTTCTTATGTGCCCTGTGTTAGAGAATTTAGTGATTAGTTACATTAAATACTTTTATGATGAGATAAACCAATGCAGGCCACGAGTTTTATAGTGATAACTCTGGTTCTAGCATTTAAAATGTATTGGAATCTGGTGTTAAAGAAGCTGGAAGAACTAAATGAACATTACTATTTGAGGGACAATTGTGTATGAATAATATCCGTACATAGTAAGCAGCCGCAGAACACCACAATATCAAACACACTTTATGAGAATGGTAGTATTCCTTCCCCCGTATAATCGAATATCAAGAACCGAGTGTAAGAAATATCAATGTTATCTTGAATCTAAGAGTATATCTGTCGCCCCAATTGATAGGTGGCTAACTCAAACTTAATCATTTGGGAGGGAGCTACTAAAATATGAAATCAACATATGTTGGAGGAGGTGGAAATTCGGAACCAATCATTTCATCTATGAAAGATTTAAAATATCACTTTACTGTACAGTCTGTATTGCCTCCTTAATCCTTTATAGGCTTCAATGTCCAAATAATGTTTTTCTGCTGTTTCTATATTTTTTCAAGAGACCCTTTACAAAAATCCTAAACTCACATTTTTCCCGTGTATATTTCTGTCTGAATCAGGGTGTACGTATGGCTTTTACAGGTCGAATTCAAAATTGTCCAAACTATATTAAAAAATTTCCAGATCAAATTCAGAATTGTCCATTTTAAATTCAGAATTTACAATTTCAATTTTACAATACTTCTCAACGGTACTAACCGGCGGTCTCGTGGCCAAATATCCCCGCTTAGTGCCAGAAGGTAGCGTGTGGGGTCCGATAGCATACTTAATATACGTATGTGCCATCCCAACGGCTCAAAACACTACTTCGCCTATGTTTGCGGATGACCATGCCGTACTCTGTCGCGACTCAACAGGGATAGCTGCATGTACCAACCCTCAACACCACCTCAACGAAATCACACGATGGGCTAAACAGTGGCGGATTACAATGAACGCCAGCAAGTCGAGTGCCAACACATTCACGCTTAAAAGAAGCTACCAAACGAGTCTACTCACCATGAACGACAACCAAGTACTCGAAACCCACACAGTTCGATACTTGGGAATCCACTTGCAACAGCGCCTCACCTACGATTTCCATATGCGAGCATGTCAAGGGGATACTCACATGGGCCAACCTTTTACAGCTACTACTCTCCCGTACTTCACCGTTATCATTGGACAATAATCGTTTAACTAATTTACCATCATCATCATCATCCGACCTATATGACAGTATGGATGCTCTGTATCCGGACACAACAAAATCGAGTTGTGCAGTATTACCGATGCCCCATGGTTTGTTCGGAATGATGTAATCCACCGAGACCTGGACATACCCAGAGTGCCATCAGAACTTTATATTTTCTGTCCTCTGTGTTATATCTGTTATTATTATTTTTTTTTAAATTTAGAAAGGCTTTTCATCAATAACTCTTTATCTGTACACATAAGGTAATATACAAAAAGTCGAATAATATATATTTTTTTTAAAACTGACCGGCGGAGTTCTAACATACAGCCACCTTCTGTGACAGGATCGGGGGCTTGAGGTCGCAGGATATCGAGATGGACTTACTACCGGCCACAATTCCTACGGAGATCATACGAAATTGTGCCTTATAAATCATTCAAAATTTGTGCCAGGGGTTGAAAATCGACGAGTTCTATTTTTTATTAATATCATCCCGAAACAGTTGAATGCTGTACTAAAAAATGTACTTAAATATTACTAAAATAAGCAAAAAAAAAGGACACTCGTCTGGTAAGATTTTTTTTTTTTTTTTTTTTTTTTGCGCTAGATATTGTTTGGAAATAGTTCGTTTGCCTTAAAATTAATAAACCATCTTTAACCCCAAAGTGCTCAATGTCAACATAATTCAATATAAATGTAGACGTAATATGGAAATTTACGAAAATTCGCTTACACGTTTATGATTGAACCCCTTTTTTCAGCTCTATAACGAAGCTCATAACGAATTATCCACCAATCATAATGAATTGTCCATCAATCATCTCACATAGATATTGATGAATTTCTGAAATGGACCATTCTGTAGTTTCTTTCTTCTGAATATGGTTCGGAAAATTCTGAATTTGATTTGGAAAAGCTATTTCTTACATTCAGTACTCTGTACATCGGGTATTATATATTTCATGTGCAAAGTAGGTTTGTGGGGTTTGATGATGAAAATGAAGATGGAGGAGGATCCCCGTGCCACATCCCCACCAGCCACCAGCTCGGGTACATGTTTGGTCAATATTCAGCATCTGAGGAGAGAAAAAGGGCGTAGCGAGGGCTCCGGGTCGAGATGAAGGGGGGGGGGGGGGGTCGCGGAAGGGGGCGAAGCGAAGATAGAGGACGGGGAAGGCGAAGATAGAGGACGAAGAGGCGAAGATAGAGTACGCAGAAGGCGAAGATAGAGGGCAGAAGGAGGAAGGAGGAGGACGAGGGCGAAGAGCCGGGAGGGAAGAGCCCTATCATCGTGGGGAAGGCGCATGTCCCCGCAAAAATCAATCTTCCCCTTATACTGTCACTGGTAAGAAGGGGGGTGTCGGGGGGGGGGGGGGGGTTTTTCTTGGGAGACGCCGACTGGAGGGGTTAAAACCCAAGTCCCCCCCCCCCCTCTCCACTTGGCCCAGCCTCTTCTCCTTACTCGTAAATCGCACTGTAGACAAAATCGCCCATCTATTTTGAAAAAAGTCATTTCAAAGAGAATACATCTATGTGGTACAAGTATGTGGATGACATTATCATTCTATGGGCAGGGACCAAAAGATGGTTGAATTCGTTTCAGGAAAAAATCAGTAAATTGGATCCTTTTAATAAATTTGCCATTAAATTTGGATTACATTAAATTTCCTTGATTTGTCCATTTCACTGGACAAGAGGAAAACACGACTTCTCCATTTACTGTAAAGATACTTATAGTGATATCACTATCCATAATACTTCAAATCACCCACCAGTACCATTAATGGCCTATTGAATCATCTATACCATTGAAAACTGTAACATCAAATAATGTAGCGGTGAGTAGTGGATATAAAGAAGAGCTCATTGACACAATTTGTAATAAAATTCTTGGAAAAAAAGAATAGGGAAACGGTACCGAATTTAGGTAGGGAGGTAACATTAAAGGAACAATGATGGAACGCCTCTTTCACCACCCCGCCCTATAGAATTGTATCACCTTTCACTTTCATACCCTTATCAACTTTAGTACTACTTGATTGGATGTTCTCCCCAACTCTTGACCATTGGGATTGAAGCTCCCTTTCACTTTTCATTAGATAACCTCCGTTTTCTCGAATGTACATTCGGTTATTGTTACAGATGAAGACCTAACCGTCGAAATCGATTCAACGTTGTAACTCTTATCATTTTGTGGGAATAGACTCTTGTCTTCTACGAACTCCAATTTTTTTCTTAAAATATATGTTTTTATCAGAGTTCATTCTTCTCAGGTTTTTACTTCATATTCCGAAAAATGAGCGCGAAGGTTCAAAACTTCATTTTTTGATAAGAGACTTAGAGTCAATCTAAACAGCGATGGAGATTCTGGAACTTAATGGAATTTCGTGCGTAAGTTACATTTTCTAGTTTCTTTCTTTTACGAGCCTATAGTCAATTAAAAGAGCAGTTGCAAATAATACGAATAAACTGGCGGTTCGGTGGCTATTGTTCCGGAATTGTTATGTAGGCACCTTTATAAATGTATGCATATATATTTTTCAGGAAAGCAGTGTCGCAGAATTCCCCTTGTGTGGAGACATTGGTCACTCGGTAATGTTCTTATTTTATGATCAATTTAGAAAGTTGTGCTGACCAATGGAATCATAATTTTGTGTTCTACTTTTATGTGTGGTACAATATTTTAGGAGTTTTAAATTTTTTAATCAAGAATTTGGGCTAGTTTTTGAAAATATTCTCAACCTAACGATATTCTTAAGTGTTTACAAGAGTGATCACACGAAAGCTGATACTTACTGATATGTTTCCTCTACTGTACAGTTGACTGAATTTATAATATACGGAATCATAATTGACGGTTCAATTCATACGAATTTTACAATGACTTTTACGCTCTTCTCGTCATCGTTACGGTTGGCAGGTTTATAGATCCAACTCGTTAGCCAGGCACCGCGGGATCCGCTTCGGTCATGATTAGTCGTAGCCCTTCCGAGGTTTTCTCTCTTTTTTTATCACTCGCACCCTCTTCCGGAAAGAAATAATTACTAACCACCGTTCACTTTTTAACCTCCCTCTTCATCCTTAACCTCCAAAGGTTAAAACCCTCCGCCGGTTCTAGAATAATGAAAAATTGACGGTAAAAAATTAGGCAGGTCCACCTGCCCGGGGCGGTCACCTAATATGGGAATCACAGTTCCTCACACCCCTTCCTACAACACCCATATATTTAATACCCTTGGGATATACGGATAGGGGAGGAAAATTCGTCCGACGTACGCTCTGATCTTTCATAACGTGAACCACGCGAAGCCCTTTCCGCGTTATCTGCCGTAATGATCGGTGAGCATTCATTATCTTCCGGAATTTTTTATTTTCTTTTTTTCACCCCAGTCATAACTTGTCATTAGTGACCTCTTGAAGGGGGATCAACGCTCAAAACATGGACTCGCCTCGTCGTTTAACTTTTTTCCCATTGACTCATCGCGTTATTACTTGCCCAACAACCGAATGATTAATGAAAAGCACCGTATTGCACATAACGTAGACTTAATGGTATTTCGAATTTAATCAAGGGTTCTCGAAATAATTACGTTTATATTTAAAGTGAAATATGTATATATTTATATGTTAATATTTGAAGGGAAAGTTTTTCCCTCCTGATAAATCGTTATCTACATGTTTAACTTCTTTGGATCATCCTATTCGATTTTCCTGAATGAGAAATTCGAAAATTTACCAACTTGTGGCAAGTGACGCTGATTCATGTTTATTTGTTAGGGATTCAAGTTCTAATTTACTTGCTATCGCACTGTACTTTAATGATGGATACGTTGCATCACAAGCCAGATCAGATCAGATTTTTGAAATTGATATCCTTTAAAACGTACACTTACATTTTTTGCGGGGGTTGTTGAATATGTTCTGCTATGTCGATTACAAAGTTTCTTTGTTGAAAATAGCAAACCAAGAATAGAAATGGACAGACATGCAAACGAAACACTGTAGGTTGTCATTATGATTAGTGGTGGTGATGAAGAAATGGGCAGTTATCTTTTTATAGATGTCTGTTTTATTTGTCTTAATTATGCCTTATGTTGTGATTAATTAGCATAATCACTCACCCGCCCCCCTTTTTATTCTTCTTTGGGACCTGTTGAACTCAATATTTTGAAACTCTGTCTAGATCGAATGACAAATAAATAAGAAAAATTTTCTGTCAATTCATTCTGTGGAAAATTGAGCGAGAGGTAATTGTCTCAATAACCAAATGACAGCCGGTCGAACCAACAATGAATGATGAACGCAATATGTGCTTAGTACATTTTCCCATGGATACGCGCCGTTGAGTGATGTATTCACCAATGAGACGCTACAGTTGAAGATCTCTAACAAAAGCTGATTTGAAACGGTTTTTATTTGTGACTCCATTATATTTCAATTAACATTGGAAACTTCGTGTGAAGTCTTCGAGGAGCAGAATCATTTCAATAAGACAACCCATCAAATCAAAAATAACCGCATAAATCAATTTCATATTAATAAGGTCGCGGCATTGGGGAGGTCGAGGCATGAAGGTTACCTTTTGTTTGCCTCATCCGCATAAACAGATCAAAACAAACGGTGAAGAGTGAAGATTGAAGGTTATGAATATGATTTTCTTTTGGTTGCAGCTATTTATAATTTTATTTTGTTGTATTGTTTCGCGTTTGGTAACGTTGGAATCGGGGCAGTAAACCGCGGCATCCAGGTCGTATGAATATTTAGATGAGGAGGAGACACGGAGGGGTTTTGATGCAACCGTTTCGAGTTCAATCGGAGGTCCCGGGCCTGAAATCGTGGTTTTTACCACACGCCCCTCGAATTGTGTCTTAACTACCGAAGTTACGTCAACTACCGTCACAACGTGCTGGGGATTTCACTGGTGTGGGGATCGCACATCTTGATTTGATACCGTTAATGAAGTCAAAACTCGAAAGATCACGAAATCCGTAAGGACGAAATTTCAATGATTTGAATTAAAACGTGTTTAGCACACCTAATGAATATGGTTAAGGGTAACGTTATGTTTTGCAAATTTGATAGAAAATGAAGCGATTAGGATGAATCCAGATATAAAAACTATTGATATGATATATGACTGCATTATAATCATGATGAATGGCCTCAACACTATGATCTCAACCATGAATTAGCACCCTCAGAGATTTGTAACGGGAACTTTTGCGGTAAAATCTCTCAAAATTCGTTTAAAACGCTGCTAATTCTGACACAAGGTTAACTATTATGTTTTTAATAATATATCATCACTCATGCCATTGTGAGGTTTGGAGGTCACTTTTGGGTGAGGTTTTTGTCATTATCTTCATTAGTTACTTCCACAGATTTGAAACCTGTCCCAGTCGATTTGCCTCTGAAATTACAAGGGAATTGCCTATGGCAGTAAACATCTGGGAAAACTACGTTTTTGGCCCGTACCATCTATGCGATTAAGCGAGTGTGCGTTACAGGCTAAAGACCAACTAGACCATGTGCCAAAGAATGGATTTTTAAAATAAATGTTTGCTATACGATTACAAAGGATCGCCTATTACTGATAATAATATATCACGAGATTTAAAAATGTATTTAAACAGCCTGAATTCGGTTTCAGTAGCTTAATATCTTTTGTCGTAAATTAAATAGCTGTCAATACCCAGGCACTCGTTCCGCACTGTTACACGTACTGCCCAGTAAATGTTTTCTCCTTCACCTCAGATGGACGTTGTGATGACAAACAGATGCAGCTCAAAAGTGTCAGGAATCAAGTTAGAGTTCTCCTCTGAGAGATAGCAAGCAGCGCACTCTTCATAAATGATGGAGAGCTGTGATCAATTCAAAGGGGGTTGAAAAACGGGTCGGTGAGGTCACGAGGCAGGTGACCGGAAGCTCCAGCATTCCGTGTTCCGGTCACGTGTCTTCTCATAACTAACTTCAAACCTGAACGTATGAAACCTTCCTGCCGACCTCATCCACTGATTTCTTACCGGTCAGAGCGTGCCCGACGTCCGCGTCTGATGACGTGTGACCGCTCTTGATGGCCCCTTCCGCCCTCGTCGTTAACGACGTCGACTTTTTTTTTCACCCCCTTTCCTTGCCTGTCTCGTAAAATCCCTTCGGTTTCCAAAGAGCGGAAAAAACCACAATAAAAAGTAGGATCGGCATTTTCACCTATATACACGAAATAATGAGCGGAAATTTCTTTTCTTTGAAGACGCGTGCTCGACGACGTTAATTCTTAGGGCGTTTTGTTTGCTCAGTCGAGTGCGATGTGCACGAGGCCTTGAAGACAATCGACGGGTCCTATAAGACGAGAACGGAAGTGAGCAAATAACCGGAACCGGAATTGAAATTGGGAATCCCCGAAGACGAAAGTGTTTTCAGACCGGAAACTGTTATCGCCAATTATCAATATCACCATGACACCCTCAGGATGCGTTACACTTTTGGATGAATATTAATAATAAGATTACGTCGTCCGGATTGGAAGTATAGATTTATAATTATCACTATTATTATCCCTCCACCGCTCGCCGGTTCCAAAAATCCACACGTACATCACCTGTCAAGTCGGAAAAATCGCTCGCGCAAGCTTAGAGTGCTTCTTGACAATCTTTTGTCGTTCTCAGACCATATTTCAGCTATCTCTAGCAATGCGGAGTTTATAAAGTGGAAAAAAAGACAATTTTATTTTATGAACCAGCTATAATGACTATCTACATCGGGTGATTTCAATTTTGGAGTATGTCTCGGTTGTTTGGAATCCATTCTACCAGTGTCACATAAGCCTGGTTAACATAATATGTTAACTACATATACATATTTTGTAGCATACAAGCTTCACATCAAGAATGATAATCTTGATTATAACTCCCTAGTCGCTGAAATTAACTTACTCAATCCGTTACAAATAACCCGTCATTCTGTCTCCCCGAAATTTAGGTCTATCTGTATTTCTTACTTTTATACATACCTATTTACTATTGAGACGTTCTATTGCACATCTGGTCCCCGGAAAAGGGGGGTTAACTTTCTTTGAGCCGACAAAGAGCCTTGAGTTGGGAATTCCTGAATTTACTTTTTACTGAATTCCCATATTTTCGATTTCTATATAAATGAACATTTATTCATCTCTCCTGTATAACTCTCTTTACACTCTCACTTCATGTAAATAGATTATTATTTCAATTAATGAGAGAAAGAGGGGCTCTTTTATTCCGCTCAGTTGGGTCTTCGCAGATTTTGCTTTCTTGCGTATATCTTATACCCCGGTTGAGAGTATTGCTTCCGAGGTTCATATGTCTGTTTCGAATCAAGTATTCGTCGTTTACCGTTTTGAACAACTTTCGTGTGTCTTTGTTTGTTGTCGTGTGTTTATTTTCGTGTGTGTATTTCTATCTGGTGTTTCCGTAGGTCGTCGAACAAGCCTAATTCCTACAGTTTTCTCAGCACATTACTCAGCATGCGGAAACGCAAATCTACCAAACATCATTTTCTTATTCAATTGTCCCATCGGGATTCGGGGTAGACTAATAATTGTGTGTTGAATATCAATTTCACGTTTATCTTATCACTCTTCTATTCGCTTTAGAATTAGCGCGACAGTACCGCAATACATGTCGACCAATACTTTGAAGGCGTTCCTGCCTACGGAAACATGTCCTAGTCGTTTTATTAACATTTTTACTATTACTTGTCCTATTAATTTGTTTTTGAAAACGAACTACCGCGTCGATGAGACGTGAATATTAAAACCACTATGTGCTGTATAGCTTTTCCCAGTCAAATTAATACTTTTCCCAGTCAAATTAATACTTTTCCCAGTCAAATTATTACTTTTCCCAACCAAATTAATACTTTTCCCAACCAAATTAATACTTTTCCCAGTCAAAATAATACTTTCCCGAACCAAATTAATACTTTTCCCATCAAAATTAATACTTTTCCCAACCAAATTAATACTTTTCCTACCAAATTGATCTTAAAAAATCAATGAAATAGAACGCCGCAAAGCTTGAAACCCAACGATTAATGAATGTAGGTAATTCATTTTATAATTCAAATTATTGGCAGAAAGAAATTGAAATTTATTTTTAGTGTAGGTATAATAATTGTATAAACAAATATTCAGTGAAGGGGTTGCCCAGCCACTGCTGCGGGTAGTTTGACCAAAACTTCTAACACGAAATTTGAACAATCTGTGGGGGACAATGTACTCTCCGAGGGCTTGATCTCGGGTAGCCTGAGAGAGATATCCTCTAACTGCCGTCTTAATCTCGGCAAAAGCGTACGCAGCCGGATGATAAACTACCAATACTTTTTCTGCCAATAATTTGTATTATAAAACAATATATACCTACATTCATTATTCGTTGGATTGCAATCTTTGAGGCGTTCTATTTCCTTAATTTTTCAAGATCAATTTGGTAGGGAAAGTAATAATTTGGTTGGGAAAAGTATTAACTTGAATGGGAAAAGTATTAATTTGGTTGGGAAAAGTATTAATTTGGATGGGAAAAGTATTAATTTGACTGGGAAAAGTATTAATTTGACTGGGAAAAGCTATAATATAGCCGAATTGCTAGTGTTGGTTAATAACCGACCCATCAATAATTGAACTCCACACCAACTAACTTGGGAAGGGGATATTTGCTCAAGAACTCAAATCTCTCTGACATTACATTTTCAATTTGGTACTATTAAGTACCGTTACTCTTTACTGTAACTACCTCGGTGAATTAGCAATGTGAAAAGTAGTGCTTTTTGTGCTTTATTGGTGGATGATGCATAGTGTTTTCGATCGAAATATCGAGTAATAATAGCCTATTTCCTAATTTAATAGTTGTAGATTTACTATCTCTAAAGCCACCGCTAAAATTATGCATTTTCCCTCGTATATCTTTGAAAAAAACGTCCAATATTATAATTGAGTTGAACGATTTCTTGCATCTATCTTTCATGACTAAACTAGTAAACTGCTGGCTAACCAATAAACAACCGTGGAGACAGAAGTCATCGTTCATCTGAACTGAAACACAGTTATTTTAGCTCCCAAAGAATCAGAATTCGACGAAATGTTGCTCGAGCCCACATTTGATTTATTATTTTAGTCAAAAGAGTAGTTCATATGTATTTTTCGGTGCGATCCTCAAACATCCTCATGCAGCGTGGCATAGAGCGCCAACTTTCTCTATTTTAATGATTTACCGATTGTAAAATCCACAAGATAGGAAACCCCTATTACAATCCTACTTTTTCAATTTCAATCCAATTTTTCAATTCTAATTCTAATTTAGGTAAGGGATTATTGATTAGTACCTTAACATAGCAAGTATTTTCCATTATTGATCTATGCTTGTTTGGACTTACTTCGTCATTTACAACCGCATTGCATTCATTCGGTTCCGTCATGCACTCCACATTTTCAACCTTCAATATTTCGATAACTACTTTTCATGTATCCTTTATTCATTTCAACATTATTATTTTCAAATTAATACTATATTTCCGTTAAGAATGAAAAATAACGACTGGTTACCACACTTTGGCCCAGACTTCTTATCTTTTATCCACACCACGGAGTAGATTTAACAATATCTTCTCCATGTTTCTTATTTGAATTCGTGAAGTAATCGTGGATTATGATCAGGTTTTTCGCATTTTTCCATACATGGATGCTACCTGACACCGTCTAACATCCATTGGATAAATCTTTATTTCCAATTTTAATAAAGTATTGTTGATTTTATTCTTTATTAGTGTTATTATAAAATTGTGCATTATTCTTTATATTGATGCTTATTGTGATCATCTGGAATTCACACGACTCGACTCTTCATGAGGGAATTTTTATGTTGTCGTGAGGAGGCCTCGCCATCCCAGATCTGGTCTGCCTTTTTCGGTTACCTTCCCCATCATCGAAGTAGCCATTGCTGTGACCACTTCGACCCCAGTACCCAAAATCATCATCTCTTTTCATCCTTCATTATAGTGAAGGAAATTATAACTTCCCGTTCTAACTAACTTTTCTGTGCAAGTGTAGTGAAGTTAACCAGGGTTCGCATTCAACCCAACTTCTTGGTGGCAATCATCATCATTGCCTAAACTCCTGGTACCAGATCACCTGTTACACTTCTTCAAAACCACTGTGTGGCCAAATAGTGGTGCTACACATCTTTGGAATACATTTCCACCACATCAACAAGCTCGTTTTCTGCTTCTCACACCAGGTACTTGGCTGCCAATCTACTGATGGACCCTCATCTCACCATCACCATCTCATCATCTTCCACATTGAACTAAACATTTCAGATAAGCTTATAACGATATATATATACCACCAATCAATTTAAATATTTGTTATTTTCTGTGGCCTCTTAGGGAAATATCGTCTTGATCAATGATACCATCTTTGAATTCAACATCAATAAAATGGTATGCTATTTGATGCTTCATCAATTCAACGTTTCTTATTTGAGCACCCACAGTTCTTGAGTCAAGAAATTTATTCCTCAGATTGGTGGTCCTTCGAGTTCTTTGGCAATTTTATCTTTTTCGTCTATTTAGAATGTTGGACACTAACAATAGGTCTTATTCACTAACAATGCGATAGAATTCTATGCCGTACATATACTAAATGAAATGTTTCATTGGAATTGATCGGAAATACACAGATTTCAAGATTTCACCGAATTATTCATTTTCAGCCACTGCCCGTCGGCTGATACCCATTATGTGGCTCGTTTTTGGAAAGCAATAAACTTCATGTTATCGAGTCATTTATGGATAGCTAATTCGTATGCGCTATGTTGAACCACACTAGCTCTTTTGTGATACATCTATAACAGTTATACTCGTTTCATTATCTTTTTAAAAGGTCTTTGAATTTTTGTAAAAATTGGTTCTTTCGCAAATGGACTCAACTAGAGGTCTGCTTGATCTTGACGTCTATCCAGCTAGAAGGCCTCTCACAACATTGGCGTAACGTACATCCCCGCAAACCCCGCGATGCGGGGGGGGGGGGGAACGGGCCCGCTCTAGCAAAATTCACTTTTTTTTTATTTTAAAGACTAAAGCGGAACTAATGATACACATAAAAATTCCAGTATGTAACATCAAGTTTATCAACATCAACGGTGATGTAGGTATTGTACGATGACCTTTAAAAAAGTGCACGCTTCGCAAAAAAAAAAAAAACATTAAGGTGCGGGGCCCCGAAAATATTTTGCGGGGGGGGGGGGGGGCGCTGAAAAACGCGCTGTCTCACAATTAGATGCTACGGGTTAAAAACTGGGCAAAAACATAATTTTTGAAGGTTTTTGTTTACATAGTGAAGCGGGGTTTCATTTTCCTAGGAATTCTGGACGTAAAATCTATCGAGCGTGGGGGATTACATAAGTAGTTAGTGGGGAAGAATGATGTCAAGAAGACATCGTGGGAACGTGATTCCGAACGAGGGACGAGAAATTTAATCTCTTGCACGAGCGCTGGTGCATCCGCCAATCCGCGTATCAATCCCAGCAGAAACCCACGTCTGCCAAGAGCCTGAGGGATCGAGTAGATTAATTTCAGCAGCCAAGTTAGAGAGTTAATCCCCCTTTTCCGGGGACCAGATGTACAATAGAACTTCTCAATAGTATATAGGTATACATAAAAGTAAGAAATACAGATAGACAACAATTTCCGGGGAGACAGAATGAAGGGTTATTTGTCCAAGCTAATTGTTACTAGGTAAATTTTAATCTCTTTCATTGATTGTTCGAAAATCGGTGATGTTTAGAAGAGAACCATAACACAAGCGACGGACTAGCAATTTAATATCTGCTGGAAACGCTGGTGTATCCACCAATCCGCGTATCAATCCCAGCACAAACCCTCGTCTGCCAAGAGCCTGAGTAGGTTAATTTCAGCAGTCACAGAGATGCAATCAAGAAAATACTCGCAATTGAACCTTGAATGCTATATACCTTAAAAACATGTTATGAATCCTCTTTACTTGGCTGATGTGACACTGATAAAATGGAATTCAAACAACCGGGGCATACTATAAAATTGTAGTCACCAGATGTAAATAGTCATTATAGGTACATATTCAAATTGTCTGGTGTTTAGCTTTTTAAACCCTAAGATTTGAGAATTTCCGAGTGCTGCTTCCGTGAGATTATTGTTGGAATGTACGACTGAAGGTCCTTATTTGATGTCCGCCATATTTAGTTTTCTTATTATTCATTATGAATGAGATATTCGCTATTCATGCCGTCATCAGCTCCAAGTACACAGAGGTTATCGGAGCATGAGATTGGATGATGATGGATGAAGTCGTTTTTTACTCCGGATCAAGATGTGTGTCAAAGAAAAAAAAATTATTAGAATAATCAAGAAAAAAATAGCTTCCCCGATACGATCCGTATGGAAATCATTATGAAGCGGTCGCGAGGCTCGAAGCTGTGTTTATCAATCACACGGGTATATGCATTTAAGTAGGCGGATGGCCGGGCAACTGTCAGCATTGTGTCATTATTAGCACATTAGCGAAGGGGTTTGGCGCCACAATGGGCGCGAGGTTCGGGGGAAAAAACCCCAACGTCAATAGCGACTCGGAAACATCGATCATTCACAAAAGCCGTTCGTTGAAAAAAAAAAGTACACGCCCCCTCAGATGGTTCTATATTAAAGCTTATAATATAGGGAAGATGTAAAAGATAATGTCTCTATCCGCAATCCCGAGCCCCCGCCACCCGACAATGGTGCAGACCTATTACGAGCTGTATAAGGCACCGAAACCCTTTTCCCATTGTTGTTCGCGAACGGAAAACATTAGAAATCGTCACATAATATGATACAGAAAGGGGTCGGGCCTCATAACAAAGACGTAGGGGAGAGAAATATGACAGTGCGGCTAATCTGTGCACCTCGCTGTCTCCCGACATCTGCTCGTCCGTATCACAACTGTCGGAACACGCCTCCAACCCTTTAAGTCCCGTAGAAATTTCTTCGCAATAAATAACGTCTTTATTGTGGGTTTTTTCTGAGGCAGGGAGGGGCAGATGACTCAATTTGGATCGTATGCTATGCTCGCCTGGGGGGATTGGTCGGTGATGCCCCCGTATTTGATCTGGGCAAGCGCAGCTAGCCTCGGGGTGAGGCTCGTGGCTTATGTTACGCGAATATTGAGATTTCCCTTGGAATAACAAGCGGGTTTCATCGTGTTTTCTCCCCGGTAACAGCTGTTTGCTGCGTTTTTTGAATACAATCAAATGCATTGGCGACAAAACCACTTCATTCCGGAAGGTGAACAATCCGGCGGAATCCTTGACTTTCGTATGAGGAAAAACGTCTACTATTACCTTCTTCGTAATTTTCCTAGGGGCATATTCATACTTAAAAATAGGAATACGGAAGAAATTCATTCTTCGAAAAATATAAATAGGAATAAGTAAATACCGAAAATACCAACAACAAAAATTCTCAAAAATTCACGTTTTTTGGTGAATTTTTCTAAAACTTACTTTAATTTGTGTAAATGTAACTTAATTTTCCGATTTTACAACACATTTTAGTGAGGTTTTTACCTGAATAATATCGTAATTCATATTCATTTATTAAATGTTTTCCAAATTGATGTTCTGTGTAAGATTTTTCCCATACTTAATTTGAATTTTTTGTAAAACGTTCGACAATACTATTACAAAAGTTTATTATTGAAAATGGTGAATAAAAAATTGAAATTCAATAAATTGAATTTTAAAATTGAGAACTTCAGTAAAATTGCTATCATAAAAGGGTAATATTCGTCAAATGTATCAAGAGGAACTATTTCCTTGAAATTTACAACAACAAAATTATTAGCAGAGAAGCCTGCTGAGTGGCTGCTATTATTTGTGCCAATTCTAGTGACCTAGGTCTTAGAAGAAACACGCAGTTTTCTTATACCAGTAACATGAGTGTACAGAAACAACAATAAACATGAAATGGTCAAAATAATGTTGCCTTGGAGGAATGATGCTTCATCGATCTCAACTTAACGTAGGCGGAGAGCGACCTATTGATGTTTCTGCATCACAACTCATACTTTATCATGTGCAGTCTAATTCAAATATTTCCTGAAAATGTCATCGAATTCGGATAAAAACTATAGAAATTATTATTGTTACCAGAATTATTTGGGAAGAAACAAACCGCTACAATGTGCAAAAACAATGCTTTGTGTATCTTACGTTGTATTCTTGTATATAGTTGGCGAATACGAATGTAAAGCCCCATTTAGACGAACAACTAAAATTGCAAATAATCGGCAATACGCACCCACTAAAGTTGTCAGCAACATCGACAAATTTCCCTCAACCGACAATTAGTTGCAGCCAGAAGTCGTTTTACCCTTGCGGAGCAATAAAAGTTGTTACACTTCCGCGTTTACATGAGGTTTATAATATCTTGTTTGATCCTTGAAATGCATTGCTGATCAAAATTAAAGGGGTCACTGCCGAAAAAAAAAACACGTTGCGGATACATGTTTTCTGAGACAAATTCTTACTTTACTGTAAATATACTGTATATCCAGAGAAACAGTTTACAATAGATCCCACTTCAATTAATCTTCAGTCTGGAGTAGATCAAAAACTCATTTAGTGAAAGAATTTAATTTTCGCGTCTTCAAACAATTTACCTTTCGAGGGTTCCACAAAATGCCAATAAAATACAATGATCCCTTAATTGAGAACACAATTTACACTTTCATTTTATTAAACTTCATTAAAAATTTTAATTTAACTTCATTTTCAAATTTCGTTTAACAATGAACCATTTTAAAAGATCTTTTAAATAAAATTTATCAGCAAGCACTTTTTAATGACCAGTACAATTTTTAGGGACCCACGAAACCAATTATTTGGAGAAGAACTGTTCTTCACAAAATGTATTGTTGGTTCACTTCGGACTGTTACCTACATTCTATTGAGCTGGGTTTTGCCGTAATCGCTTTCTCTTGATGTAACCGAAAAGTTAGTGGGCAAGTGTTTAACGATCCAGCAACCTCGTGCCCCCTTAACTTTTCATCAACAGCGGACATCATTCGAGATATTACCGATTGGATACAATAGTCATGACTGTTTCGATAGTGTTACAATATCATCTTTCCGATCACAGCGATATTTATTGTCGTACCTACCCATACAATTATCAGTACCTATTGACTCTGATTGTAAATTGTTATACCAATGTAGAATACATACGATTCAGTACGAAGTTTGATGCTGTATTTTGCCTAAATACATAATTTATTTCTCATCATGTTTCTTTTATTACAAAAACAAGGTTTAAACGTCCAAAAACCTACAATTCTTTGAAAAGGGAAAAATTACCACTTTTTCCAATTTAAAATTGTCCATCTAGTTGTCGAGATGTTATATATACGGTATTTATTTGAAGCAGAATTTTTCCAAAAAGCATCGTTTGGGAGATAATTGCACAAAGCTGAGAAAAACTGAAAATTTCAAGGTTTCCCAGATACTCGTAATTTAGCTTAGTCAAGTGGAAAATCGGTGAAAACTCCAAAACACTCGTTTACAAGGAAACAAAGAGAAAAAAGCGAATTCCATCTTTCTAGGATTTAATCAACTTGAAAACGCTATGTTACCTGGCCTGGATATCAACAAATTATATAATTAATTTTTAAAAGTTAATTACTTTAATCTAAAAGTTTCATTATTGAATCTTAACATTTATTTACTAAATCAACAAAATCAATTTGCTGTATAAATACAAAATTAAATATTGGAATAAATTAAACATTTACTTGTAAACTGGGCAGATCAGCTGACGTCTTCACGAGTGCGATGTTTCGTGATTCTATCTTATTGATGGGGCGTTAGGCCGCTACTAGTTAGACCAATGGACGATTTCAACGGAGAAATCACAAAACGACGCGACGCTCGATCAACGGACGTCCGGAGGGTTAACGACAGATCCGACTACGTGGTGGGGGTGAGCGAGTGGTGGCGAAAGAGGACGAGAAGAGAGAGAGAAAGAGTTAACGTACACGTAGGAACGCAAATCACTTATGTGACGAATAAAATATGAAGAATAGTGGGAATCGATTGGTAATGAGTACGACGGAAACTGAGGGCTCGTTGGCCAGGGTCGACACCTCCGCTATGTAAATGACGATTTTTTTTATTCGAAAATTCAGGAGGGAGATCGTTGAGAGTTCGAAGCGATTGGAACAATAAGATTTCAGTCGACCGCCAACGTCAAATCGATTCAACGTAGCCATTTGATTCGTATGAATGGAAACGTAACGATGGCAAGAAATATTGGTTAACATCACAACACCTCGAGTTAACTTGATAATTTTGGCGTAAAAGTACATTTTTGAACCAACATCGAGCTAAATTTGTTAACAATTTACTGGTGAACTTATAGAATGTTCGGATTTTAATTTTATCAATTTTGCACAAGGGTCATTACGCATTTTTTTTTTCACCTTCCTTTTTTTGCCGTTTAGAAGAATCAGCAGCAAACACTTGAAAAAAAAAATGTTATTTTTTGGAGCGTTTTTCGACTAAGTGAACCATTAAATGTCTCGAAGTCATGTTCGAAATAATTTAAATTAGAAATGTGTACAATTAGATTTTGAAATATTAGGCACGAAAAAAAGTGGAAATAAACTGTATTATGGAAATACGAGCAAAACAAAAAATGACCTTATATTCGATGTATAAGATACATATTTTTCCCCCCCCCCCCCCCCCAAATGAGGATTTGATGAAAATGAAAAAATAGAGTTCGCTAAAGTAAACCATATGTAAATTACACCATATGTAAATGTTGACATCACCACATGGAAGAGCAGTCTCGTAACGATGTTGGATTTTTTAGCAGAATGTTGTTACTTTAGTCGAGTAGTTTTGGAAAAAAGTTTCATATTTTCAAACAAAATTTCAAATCTCTACAAATTTCAAATCTCTCTCTCCCCCACCCCCCACCCAATCACAAAAATATATGTGTGAGTATATATACCACAAAACAGTCGAAGGAAAGACTCAATATCTATTCACAATCAGTTTAATTTCTATTCTTCAAAACGAATTCACGCCTTGATTGCCCCCACTACAAACCTCCAAACAAAAGTCAATTGTCAGAAAGTCACACACCGCTCCCATCGGACCTTCAGATAACATCATCAACGATGTAAAGATATTTTGAAAAAAAATAAACGCCGACGAATTTTCCAGCCGCATGCCCCAACACAATAACGTTTGCGGTGTGGGAGTAGCACCGTACCATTATTTCCTTTCGACCCTCATTTAAATGATTTTTTCTCCGTCCTATTGTCCGCCCCTTCCTCGTATATAGTTCCAAGGGTTGTTTCTACCCCTATTTACAACCCCTACGAATCCAGTATTAACCCCCTTCTCATCCCCCTGCTACCCTCTAACCTCTAAATACAATGACCCTTTTTTTTGTCACCGTGTGAGCCTCCCGTTTATCAAACCCATAAAAGTCACCCCTTTCTGCTCCTGACAGGCCTCGCGGAGATGTGACTGCTCCTGTTGGAGATTCCCGACACTCCCCCACCTTCTTCCCAGACGTGTCATATTACTGTTATTACGTTCTGTAAAATCGTTTCATGAAATTCGCTACTGAACTCAAAAATTCCAAAGGGCACATAGTAATTGCGCAACCCCCACCCACCCCCTACCATATCAACATCAATTATTGAAACAATTTAAACTCGTAATTGGTCTAAATCCAAATAAAGAATTTTAGCATGATAGTATTTGTTTTTATGGAAATCAGATCTTCTCCAATATTGCAACTCGGAACAGTCACATTTGTGTAATGCACATTTCACCGAACATAAATCCAAGCCATAAGCGGAAAGCTTGAATTTAGATCACTAATGGGAAATGAAAAAACTACACCCAAGCAATATTCAATATTGTCATAAAAAGTTTAACATTATCGACAAAAATGGTATGATTCCTTTTCAGGTGAGTGTAGCAAACGAGGTATTTCCGATAACACTGTTACAGTTCTGATTCAGGGGCTGTACGCTGTCCTGCCCTCATACCGCTTCACAACTTCATGTCTTCACAACGCTCAACGGGCAAAATCCGAAAAACTAGTTAAAAACCCGAAAATCAAAGTGCGGTTATGGGTTGTTGATAACCTGTTAACTCAGCAAAGAAGATTCGGATAATAAAAACGCATACTGTGACGAATCGCTTGTGTTTGAACATGAGTGTGCAAGTTTCGGGAAGTTAAAAACTGAAATAGTTGTTAGTGCCAGTGGAACCTTCGCCAAGTCATCATCTCAAGATAAGATCTTTCTACTAACATTAGATAAAACATTGAAAAAACCCGAGGTTGTTAACAAGGTCCATCCGGGCAATTTTAACAAAAGGACTGAAAAAAAAATTACTAACTTCAAATTTAAACAGTTATGAATTCGGGCTGATTCGGCCAGGCGCTTGATTCCATAGATTTCTTCGCAGCCTAAGGCACGCAAAAAGAGTTGGAAGAGGTTGTGGAAACTTGCGAATAGGAGAGAAACTACACTTTGAAGTTCTAACTCCGGGATTTGATTTTAAAATATAAAATCACTGTTCAACAATGTAATCTATCTTTACGATGAAATGTTTGTTTCAGTTACACAGATTGAAATGGTTATTTAGTTTATGTTAGTATTACCTATATATGTATAAATATTATCAACAGGATAAGGTATCTTTTCGGACCTGCTCCTTGGCTATTTTAATCTTTTCATTTCTACATGTTTTATTTTCGTTTCAATTTCTAGGTTTTAGGTACTGACCTGATTTGGAGTTGTCATGGATTTCCGGCCTCAGAGGCTCTTTGGGCGCGAGAACCAGCTCTTCGCCTCCTTTCACGTCCACGACCGCCTCGTAGTACACCTGCTGACCATAGAATTGACGAAATAATATTTCAGCGATGTAAATGTTATACAAAATTGTTGCTACTAAAACCTATGGGTGAGGTAAAATCGATGAGGTGAGATCCACACAACATCAATTCGATGCCAAGAAAACAGGTACAATCTTCATGAAAAGCAAAGTGATGTATGGAAACATTTTTTACTGTGTGTACATAAAGATAGCTCAACAACAAGGAGTTTTTCAATCAGTTCTGACCCCGATCTTGATTCCTTGACATCGGTGTATAATTTTCCTTTTTCAGAAATGGATTTTCAAGAACGTCCCTCAATAGTGAGTACCTCCAATGGCTCAGAATGTACACATAGATGTAAAAGTGACAATTCTTGATTGACAAAAGAATGAAATATCAGGCACAGGAAATTAAAGAAGCACACTTCTACGCATAAAAGTAAAATCACAAGCAACAGTATTTTTCACTCGAGTTATATACGCAGAAAGCAGTACCTGGCCAGCCGTAAGGAATGCTCGCAGATTTGCCTCTTCTGGTTTGTCGGAAGACCGCACGTACTTCAACCAATTGGAAAACTCGAGTGTACCATCGAAGTATCCTCTGTTACCGGCTACGCGGACCTGAAACATTGTAATATTCAACTTTACTTTGTATGATGAATTATAATGATGAGTTTTACGGCTAGGATCATAGAAAAATATAGTCTTGTAAAGTAATCGAATGAGCGAAATTTTGTCATTTTTCCTCATAATATTATACTTGCACCTACGTCAAATTGTTCAGGAATTGACTCACCTTGTAACCGAACAATTGTTGACAATAGGTGATAGAGCGTAAACACCTTTTCAAAATGATTCAATTTTATAAACGATTTTTTCCAATTAGTAGTTACTATCGTTATCAAATTTTTACCAACTTTAATAACACTTAATTCAATCTAATTACTTTTTTTCAGCAGCCGTTTGTTCATATATTTTCTAATGTTATAGATCATAGTAGACAAGCTTTTCGTATAATATACTGCTAAACGATATACAATAAACGGTTTCTGAAGAATTTGATCAATTTAATGTGATAAATCAAGGTTGTACAAAAAAACAAATCCTTTCTTTTAGAATGCTTGATTTTTGTTGGTGAAAGAATGAACTTTTTAAATCCAACCAATCAGAGTTATCAGATTATCCTATGAATTTGTTGTTTATTATGGATGAGAAACTCCTTGTTACACATTTGTTGTTGGTTTATATAATAAAATTGAACTGTATTGGTTTTCATTATACATATATAAAATTGTTAAGTTAATTATAAAGATAACATCGCTAGCTAAGCCCATGTTCCCGTTTTTTTTTTTTTTTTCTTCATACATGTGAGTTCATTTTTTGGAATTGCTGATGAAAAAATTATCAAGCTCTAAAGTCTTTTAAGGTTGACGAAACTATCAGATCAGTTTTGGAACCAAAGAAAATTTCCTGATGAAATCAACCTCAACGTTTACAAACTTTTTGTGTATCAAAGCTTTTCTGCAGGCTACAGCAACTATTGTTGACACTTCCCATGGTTCTGAAATGTCCATTTCGACGCCACTTAGTCAATAAAGGCGGCATCATAATAAACTGGAAGGATGTTGAAAAAATTGGCAAAATGAGGGGGTTAGGTGGAAGTGGGGGGTGTTATTGATTCCTGATGGTGAAAGGAAAGTTGGGGGGAGCAGTGAGCCCATCCCCCTGCACATCCGAAGCCTGATCCAACTTTAAGGCCACTCGAGCTCTTTACGGGGGTAATTGGCTGGCAATAAGCTATAACTTCCGCTCGATATTTCATAACCTTTTCCCCCGTTCCCTTCTCTTCTCGTTCGTTCCTTACCTTCTGATTTTTTCCCTCGGTATCCTTCAAATTTGTCGGATGATTGGAGGAATCAGGGGACGATTGAAGAGGGGGGGGGCTTCTCGTGACTTGATTCTTCCCGTCCTTCCAGAAACCGTCAGAATTACTTAAGGCAGGTTGTTGTTATCCAATTTAATCGATTAAAGGGTTGAAAGATGCATACAGATCTAGAAAGTATACCTACCGGAATCCTGAACTGAGATTTGGAGAACCTTAAATCTGATTGTCACCTAAAGTGAACCCGTCAAATGTCAATGCCAGTTTTACCAAATTGAAGATAAAACAGTTATATTATACGTCAAGTCTGATGGTTCGACAATAATTATATGACGAAATTCAGATACATAAACAGAGACAGACGTATATAACTAATTTGTCGTAGTGTTATGACTTTTCTAATGGTTTGTGAATTAATACAGCTGAAGATACAATGACTTCAGCATCGATGGTTTTAGGACTTTTCAATCTTATGGTGTTACTACCAGCTACTAAAACCTCGCAATACCAATGATTACCACTGCTGACCTTGTCATGGCATCATAAATGGTTGTCATGGGTCTGCCATTATCTGCAGCTACAATGTTCACCACAACTTTATATCATTAACTACTGATGGATGATTTCTGTGTTATTACAGCATTAATAGGTGCCATATGATGACCCCAGATATTATAAGGTCCCGTTGTCAACTGCCACAATCATGTAATCAATCTGCTACCATTAACTAGGGCAGCTACCTGTGCCTTAGGTAGTGCTTTTGTCTGCTGTCACGATATTCCACATTGCCTACCAACAATGACTAATGCAGCTGACAATGCCATGACAATATTCGAGAAAGGCATTTTCTAACTATTTCATTTTTTAGGGCTGAGAATTTTCTATTTTTCCACATTAATAGAAGCCCTATAACAACCGCTATCACAGCTTTGTTGTGTTTCATGTCTCATTTCTCTTGTAATTGATGAGTAGGCAATAACCATGCTATCTCAATCATAAGGTCAGATCGTACTTAGTCACACAAAAGTGAAACCTAGTTTCTCGATCAATTCTGGAATCAATTATACCTACGCTCTACACGTTATACTATCCCATTGAAAGTTTTGTATTTCACACTTATCAAGCCCTGAAGCAGCACAGCCTTTATTTTCTTGAGATAAAAAGGTCAGATAGTACGATGTTAAAGCGAAAGAGGCTCAGTTATGGCAAATCACCTTCCGCCAGGAATGGTTTCACCTTGTCCGGAACGGAAAAGTGCAGGAGAGTAATTGGCAATTTAAATAAATATTGACCTCCCCCGTCGCTATGAATACAGATAGCATGCATATCGCTCATTGTGTCCCGTCGCACGGAAAAAAGAAGCAAAAACTCCAATGATGAGGGTTACACAAACTAGGTAACAGACACGATAACGAATTTGCTTTAATGTCGAAGGATTACATCGAACTTCCGAAGAAAATTTAGATAAGTACCTACTAAAAAGCCTCCAAAGCATAAGAACCCCGCTGCAAATTGTAACACAGAGGTTTATTGTTTCTGTATTAAAATAATCCTTCTACACAAATCACTGATATACGTGTACAAAACGTAGTCTTTGGTACATTATCTTAACATTGCACCTCTTTTCTTCATATCGCGTAATTGACCTCTAGATTTCCGAAAGACTACTTCCATGATCAACAACGTTGACTAACAAATATGTGCGGAAGAAAAGGTGATACCGAAATACCTATAATTGTGAAATGTACTGTAGAAGGACTCTACGTTGAAATCCAAGAATAGAACAACTGAAATTTAAGGAGATAATATAAAACACCTGACTACTCTTCGGTTGTGGACAATTACTGAGCATAAGTCTTGAAAACTCGATTTTAAAAGGAACTTTTGAAAACAAAAATCCATTGCAATTATATCAGGTGATGCGATACTCTTTTGAAATTGCGCGGTTTTTACCAAATCCAAGCTATTCATAATATGAATATATACCTAATATTCATTCATATTATATTATATTCATAATATTATTCAAATTCGTGTTGGGTTCCTTTTTCCTGTCTTAGTTTTAGCCCTTAGGGAGAGGAGATGAACGTGAAGCGATCCCGGTTGCAAACATAAAAACATTGGTGTTAATTTGACAGTTTTCGGTACGCATACTTAGGTTTCCGCTTCGATTACCCCTCAGGATTGGATGAGGGTCATGCCGAGAATTCAGTCCCAAATAGACCCCCGATGTGATTTTTGCAGTAATGCAATTCCAGAATGTTTTCATCATGCTCCCTGATGCTTCATCATCAATCATTTTGCTTGACTGAAATGTTTTGTAACCGTCTAATCTTAATGGTATTTGAAATTTAATCTCAATAACTTGCATTTTTCAAGCATGGTGTTAGGGGTTAAAAGGTGCAGCCATATAAATCTTCCCCTTTCGAGGATGGATCAAATTAACCTTCATGTGCTGCAGCCTACCATCTTCAAAACGAAGGATAGAAGTGGCTTATGTTCTCAAATGACAACTTAACGTATCGCATTATGATGTTAGACTACGAAAACTCCCTGTTCCACATTCGTGGGCCTCGCCAGTCAGTCAACATCAGTCACCACCCTGACATTGTACATATTGATCTCGTCTATTTTGTTTTAGATTTTTTTGTGTTGAACAGTTTTTGCCCATCTTACGTCTTACAAGGCCGCCATAAAATAAAGAGAAAAAAGACTAAGTAAATATTTTACAGTTCCTTCTAATTGAACTCGTCACATTATGTCCTGCGAAATACCTAGAGTTTATTTATGAAGGTTATTCTCTCATTTAGATGGTTATTATCTCTACCTTCTATTAGACATGTTCAAATATTTTCAGATGTTTCATTTTTTTAGCATTTGTTGTTTACGTTTCTATTAAGATTTGTCTATTTTCGGAACAGACGGATGAGATTTTGAATAAAAATAAAACAACAAAAACAAGAAGCCTTGATGTTTGCTTTCCTTGTAAACTAAATCACTCATAATGAAGTTGTAGAAACCCATTATTATAAAGAAAACAATATTGTAGTCTATTTCCACAAACATCAAAGAGTACCTAACCACTTGAATCGATTCCGATGGTAATTTTATCATCAGTAACAATAACTCCCGGTTCAATCGATTTAACGTACTCTAACTCTTTTATTAACTCTTTTATTTTTAAGTAGTAACTTAAGTAGTAACTCTTTTATTTTTATCAAAATAGACTACGTTTTCTTCTGCGAACTCAGTTTTTTCTTGACATGGGTTTCCACAATTTCGTCGCGAATGATTTAGTGCCTATCCGAGCAACTTTGGTGGATGTTAACAAAGAAATATCGGATTTCGATGCAGTGAGGGAGTACGTGCGATTGAGTAGAGTGGATGTGGTTGGATGATACGAGCTCCTCGGGTAATCGCCGTGCCGCAGAGGTGGAGGTGGGTGTCGGGTGGCTCTTGATGAGGCTTGGAGAGGGGAAGGGGGATAAGTGGTGGATCCTCATTGGGCAGATGGCTCCCGCGGCCCCTCATTGGTCGATTCAGGGCCACTTGGAGGGAGCCGGTGTGCGGGATGAGGGGAGGAAATACATTCGGGCTGTCAGGGCGACGGCGGGATGGGGCGGTAGCAGATGAGGCGGTGGGAGGGGGGGGGGGCGGTTGTAGAGAGGCGAATCTCCTTGAATCGATAGCGAAGGCGGCGGACTTGGCACCGCATCCCCTTTTTCCCTCCCGGATCGTCTCCCGTTTTTCGTCTCACTCTTCCTGGAACCACGGTTCTGGAGAAAATCAGATTACAAATCAAACTGTTAACACTGAATGTGTTTTAGCCATGGACTAGCCGAAAAATGTTCCGCACAAGCGGGAGGGTATTGCGGAAGTGTCACACGTACCAGGGCGCCAGGCGTTAAGAACGTGAAAACAAAAATTTCATAACGAAATCTGGGACGACAACATGGATACCGTTTCTAGGGAAAGGAATGTTGTTCAGTTTTCGACCGACAAAAATCGTTCTCCTTTCATTGGAGAGAACTCGATTTATCAAGCAAGCCTTTCGTACTTGTTGTTGTTATCTATGTTGTAATTTTATTTTATTCATGTTATTAATAGATGTAGTTAACAATGCCGCTTGTTTTGTTGTCACTTGGTTGTAATGTTGGTTACAGTAGAGGCTCACCGGAATAGAAAACTACCTACATCGATCTATACCTACTATGAATACGAACGAGGGAAGTGTAAGGAACAGTTTATTCGTAACCTGGTGTAACCTATGCGATATTTTGTTATGACGCGGTGATTATAGGTACAAGATTCTGATTTAGTGGGAGTAAAGTAGCGAAATTGTGTGAAACGAGTGGGTTAAGACACATTCTGTTTCAATAATTTCGTCCGAAGTATGTAAACAAAAGTAACCGGTGGTCCAGGGGTTTGCCAACCAATCGATCGTGCCTTGTAATAGAAATACAATTATCAAGTACAAGCAGAATTACTTGTAGGTAATTGAAGTACAGGCACACCTTTGCATGTGGCAAGCACAACTCCACTTGTTTCTACTTGTACTTTAAGTAGAGACACGGAGAGCAAGAGAGAATGATGTTTATTGAAATAAAGTAACACACTTGGCAACTAATAGATCATTGGCATCATGACAACAACCAATGCCATAGGATTTCGACTAGCTTGAGACATTAATCCGAGATTAACGTTTAACCCCCAAAACAGACATGAATCAAAATAAACCAAACTATAATGGTCAAAAGTTGGAGAGCAGTTGGTGCTGATGAAACATCCGGGTGTCTACTAATGTTGCTCTCTTATACTGTCGGGCTGTCGACGAAAATAATTTTGTGATGATCTGGGCGAATTGGCCTCCTCGTAACGAGTTAAACCTCAGTGTACGTTTTTACGGTTGAAATGCGAGGCCTCCGTTTCCGCATGCATACCATCGGAAGACCGTACAGAGCGATTATTCCCAACAAGCGAAAGGGAGACGCTATTTAAAGACCAATCCGCCGCTGCGAAGAAATAAAGTGTCTTAGCGTCAACAAGACCCGCGAGTTGGGGAAGGAAGGAGGTTCTCATATTTAAGAGAATTAGTCAACCGGGTAACGAGGCGAGGAACCTCCCTCGGAGCGGAGGGTTTTTGCATGTGACACCATCTCAATCTCTCAACCGAGTTGATGGCCTGTTTGCAATAACCTCAAGCCCCCTTTTTCCGCCCGACCGCTCGAGTTGGCTTCGGAAAGGCGAAATATCTGTTGGGGGGATTGTTGGGAGGAAGCGAGGCGCGCGAAAGTGATGTATGCTGCCGGGACGCGTTTAGCTTCCTACGTGTTCACTGTGTTGTGTTGTAAAATCGAAAATTTCGTGGCGAGACAGTTTCTTACTCAAGGCGATCGGAAGATCTCGCTGCTGTCATCAGGCGAGAAAGCAGTGATTTACAGCGAGTATGATGGGGAAGATCGCCATTATCCAGATCCATAGACATCCATTAACAAATTTAGAGCTATCCTGTCTTTGAATCTTGTATTTGTTCAAAATGTGCACTAGCAGAAAATTCCACATGCGATAAATTAAATTCTTCCCTCCCTATGTGCCTGGAATAACTCCTCCAACATTTTAAATAGAATCTTTCAATTTTACAGTACAACGCCATAAAGAGCAATACATTGATAAAATGAACTATAACCCCCGGACTTCAAATTTACCAACGAAGGATTCCTACAAACATGCAACCAAGACGCAACAATTCCGGAGAACGACTAGTATGATGATGTTTACCAAACGTTCAGTAGAAAATGCTCATTAATAGCAAGATGAATAACCCTGAGGACGGCGTAAAAGGCGAAAGTAATTGGTCAAAACAAACCCAGCTTAGGAGGACATAGTCAATTTAATCCTCCCCTCACTAACAACATTATGAAGAACCATAGGAGCACATTACATAATGACATACTTGATAATAAATATGCAGAAATTCGCAGTGATTCCAATTTTTTTCTTTTTTCAATTTATAATACGCACTCAACATGGGTATTTATTGCATCAAACAGTCATCACTTACAGGCGTTAACCAAGGTCCCTTCGAATAAAATATAACCTTTGGGGATTTTAGAGGAAACGTAATGATGAACTAAAAAGTAAAAACCTCAAAAAACAATACCAAAAAACGTATTTTCTCACATTCATTCAAGAATTATTTAGGTGCACTGGTAAATTTATAAATTTCCAAGTAGCCAATAACACATAGCTTTAAAGTTAATACGTAACAATAACTGAGCAGTTCCGAAACAATAAAACTTTGTTAAGGGGTCGCTACCCAAGGCTATCATCACGCTTTATAACGTAGGCAGGTCTAACCTGTTTCTTAGTAAAAAATGTCTAAGTAACCAATAACACATAATTCTCAGGCCATTGCAAGCGTTATACAGTGGTATTTCACTTAATTGGCACGACTTAACTAGTCTACAGAAGAGGTAGACATCTACTGGTCAATCCATAATCGATAATCATTCGTTGGTAATCGACGTGTACCTATTCAGCCACGTCCATCTTGATTCTCCAATTTTCCTAGTTTTCCGGATATTGAGAATACTTGCTGATTTATAGATAGTTCACAAATAAATAAGAAAAGGCGGTTTCTCAATGTTTACGTAGTACGCAAAGAAGGCTGAGATCTTACTGGATGGAGGACGGTAGTGTCCTCCCGTGGTTATATGACTTACTGTTAGTGCTGTTGTTTTGTTTGGCGTTTTAGATCTTTTGGATATGTGATCCTTGGAATTTGGCTTTCCCCCTGTTACGAAATTGATACAATAAACGTGTTTAAATCTGAAGGAAAAAAAATAATATTGAGAAAACCATGTCGGTATATCTTCCTCGGAAGAGAAGAGAAGTAGAGAGAGATGACTGACTGACTGAATACATTTATTAACCAAACTGTACAAGTTATGAGCCTTGTGACCCACTCTTCCAACATGCGCAAATTGTACGCGTTTAAATTTTGTAATACATGTCAGGGTTTACGTCAATATGTTTTTGTTCATAGAACTAAAAATAAATAAACATTTAAAAATAATATTTCCTTCTTCTTAATAATTACATAGTTACATCCGTTTTCCAAAACGTTGGAGAGACTGATTTTAATAAATGGGTAAGTATGTATGTACACGCTTTATTATTATTATATTCAAGTTTTACCAAGTCTCTATTGTATTATTTAAGTGGTGTAATTATATATATGACATAGTACCTATAGTAAGGAATATGTTTTTAAATATAATTTTATTATCATGTTTATCAATAGGTATTAGATCATTTTGAGATTCTATATAACGATTATAATGAATATTTCTATTGATTAGTATTACTGATCACTGGACCTATACAAAATTTTAATTCAACTATATTTATTGAAGAAATAGGTAATATATACGTTGTTATCATTTTTAATCCGTAATCCGAGAAAAAAAGAAAGAGAAAAAGAGGGAGGGAGGGAGAGAGAGAGAGAGAATTACTGCTGGTTTTTGAAATGAGAAGCCGTTAGAAGGTTGAGTATTTTTTGCACTGATGTTTCATAGAAGGTAAAAGTTCCCTATCAACTGTCACACTTCTACCAATTGACACATTCCTCTAAAAAACGATTTTGCATACACGAACGCAATAGATCGTGAAATATGTCACATAACGTCAACGGCCATATTTTCATTTGAATGCCCATTTTTTATTTAGGTCGATTTTACTGAATCGATCATCAACAAGGACAGAGGTCACTAGAAATCCATTAAAAAAAAACCTGCAAGAGCCTTTGGTGAACTTCGTCCAGCTCAAACTCCAAAAATCTCACAGTAACAATAACTGACCAACATCAAAGTTACAAAGAAAGTCACTATTAACTCAATGTGAACTGCCCTTCCCGAGATTTTTTTCTCTTTGGATTTTTCGGAGTCAATCTTCTTAGGAACACAAAGAAGTGGCATTCGGGGGTTTGGGGAAACTGTTTTGACGACTGCATAATAGCGAAAATATTGAGCCCACAGGGGCAGTCTCCACTTTATATTCACGCTCCCCTTGTTAGTCCTCTGGGGGCAGTTCATTTGCTAGTGGGGCTCTTCTTATGTTAGTTCGTTAGGACAGTCTTTATCAATCTTGATGATAGAAACATCAACGTCGACTAAGCATACATTTTCGATAAGTACATAAACTTGTTCGGTTCTTATAATATCAAGTGAAAAACATTCAACATCTATCACTGAACTTCGTGAGGAACCTGGTCATCATAAGTAGATGGAGAGTATGTGAAGGGAGATCCATTTCCATAGGTAGATATTCATTCTATAAATATAGGGACAATAGGGAATGTTTAGGCAAACTCCAATCCGGAAATAAGAGAACTTTCCTTTTTTGTGGAGTTAGTTATTTAGTTTTATCTGAGGGTTTTCTCGCGAACTTTCGCCGAAGATCCTCGAGTCCAAGACTCCAGGCGTCGCAACCTTATCTCCGCCGCCCTGTTTTCCGCAGGGGTTTTCAGTCTTCGCCCAGCACTAAGCAACGAAGTGTATTCCTTCTCCCCGTGTCGACTCGTGCTATTCTAATTTCTAGAAATCAGAGGCAATATATCCCTGATTCTGGAGTGCTCTCTCAGTCATCAGCTACTTACTAAAGAGCATCTGTGGTTGCGGCATCTTCCGTGCCAGGTAACGTGGGCGTATGATTTTGGCTGCATAACGGTTCAGTTCGCCATGAATCGCTGCAACCGTCACGATGGAACCCGTCTTATCGATCGGGGCAGACTACGGGAAGACGCTGCACCCGTCGCGTCGGAGCACTATCGACGACGCACCCCTTGAGGAGATCACCACGGACGCAAATCAGGTAGGACCAATCCTTATTGGTTTATTATTCAGTAATGAACCATTGTAATCTCTCTTGAAAAAAAAAATGTGAACTCCCCCTGAAAATTTCATGGTTTACGTTTCAAAGGGTCCGTCCATCCGCCGTAGGCCGTACGCACGATTTTTCCCAAAAAGCAGGAGCAAAAAATACGACATTTTCAGGAAAAATCAATATTGGTCCGACAACGCCCCAATTCTTTAGCCAGCACTCTCACTTAATTTAAAGTGCCCTCTAAGGGTTGTCGAAGTTTTGTAAAATCCCTAAAAACCTCAAAAAAGTCAAGGCAGATTAAATTTGGACTTTTCTTGAAAAACTCTCCATGAGGAATCGAATGAGCCCTTCCCCAGGTCCATAGCTCAAACCATTCCCGATGTATGGCCCGATTTATGGTCCCAACATTTGCATTATTTTGGTTTATTATTGTTTTTGTTTTGATTGCAGTAACCTAGTGATGTAGTGAACGTGGATACTGGAGTGAACTCCTAAAAGGGTTTATAGCCGATACACTGGTTGAAGTATTCTGATAACCATAAAAAACGCTGCAAATTCTTTCACTGGGGTTTATTATTCAATTTTATTCATTTGTCTTGCACTCATGATTTGAATTTCTACCAAGCTTTGGAGTGTGCGTGTTTCACAGGTGATAGAGCGATTATTGAATTTCAGGAGGCACACAAAATTTGTGTCATCATATTTAATATGATCAACTGATCAGTCCAAATAGGTAATTTGGTTGAGAACAGATTTACGTGCTCTCCTGAAATTATCTATCTATAGTATCTCCTGAAATTCAATAATCACTCTATCACCTGTGAGACACGCACACTCCAAAGCTTAGTAGAAATTCAAATCATGAACGCAAGCCAATTGAATAATGAACCCTGTGAAAGAATTTGCAGCGTTTTTTTTATTCATAATTCCACAAAAGACATTCCACTAATTTATTTTACATTTTTGATTTTCAACATTACCTAATCTAGGAATTCCTTATCCTATGTATTTTCCTTATTATCCTTTGTTTTTTCCTTATTTGTTTTTTCCTTATATTTATTTTCTATTTCAGTTATAATTTGACTTCGAGTAATCTATTCATTTATCTCCTTCTCGTATTTTCGAATTCATATTGTTAAGTTTATTTCATCTATTGATTATTCGGAACAGATTTAACAGGGAAAGATTTTAGCAAGGGGAGGGGGGGGGGGGCTATAAGGATTCCCCTGCATTGCAGTTTTTTTTTAGGAAATTGAAGAAGTTATGCAGCAATACACTGTATATATGACGCAAACTGAATCTATCCATAATATCTGTTTTGGAGCTATGCCATTCATGATCCTCCAAATGTGACAGAAAGCACTGTTTCAACAATCTTGGTTATAGACAAGTTACTTCTTACTATTTCATACAAATTATTTCCACTCCATGAACCTGCACGTGGATGCAGTACAATTATTAATTGAATTCCGGAATTACGTTTCCGAGGTAACAATCAAGTTGCATTCTACGCACCTCCCCTTTTCCATTACCGTCTGTTGACTATTGATAGAATTATGTAACCACCGCAGCTGGGGTAAATTTTAGATGACCGCCGTAAAATCTAATCCATTGGAGAAAGTGGTCACTTAATCACTAAATTCAATCATGCAAAACCCATATTAATCCGACAGACCTTATGCGACTATCGGGCGTTCATAATTGAACGCGCTTTACGCAGATTTCGAGTGTTCCGGCAAATCGATTCCCGCAGAAATTAGAGCTTGAATGATTAACGAATTGGGAAATACATTCATAGATTTTACTTGGTTATGTTAAAATTTGCATTTACACAGGGGAGGGTAGGGGTTCGAATGAAATATTTACTAGAGCCGGAGTCAAAGTGTGATTGGATATATTAATGTCATCTAAGTCACTGGTTGATGGATTTGATATTTCAATCACACTTGAAAGGGTTGGTTATGTGGATTCGTTCATAATGAAAGCAGATGACTTTCGGTGGGGGATACGTGCGTAAATTAAGCTCTCCAAGTCGTTTATGGTTTTTACTGCCGGGGTTCTCATGAGGAAGGAAAATTCCTGAAAATGAACAACCGCTTACTATATCTGTATTATTCAACCCTTCGGCGAAATATTCCTGGTATAGAATGATTAAACCTATTATGTAAAATTTTGAAAAATAGTATAGGTGAATGTATGATTATGAAAGTACAAAATAAATTATGTAAATTCTGGTACAATTCTTCCCGAAGTCAACAGTGAATTTTATAAAAGAAATTCTTAGATTCTTATATAATAAAAGCATTTATATATTTTTGTTTAGCTTTAGGTTAGCTTCTACCTCTTTTTAGGAACATTTGAAATGTGTGATTGATTCATTTCATTTTCTTCATTTTAAAGATTAATTTGTTTATATGACATAGGAACACATTGTGTATACGTACATGCGTGTACACTCACATACATGTGTAGTACATATTTCGGTTTCCTGAGTTTCCTTGAAAGTCTCGGGCCATCATGTTTTTTTGTAGCAATAACTAATTTTTTCTTTTTTGTTCACTGTTTTCTTTTAAAATATTAAAAGACCGTAAATGTTCGATTCACCACGTATGATGTAATATGCCTCCAAGGAGATCATGTTCCTTGGAAATTTTTCCTTGGAGGGTAAGTGTATAATATAGTATATAATATAAGTGTATTATATTATATAAGTGTAAATTATAATAAAGTCAGTACAAGGTTGGATAAAATAAAAACACAGGACATATTATGTCCTGTGTTTTTATTTTATCCAACCTTGTACTTACTTTTTTCTTCAGCTCTCATTTTCAATAACGAACTTTTATCTCGAACAAGAAAGAAAAATAAGTTTAACGGCACTCAAAATTCGTTTCAAGATGATAAGAATCCGGAAATCCGATTTTTAAAACTCCGTCAGTCCGCCGTCTGGAGATTTCTTGCGAAACTACCTACTAAACCAAAATTAATGAAACTTGGGTCTCAAATCGCATTTGGGATTTGCATGGGACTTGCATAACACGAATATTTTTATGTCCCTTGAATGAATTGAATCAGCTTTACGCTCATTCGTTCACAACCCTTAGGGATTAGAACATGCTTTAAATTGCCTTGTGTCTTGTTGGGAACGGACACAATTGCAATATAATTTTGTTTTCAAGAGTTCCATTTGAAATCGAGTTTTTCAATACTTATGTTATATAATTCTGGACAATTCATTCCTGCGTAGAGTGCATTTGTAATATATTATGCGACTATGGGTATTTCGATATTAGCTTTTATTATTCAAGGAGTTAACGGAGTTTCAAGGACATCTAGAGTAATTTCCAAGGTATTGAAACATAGAAATCAGCTGGCAAATTTTTTTCCAACCGTTCAACCTTGGTGAAACATAAAACGTTCCCTTTCTACGGAAACTAGAATGTTTTATGGCAACTTCTGTTACACAAAGATCTTTGATTTGCTTAGAAGTCTCTCTACAGTAGAAATATACAGAAATAATTGAGCTCTGTGCAATAATTTTCCTAGTTTTCTTTTCCAACCATAAATTTGCCAACAAAGAACTTAACCTTGAAATGAAATCAGCCGATCGTGCTACTTTACAATCATATCACGAAATTTCACCAATGTGCTTGTGCCTAGTTTGTTAACGTCCTTCATCAAATGCGCAGGTGTCCCCAGGTGTCATGTGAGTATTTACCACGTATTCTGATCGTGTATTCTTACTCATAGAATTACGCGAGAGGGTTCATACGCATTCGTCACGTGAATCCCGCAGCCGTTCTCTGGCTTCCACGGACCGAAAAGTTCGTTAGACAATCTAATTAAATTACAGGTCTCTCAACCCATTTGAGCCTTTTGTCCCTTTCACCTAAAGCCCCTTCTCCCACGCATCGCCCTTCTTCTCACACACGCCCACTCGACTAGACAAAAGCCCTAAGAGGGCGGCCTGGCCATCGTCTGGATAACCTACCTATAACCATCCAATGTTCGCCACCCTTCAACTTCGACTTCGCGGTCCCCTTTTGGAAAACAGCTACCGGTGGCTTTTTGAATACAGCTGGAGAATTAACTTCCTGTAGTCTTATTTTTTTCATCTCGAGTTAAAGTACGTTAACGGTCCCTGATGTTTGCGGTAGGTCCGATTGAACTTCAACAATGAATGGAATGAGCCCCTTCCGTGGGATGACTGGGTTAGCCTGCAGCACCCAAATGGGACCATCTATATCCACCACAATCTCAGGGTCTCCAAAAACCAGGGGTCTGATTGGGGGGGGGGAGTTAATAGGAGGTGGGGGGGGGGGGGACTGGGTACGTTAGTGGGTAACAATTAAATATTATTACCCATTTTGCTTGCAGAACATAATAAAACCTGTTTATTCACAAAACGTACAATTACAAACCGTTAGCGCATTTAAATTTTGTGGGTTCCTTCTTATAAATTAAGGCATGAAACTGGTATAAGCTATGCCCGTGCGGTCAAAAGTGGAGTACGTTTCCGTTTCGGCGACATTCTTGTATCCAGGTTAGTTATAATAGGATTCGTTGTCTATAATTTGTTGTACGTTTATATTTTCTCATTCTGAAAAGTAAGATTTGTCCACGAATACAAAAGGTAGAATCTACGGAGGTATTGCAGGAGTATGGGGCGCCAGGGTAACCAGAATCACCAGGAAGAAGTGGTTCAAAACCAGACTCTGCTAACATGAAGCTATTACAACGATGCGATTCAATGGTGTGCTAACCCTTTCTAATGATTGAGGTGGTTAGCCTGCAACATATAGAGAACAAAATCGAAGCTCAAAAGCTTCATGTTTATGCTCAGATGTTGCAGTTTCAAGAAAAGGAAAGGCGGACCTTTACATATTCTTCACAAAATGAGGATCGTTAGTCTCTGAGACAACTGAAGAGGCGAAAGAATGCTACCCCCCGCATCATGAAATAGTTCAATATAAAATTGTCCACGCTTATCACTGTCCCAGACTTTACCATGATATAAGTGGCTCGTCATTGCACAAATTTGTATGCATTTTACTTACACAATACGCTTTAACTACGACTACTACTACTACTTTAACCATCGACATTTTATAGTGTTACATTGTATTCATCAGTTTAAAACCTGATTTCACTTTCTCTAGAATTGTATTATATTCTTACCAAAGTTCTGCTAACAATACGGAATACTTGTTAAAGAGTACTGCTGCAAATTGATTTTGATTGCTATTGGTATATCAAATCTCATTCATTACATTTATGACTTGTAGTTATCGGTTTTTAGTTATTGATTGTCACTGATTTTTTCATTAGCAAATTAATAACACTTGTTATGACTGTTTAATTTGTATATTTTACTGTTATAATAGTCATTGGAGTGTAATTCATTATTGAATGGCTGGTTATGTTTATGTGTGTTTATAATTATTCATCTTTTTCAAGATTATGTGTGGTTGTGTGGTTGTTATGTGGGATTGTGTAAGGTTTATGTGGCACTGTTATTGCTTAACAAGGTTTGGCAATTGTGGAGCAATGAGTTGTATTTCTACAAATAAATGCATCCATCATTCAATTTTAGGTAGGATTTCCAAGAAATTTACGGTCATGACTGATAATCAAATTTAGATCAGTTCCACATAACTGACCTAACAAAAAGGTTTTTAGAACCATTACTTCAAGTCACTAACTACAAATCAATTACTGGCAAACAAAAATTACCTATAAGGATCTTCTGGTTCAAGTTGAGAATCATTTTCTCAACATTGACGATTGACAATTTTTTTTCTCGGTGGATGACAAAGGTGCATTATTGAAAATAATAAATCGAAAAACGAGTTTAGCATACTTAATTTCATCGGAACGATAGTAACTATAATAATTGATAATTATCATCAATTTATGACGGTACAAAGTCTGAATGGAAAAACTCGTTTGAAGATTGTGGTTTGCGCAGAGGAGTTGACGTGATTCTTTAACGCAAACTCCGTAATCAGAACTTGAGACTCCTTTCATAGAACAGTCTGCAACTTCCTCCAGCACAAAGAACAGTTACGCGGCGTGAGCTGCCTCGCGTCAGCTGTTGTCATCGCTAAGTTACGTTGAGTTCATTGACATGGAGATCGTGTTTCTGGGCGATCACTATACATTCTTGATGATGGGTTTCCTCACTTCCGGAGCCAAGACGATTGTCAGGGCCCTCCGATTGTTCCAGGATCCGTTGAAGGAGATCCGTTGATGCCCCCAGAAAACCGGAAGCCTCGTTTTTACCAGCTGTCTTCATTCAGACATAAATATTCTTCTCCGCTGTCTTTTTTCCACGTGCATTTAAAAGTCCTTCAGAATCGTCCCCTTGCCTCCTTCCGTAAGCTGTGCCTATTGTTCGGGTTTGATTCCGGCATGCGAGCAAGCTCCGTGCACGCCCACCTACTCTGATTACCGTCTTGGTGACCCTCTACTCCTTGGAAGAGTCTGGCACGCGCCCTTCTCTCCGAGCCAGCTGTTGGTTCCTCGCTCAAGACATTTGTTCTACTCACTAGAGCCGACTCTTATCTTGATAGCTCCGCCCATTCAAGCCTGGTCGTCAATTTTTCTACAGATCTCAATAACGGACATCTATGAAAACTTACGTCAAGAAACCGTCTAAATCTTTGTATGTACTTACTCGAATTTTAAAAACCATTTCACCAAGTAAAACATTTCTTGCTGCACCACTTCATAATTATCCTTCACATTATTAATTAAATCCGAAAAATCCCCTGATAAAATTAAAGTATCCCGGATGATAATGAGTTGTTACTTTGAAAAGGTACGGATCCTAATTATTCCGAAGTATCTTCCTCATTAAGTCCATTTCATAGTTAAGTGTTACGTTCTTCAGTAACCATTCCAAAATATCTGCTACTTCATGTAATGTTTCTTGATTGTTCGCTCAGTCTAGCTTGGGGTCGTCGTTCGAGCAATCAGTAGCTCTTACCATCCTCTTCGAACGTGTCGAATGTGTGGATGATTTAGAGTGACAGCAAAATCGGGTCAGGTAGGTACTTTAATCTGTTCTTTGCGGATTCCTATTAAAAATTTCGTCTGATCACGAATGTACCCCACTTGAGGGGTTGTACACCGTGTTTTAACAAGATTTCGTTTTTTCACGAAAAACCCCTATTTTTGAATATTTTTTTTAAATTTTGATGAATTGAATATTGGATTCAGCTCTGAAAAACTCCTTTTGATAAACAGTTGGAAACTAAATTTTGCACCAAATGAAAAACCAAATTAAGCCCTTTAGATGAGTAAAATTCAGCTACGGTAGAGATTTGCAGTTACAGAAATCGGAAATCCTCAACAATTGGTTTCTTCTCTCAAGGTCAGAAATTCAAGAATGCTGAAACTTTCTCTGGGGCAAGATGAATGAGTAATCGAACTCTATTTTTGAGGTTACCGTCTTCTAAAAGGTGAAAACAACAAAGATCAGCCCGAAACATTCAAAAGCAAGCAATTTTTACATGTTTGCGATGCATAATAGTTGTGGAATCGCGATACCTCAGAAGCTATTCCCCTTCAAACCTCCTGACCCACCAAGCTCTTCCAAAGTTTGATAAAAGTTGATATCAGCCACCTCGTTCAAAAAGTCAGCATTCGAGTGACATTTCAGAATCCAGAATAATTCTGACAAAAACAATTATTGTTTTTATGACTGTCAAACTTCCTCACTTCTTCGCAGTCTGTTTTTAATCTCGTACGCCCCAAACATGTTCTTCTGCTGGGAATACATCGTTAAAATTTCATTTCGGTTTCCGAACCAGACAAAACCGAAAGCTGCCGTGCAGTGTTATTCAGTCTACTTCCTCCCCGTCAATCCACTCCCGGCAGAATTATTTAAATCGCCAACTTTCCACCTCGAGATCTCACCGTGACAATTTTCAAAGCTTCTCTCCACAGTTTTTTTTTTCTTTTTTTCGTTTCCTCCACCGATTAACTTTTCTAAAGTTTGGGTTCCAGTTGATTTCCCGAGAGGCCTCACGGCCGTTGTCGCTCTCGCTTCTCGCCCTCTTTCTGTATCGTCAAGAGAGAAAATAAAAATCATCCCTTTGTTTTCTAGGGCACGAAAACTAGATTAATCCCTCTTCCTCGTTAAAATTGAATCGATCTAAGTACAACATCACAAATTTCCGTAACAATCTATAATTTATCAATCGGATTACCTTGGTAAAATTCGTGCTCGCCCTTGAACTGTCCACTACTGTTTTTCAGAAAGTGATATAATTTTTCAAGTATAGAGAGTAGAGAGTGGCAACGCGATTAAATGATTAAATTTCAGTTCTTTAAAACAAAATTCTGAATACCAGATCTCGAAAATATTTCATGCCGTAAATCACAAAAAAAAATCGAATGTTTTTGGAGATTTCGAATTGTTGATGGGTTAATCCTTGAATACAATAACTTAGGGTTGATTGATCACGATTACTGGCACATCTTGGATTGATGTTGGATTGGGGCCGAATTTCGTAAACTTTCGTCCAGTAGTTTCGGAGAAAAAATTCGGATGGCGTGAAGAGGATTGGGTTTTATTCGATTTTCGAAATCTACCTATCTTGCAACGTAAAAGAAGATCATTTGAGGGGGTGTTGAAAATCTCAATTTCTTGGTCGATTAGAAAGGTTGATTATTGAAAGCCATGAACCAAAATAGTTTTTATCTCTCGAAAGTGAAAACAAAGATTCCAGTGCTGTAATGTTCGAGCGTTCCGAAAACTGTCACTAGTGCTGGACGTTGTGGACTCGACATCACGACATTCGGTTTATATGAAGACGAATTTACGTCGGAACTGATCCTGAATCGGTCGTTTGGCGGAGGTTCGTCACGAAGCCATCGGAGATAAATCAGGCGGAGGGGCAGAACAGCTCGCGAGGCACGGATCTGCATTCCACCAGCCCTGAACGGAGAGAATGACAAGAGACTGTTGTCCTCTGTATCGGACGATAGTAGGGAAGCACTAAACTCTCCGGCCACGGTTTCTCAAATAGATAGCACTGTCATGACACTCTAGGACAAATATCAGGAAACTAGTTCGAATCGTGGATTAATTTTCTTCTTGGCGGGTTTCCATATAATTTGAGGTGCTGAATCCGAACCCGAGGAGATTCGGATACCCATATGTCGGAGTGGATGAATCGTGGTAAAAAAAGTACACCTTTCTCCAGTTTTCCGCCTATAAATCGAGAATGATAAACTTTCCGTAGAACCTTGTGGTATAATAAAATTAACGCAATACAATTATCTACGAGCTCAAGTTTTAGTTTATTATTTCCATTAATGAACCCTTATTGACGACCAATAAATGAATTCCAAACCCTCTCAAATTTGTTGTTTTACATTTTAGTTTGTGTAGAATCCGAAAAGTCGAATTATGATAAAACCCGTCCATTTGCAGTCCGGAGCTTTTTTGGGAAACTGCCAAACGAAAGTTGCTGAAGGTTTTGGTCAAAAATCAAATTTAGGCTCGAGTTGCTACTGAATTCTCGGGATCGATCTCAGTCATAAAAAGTGAAATCGAAAGGCTAAAATTTCAAAAAAATTAAAATCGAAAACTTTGCAAATGACACTATTGTTTTTATATTCGTTATTGATGCCTTCAAAGAATCGAATGAGACCATCCTTATGTTCACCCGTTCTCTCTCACTATGGGATACAAATAAAGAATATAAACACGAATGTGAATGTGCTTGGACATAGCAAGAAACGCGTAGTATCATACCAGGGTCGCCTCAGCTGAAATAAGGCTGTGGAATTTAGTTCAAGAGTTCCCTCTGAAACCGAGTTTTTCATATCTTATGTAGAAACATGTGAAGAGTAGGTAGGTGTTTAATTTCATCTGGTTTTTCAATCGTTGATGTTATTAATTTCAGTTATTCCATTCGTGGGTTTCAAAGTCCGTGTATCAAGATGTACATATATTTTTATGTTTGAAAAACGAATTTCTATGATTGGATTTTCTGTATGATGATGAGTAGCATAAGTAGAAGGGAAGAAATTGATAATGAAATGTGAGAATCAGCCATATATATTGCGGTAGGTATTGATCATTTTGTTATCAGTATGTCGGTGAAGCTTTATTAGAAGAGAAAGTCTTGTAGAACATTCAACGTGACGGCGGAAGGGTGCGATATTTAATATGATTCCTGGGGAAGAGGGTGAGAGCCACGATATTTCACAGTCTAATAGCCCTGGCTGTTCGGAGGGTCCGACTTTTAAACGATTTAACACGGATATTCCAAAGGGAGAAGAACGTAGCTGGCCATCACATGTGTGACGATCACAACACATGGACCTATCGGACACACATGCGTCGAACACTGAAAAAAAAAAATCTTTATAGATGAACCGCCGGTCTGTCTGCCTTGGGGAGCGTCCTTTTTTTCGGGACGTGCGGGTGTCCACGAATATATTTGTCACGAAACCGGACGCCCTTTCTGAGGGATTACCCGTGGAAAGCATCTGCCTTTCGGAAGGGGGTCAGACGAGGGAATATTTTTAGAGCTCGACTAGAAGGAAGAGAGAGGACGGAGAGAATGTTTATTGGCAGCAGGACATCTCGGAATACAAGGATTTTTATCATCTTGTGGAGACAAAGATAGAACGGAATACCACACATGGAGCAGAGATCTAAACAAAACCCGGAGAACGGGGAGAACAGACTCAATGACAACACGGCATCCCGTCACTGCTAAACAAGCAACTTAACTTTCGTTGATATCACGTTTTCAAGACTACTTATCTTACTACTACTACAAGGAGGTGGCATCTTGAATATTATGAATAACTCACATCCATTACACCTTCTCTTCATCTTCTTCCTCATATTCTGCTAATGTTAATACATGGAGTTAATAATGATGAGTCATTATTATTAATAACCCATAGCTATCACACCATCTGTTCTGCTTCTTCATGTTGTTCACAGAAAAGTTTGAGTTTCCAGCGGAAGGTATGTAAAGCTGCCATTTCAGAGAACCACGTGAGGCCAACGTAACCATGATTATAGAGGTGGGAGTCTAATGCTCTCCCTCAGCATATACGTTCCATAAATGCGCCCTCAACATTTAAAAAGAGATTAAATAAGTTTTTTTCATGATAAACTAGGTATTTGTTAACTCTAAGCCAGCAAGTAAATGTCAAAGGAAAAGAAATCAAAGGTGTTTAAATTTTGTTTTGTTTTTGATGTCAATGAAACCCTTTTCGTTTGAGTTTATATAGTCATTAAATGATACAAATGAGTCATTAAAGATACATATAGATACATAAAGATACATATGTACATAAAGGTACATATAGTCATTAAATGATACAAATTTTGTATCAGGTGGTAATTACTAAGAAATCTTTCTTTTATTCTTTCTTCTTTAAAGATTTTTTTTTCTTTTTAATTTTAGATTGGGGGATATTATATACATAGAAAATTTTTTAGTCCATGGATAGGAAGACAATAATCAGAATCACTGGTTATATCCATTTTGATCAATATGATTCCAAACTTAACCTTTCCTCAGAGGCTAGTGATTCTGCTTTTCATTCTAACGTCAAACAACAGATCTAAATTGCATCTGTTGAGGTTGATAGGCCTAGTTCATTGAGATGCAACGGGGCGTCGGAGCATCTGACAAGAGACGAGCAGAGACCTTTCAAACGTGACAGACTCCCCTCTACACTGACCGGCTGAAGAGCTCGGCAAAACGAGAGAAAGCGACACGGACGGTCGACTCCTAGTAGAGATTTCGTTTGGAGAAAAAGAAGATCCGGGGGTAATCTAATTTGAACACCCTGGGCCCTTCGCAAGGATCCCACCTGGGTCCCTGGCCCTACGATCCTCCCAACCTTGAAAATTCGTCAAAAGAGGGAAAACTTAGCGATTTTTTTTGTGGTGCTCTTTCGCCTTCTGACACATCCGACAAAAGGCGAAAGTGACGAAGGGAGGAGGAGAAATCTTCTCTGAGAAGGAAGACGAGCAGCTGAAGGTGTGAGGGTAGCGGCCACATAAACAACCTGAGCTCCAAAGCGAATTTCTCACTCTTTTGGGTGAATGGTGTATTCTCACTCTCCGGTAGCCACTCATCGGGGTCTTTAAATCAGTGGCACATTTGAAGTAGATTTTCCCCCTTAATAGCTGTTAGTGGTATTTATAAAATCATAACTCTCTTTTATTTAAGAGAGAGCTGGAGAGACATTGATTAATTGAATGCCAGACTTGGTTTATTTATACAACCAGGAAGACAGAACCATGTGCTATTAACATTTAAAACACTTCTCGTACAATCGTTTCATCAGTACACTTATTAGGCCAAAAACTAAAATGAGAAATATACTTCTTACGATATAATTTATGATTAAGCAATCAAAATAAACTGGAATTTCATTTTCCCTATTCACCAGAGTCTCAGTGATCGGACCAGCGAGTAAAAGCCGAGTAGGATTTAAATAGAAGTCTCTTCGACGTCCATCAGCTTATGCGTGAACTCCACTACTCCAGTTACCTAAAGCCAAAATCTCCAATAGATGATGTAAAAGTACCAGTGGCGGACACTTACATGAAAAAGCCCTGAAAATAAGGCTAATAGCCTCTAATCCTCTCTTTGATCAACTGATTCTATGAATTTTAGTACCCCTGACGCAATGCCTTCCTACAGATCAGTGTATAGTCTTACCAATACAATGTCTCCTCAACAAACCAGTAATTGGGTTGACCGACTTGCCTTGAGTTCAGTACAGTATTTTTCTAGAATACACTAATACGATCGTGCTGCAGTACCGAAAATGGTGGTAAGTGTAAAGACATGAGTGAGTTGCCAAGACCTTCCCCAAATCTCTGGCAAAGCCTATCGTTGAGAAAATAATCTATAGCGAGTAGCTTGAGTTAGAAGTTGGTACCAAACACATAGTTTGCAAATTATCTATCTTTGAAAGAGCGATTATCGCCAGACAAATTGTTTTGCAGTTATTTTAGGAGAGAAGAGACGACTGAGATAGAGTCATCTTACAAAGGTTTAGATTGTAGGTTCAGGAACAGATGACATCAAAATCACAGATCACCGGATTTCTTCACTTACTCCCGCGAAGAACGGTTTGTGCGAACTGCCGAGTGATTCCGGAAGGGTTTCTCCAAGGTGTCTCATTTCCTTTTACTCTTTACGTTAAAACCTCATCCAGAAGATTACAACTTCAGACTGACAGTTGAGGCTATGAAGGGGAAAAAAAAGAAACTGAAACTCAGCATTGAATTGTCCGCCGCTACAGAAGACGAAAAAAAAGTGAGAATTGGTGTGAACGAAAAGAAGATAAGGATTTAGAGCTGTAATCCTCCCCTTTCTACTTCTGGTTTTTTGATCTCCCGTAACAGACCTGATAGGGTGAAAAAGACACAGGACGGCAGCATAAAAAACACTGTTTCTGTGTGTTGCGTCGCTAAAACGTTCCCCCAAAGGATGAATCGGGGGAAGCAACACTCGTGCGATCTTTTTCGAAGTGTCGAGAAAAAAAATCGAGGGTGAAACGGCAGTAGCGTGATTATCCGGGTAAATGGAGCGGTTTCATCTCCGCGGGGGTTTTTGATGACACTTGTCAAGCGAGAGGGGCGAACCCAAACTCCCTTAACACAAAGGGGTCTCAATTATCGGCCCTTGTTGGCGCCTTTTTTTCTGGAGGGAGCATGAGAGGCCTTTTTTCAACTCATTTCTCGATGTGTGTACACCAAAAAGTGGCAATATGTTTAGTGCTGACCACGATCTGGTAAAAACCTGATACAATCATATATATAATCATCATAAGTTATATATGACCTGTAAGGGACCTAAACCCTTTTTATATGTTGCTAAATATGAAAAAAAAAAAAAAAAAAAAAAAAATTTCTGGTGTAATTTCCATAACAAATTCAAAAAACCTACTGCTTGATGATAACCCCAAAGCACCCCCATTACTTAAATCTAGCATTTCTACCAAAATTTTCTTTCGGCATAATTTTAGTGGAGCACACCGAATTTGCCTCATTACACAAACGTTAATTATTTATGCACTCCCTTCTACGTAAATCACTGATCTGTTAGATTGATTAGAAAACAGTTCAGCCACGTGGGCCCTTCAGATGGTCAATGTGTTCCCACACCTTGCACCTAATCATAAATATAACTCCTTGAACACCAAAACTTTCCTACTTCCTTCGTTCCTCCTACTTAACAGAAAATGATAATATCAGGTACAGTAGAACCTCGATTCCGGACCCCTCGTTGTACCGTCACCCTCGAGACCGGACCGAGACGGGTAATCGTATATACGGATAACAGAAATAACACTAGCGCCGGTACAACGTAGGCGCTAGACAGTGTTTGGCGTGGCAATGTCGCTGTTCACTGCCTTGCTGTTGAAGCGGCGCCATTGGAAGTCCTTATCGTCTTGTTGCTGTGCAGTTTTGAATGTGAAATGATTTTAAAAGAGGAATAAACAAAACTACACGAAGTTCAAGTGAATAATACAAATTATTTTAATAAGAAAAAAATGGAATATCAATTTTTTTTATTTTTTTTTTAAACAATCTCAACTCAAAGACTGAGGGAGCACACCATTAAATGAAAACGAAAAAACTAAATGAAATAAAAGTGGGGAGGACGCCCAGGTTTACCCAACGCTGGCCCTTGGGATAATGGAAGTTGAGGATGGTGGAGGTGGAAGGGAGGGATGAAAGGAAGTTCCCCTATAAAATGACCACCAATTCAAGTAAGAGCCCCGGATGACGCAGGTGGTGATACCACGAAGTACTCCTGACGAGATGTCCAGCTCAAGTAACTCCGTGGCACTTTTCCCACACCACACTCCGCGCCATGACACGGTCGAAGCCATAACCTTGATGTTGTTAGGCGCCACTCCTTTTAGCTCAGATACCGCTTGCCGCAGGTCGTTCCTGTCATATTTGCTTATCTTAGCCCTCCAGGTCTGCTCCATGTCCACGCTGCCACTGACAACTTGGACATCCAGGATTATGGCAGACCCGTCGGGCTTAACGGCAACGATATCTGGCTTCTTGCCCTGGTCACTTGGCATATAATACAGTCTCTCTCTCTCTCTCATCCTCATCCCGCATCATGGACGGAGAATGCGGCCACCGTGAGTCCTTGGACACTTCTGCACCACGTGGTAGAGGTTCTCATTTTTACCCCGACAGGCACGGCAAAGGGTATCTACTGTCCCACGACTACCTCTCGAACACCTCACCGCGGTGGCTAATGTAGCCACCCGGACGGCATGAAAATGTCGGTAGTCGTGGGCCCCAATGCCCTCTGAAGCCCACTCTACCCATTGGGACGAGATGGGGGATTCAGAGCGCTGTCGGAGTTCTTTACCATCAACTGACTCATGCAGAGCAGCAGCAAACTCAGCAGATGAGCTGGGTTTTGGAGCAGTTGGTGTTGCTCGATTGCACCACAACAGCTGCTGTCTGAAAAAATCAAGATCAGCAGCAGTGAGGGCAACCTCCCAGCTCGAGCCCCTAAGAAAAGAATGGGATATCAACTATACATGTACATGTGCGCTGACGCAGAAACATAACAAAAATATTTTTGCGGCAGGGGGGTGCTGGTTAACCTAGACTGCGGGTAAAAGGGTGCCGGTTAATCGAGGTTCTACTGTATTTAGATACTATCTAAATACCTACAACGACTCACTATACTGCACATGAACATTGTCAATGAAATCCATGAATGGAACAATTTGTTATGAAATGATGACAAATTTGTTATGAAATATAAAATATGTTTTATAACGTACCTAATGCGTAACAATTAAAGTTCGAATTCTGTAACATTTGCACGTTTTTTTCCTAGTATGCGCTGGTTTCCAGAACCAATTTGTGAGCAATTTTCCTTCAGGTGATAGTATATCTTCTATATTATCGTACTATAGTACATATTATGTACTATGTATGTGTTATTGAAGAAATACACTGCCAAGGAGATGGCACAGCAGCTTCCTCGTTACAACCTTTATCATATGAGCTAAATTGAATCAAAGTTGTGAAAGTTATACCTGTTTTAGGAATTTCACGTGAGCCCATGCGCAGAGCGTACCGCTGATTACATTGAGATGAAATTCCTTTGGGAACCTTATCCGCATAACCCCTCACAATTTGAGCTAAATTCATTAAAAAATGTGGAAATTACGGCAGTTTCAAGAATTTCACGTTAGCGTGTGCGCAAAGCGTACCGCTGATTATATCGAGATGAAATTGAGGATGTGAAAGTTAATGGATGTGACAATGAAATGCGGACAGACAGACAGAAGGATAGACAGACAAACCGACAGAGACGGAACCAAATTGTTCAGTAGGCTATGAAACGCAAAATTCGAGTGGAAATTTTGAATACGGACAATAACAATTTTTTTGCTACCGAAAGTGAACACATGGGTTCCGCTGCTTCGATTCCTTTTTCGGATGATGGCCAGTCGGTGACCAGACCAGCAGATACCCTAGGCAGTATACCTGAATACTCAACCCAAGTGAGGCTCAGAGTTTTGGGAAATATACAGCTCCTGTTTCCTACAGGAATTTCGATGGACTGTGTATACATCCTCCAATCATCTGTCATTATCTAGGTCATCTTTTGCTTACATGACACAATCCCATTATGTTAGCTAACCCCCACCTCTTGTAAATGTTCAGTGCGTCTGATCTCGAGCTCATTGCGAATTTTCATTGAAATTGTGCTCCAAGAAAATTTTACTAAAATTGCTGGAAAAAGTAAGTAGTGTCTTTTGATACTAGGTAGTAATTTGAATTTGTTATTATTACCTGACCAAGTTATGAAATAGTCAATTTCAAAAGAAACTCCTGAAACAAAACAGCAAATATATCAGGTGATTCTTTTGTTCGTTTTACGTAATTATTTTGTTGCTTGTATTTTTGGACATTTATTATGGTTATTAATGAGATGGATGGGACTAACGCGTGAGCAAACTGATGGGCTCAAAGTGGTCCGATTGGGCTAATTCGATTCATTCAGGGGATCTCTTTCAACAGCAAACATAAAAACACTAGTATTATTTGGAAAGTTTTCGATATTCTGATGTTTCATTATTTAAGCCCTTTGATTTCACCCTCTATTGACTGAAATCGATGACTGGAGCTCAGCTTCAAGTAGACCCTATTGTGATTTTTTACCCAAGTTTCATTAAGTTGGCAGCGTCGTATGGCAGACGGAAGGGTTTGTTCGATAATTTGGCTCTACGCATCTTGAAACGTAAGACAACCTTTTGAAAATGACAAAAAGGGTTGTATTTGATGAAACTGAAATGTAAAGGTATTATTTGAAAGTAACTTGGCGTGACGGAATAAAAAGATGTTTGATTAAGGTCGCGGTGAAGTGAGTAAGTGAAAATATATAATTTAGGTCTCACGATAAGAAAACATACAGAGTTAAAAAGTAAGTGGGTATGAACTTGGAGATTGCAATAGAGGATTTTTCAGATTTGTAATCTGTCACACGATCGGACGTTCAATCAGCGATACGTCTGAGAATTATGCGTCTTTGCGGATATCTTGTTTCTTCCGAGCGGTGGGCATGAGAGGAGGTTCGAGGAGGGAGAATTAAGGAATATCGTGCCTGGAGAATTAAAGTGGGGAAGAATTAAGGGTTGCCGTAATAGGTCTTATCGGAGCATCTTACGAACCAGATTACGGAACATCACCTTTAGTAGAACGGGCAAGCGCGAGTTGGCATGTCTGCAGGCTCGCCAACCCTCGATCTCGGCGCTTGACAATAATAATAACAATTAGCCGTGGGGTGGGTGAAGTTTTTTAGCTAGGTGCCCCACTGCTACTTTTTTTCTTTGCCTCATGTCATATTTGCCCTTATCGCGATCTCCAACGACCCTGCTGGTGGTCCCCGAGATACGTCCATGCGATTTCCTTATCTATCGACTCCCTCCCTCCTGTCCCCTAATTATTGCCCCCCCCCCCCCTCCCTTCTCTCAATTTGTTTTTTGGATGCGGGGGCCACACAAGACTATTAACTTAGGTGCTCTTTCCTCATCCCCTTTCTCCCCAGTTTGACCGCCATCATCAGGACTTTTTTTTTCTCTTCGCCGCAAGTCGCCCATCAGATGGCGTGACAGTTCACCTGACTTGACGTTGGTTCTTTAACCCCACCCCACCACCACTCCTCTTACCATTTCCCCCATTATTCCGTGACATGGCCATTCGACCTCCCCTCCGATCCTTCTCCCCTCCCTCGACCGCTGCTAGCCATCTTTATCATCAAGAAAAGACGCCAATTATTTCCTCTAAAGGACCTTCCGTGACACGGACGAGAAAAAAAGTAGATCGTGAACAGATTTGAGAAATGGTTGATCCCTGCTCAGCGATAATGCGGAAAACCTTCCACCGCAGATTTAAAAACTAGGTCAAATTTCTCCTCTTAACAATCTGCGTGCTCACTTCATCTTCAAACATGAGCGGAGGTGGTCATTACGTTCTTAAGAAATGGCCATCCAGATGTAATAGCCAGTTATTACTCCTTATACCTCTCCCATGTTTTCTTTCCTCCTATTAGACAAAGAGGAGAACGGTTATTTCCACGGGAATTCGCGGGATCACAATCTAGTTCTAATTAGTCGCTTTATTACGTTCCTCTGCCGCGTAAAAACGTCTGGCGACGCGTGAACGTGGAATGCTTCCAGCAGATTGGCATGTCACATTCTGATTATGATATTTGCATAAGAAACGGAGTAAAACTGAACGTTGTCTATATTTCCACGAAACTAATGAGTAAATGAGTATAAAGTTGAACCGACATGAATTATTTATTACTTAATTGTTTTCATGAAACTAATGAGTTTATGTTGGTTACTGATGATGACCTAAACGTCGAAACCGATTCAACTTTGTACTCATTAGTTTCATGGAAAATATAGAAACCGTCCTTTTTTTTACTCCGTTTTTATTGAAATGGGTTTCCATAACTTCGTTCGATAATTTTTTAAAGGTTTTTTTTTCTTCAGAAAACCACTTTTTTTGTCATAAAAACCCACGTTTCTCCACTCTAAAACATCTTTTTTCTACTTTTAACCACATTTTCGGATTCAGCGTAAAATTTACTTTTTAAGCAATGCACATTCATAATTATACAGGAATTCTTAAGGACCGCAACTGCAGTTCAAACATTGAAAATAAAAAAGTTTGCTAGTTTCCGAATTACTTTTATTTGTATTGCACTTCCAAAAAAAGTGCTGAGCATCATATGAAGCCACGTAATGTTCACATGGTGACAAGCATCCATGGTTCCTTCTCGCCCATTATTCAGAAAAACCAATTTATCAAAGTCTACAATTATTTTTAATACAGGTTTTTCAATCTAAAAATGTGTACTCACTCCCTTACAAGATGACCAATCCAAATCCTCGTAGTTGTCGAGTACCAAAAACACCGTTGATGGAAATAGGGAGAAATGTGAATGGCAGCAGGGTTGGGCAGTAATTAAGGACATTTGCAGTTAAACGTGTAATAGCGGATAAAATTGAAGATGAAAGTGAAGGAATGGGCCCAAATAATGCAAAGTGATCATTAAGGGGCACCGATTACTCAAGTAATTGCAGATTCATGCAATTCCAATCACTTCTCTCCGGAAACTAATTGTAACTGTGATCTTAAATCACAATTGCTTCTTAAGAGACAATTATTTCCAAGTACAATTACAATTACAAGTAATTGCCGAGTAATTACTGTGCAGTTACTTCGCGAAAATGAAACTAGCATTAAAATAGAGGGAAAGTGGGGGCTGGGGAATGTGGAGAGGGCAGATTTGGCAAAACGCAATTGCAATTACAATTACTCTGAAATTACTTGTAAGAGTGTTGAAAATCCGAAACCTTTCCAATTACCATTTTCCGAAATGTGATTGTATCTTAAATCTGCAATTGTAATTACTTCTTTGAGACGAGAAATTGCAAGTATAATTATAATTGCATTTAATTGTAATTTTGGGGTTTCAAGTGAAATTCCAAGTCATTATAATTGCAATTAGATTTTGGCCGACTCTGAATGGCAGGTACTTGCCGCCTTGCGATCGCAAGTGTTACTCAACAAGGCGGATGATAGTTAAATATTCACACGCGCAGGATATCTAAGTTCGATGTGACGAAGACGTCACTTGGATCTGCAGAGGCGAATAAATCTTGATTAGAGACCAATCGTATATTGCCTTTCTCTAACATAAGCGCAATCCCGTGGTTGAGCTCGAAACCGAATTGAAAAGGGAGCGGAGAAGGCCGAAACGCAGAATAGAAGAGTGAAATTGGAAACATCCCCCTTGGAGCCTCCCGCTGCACACGCTGTTATCTTTGTAACGGTGTAATTAAAGGCTTTTGTTGGGGTTTTAGTGTTTGATGGTGGAATGAGGAGGGAATTGTAGCGGCGTCGCTCCCTCGCTCTTCTCTTCCTTTAAACTTGTAAACACCTCTAGCAAAACCACCTCCCAAATTAATTTCCTACCCCCTCCACCATTCGCTTTACTTCAAACCCCCCATCTATCTCTCTCCAACTCTTCATCTATCCCTCTTTTCTCTCTCTTTCTCTCCTCCGAATCACTCGAATCGGTAAAACCGTTTTGACTCCCCCTCGTAGCCGCATTTTACAACAGTTTCTGAAGAGGAAGTGAAAGTACCGGAAGGGCTGCGCTGGGCGATCAATTTTCTTTGGAATTATTTCTATCCCGACTTTTGCTTCATCATTTCATCTTCTTCACATCTTCATTCATTTTCGTGACAATATTCTCCACACAAATGACACAAGCAGATGTTTTTTGAATCTGCCCAAGGCGTAATTTCGAACAGGCCGTAATTGTAGTTCAATATGTCAGCTTTGCCGGCACACTCCTTATTATTAGAGTACTGATTGAAGGTTAATTTTACCAGAGTTCAATTCCACCACAGAAAACCACCTTGTAAATTCCACCTCAGACAGAACGAAAACTGTTACTTATTCCACCGGTATGTATTACCAACCGAACACATGGGTTCATTATTATCTTTATTTTTTCTAATAATGGGTCATTATTTGTGTCACTGGTAAGTTTGTGAGGTCACTTTTAGGTTCAGAAGTCCGAATTTTGACGGATCTGAAGTCTCGAAGTCGATTTCTCGTCCAAAATTACTAGAAAACTTGCCTGAGTCAGTAAAATCCCAAAAAACCCTTCACTTAATAATCCAAAATCTAATTCGTCAAAATAACAATTATTTTTTTCTTCTTTTTAATCAACATTATTTCAACAATTTCTACCATTTTCTCCGAATTGGTTATAAAGTGAAAGCCGGTCCACAAACTTTGTAGAGGATAGTTGGCCAGAATTACTAAATCTCAGTGGATATTCTTTCTGAGTAGCTGTCCTGTTGGCGGTTGACATTCTGGGGTGTGATCACTTTACTGTTCAGACCTACACGGCCGTGCGTGGAGAGAAAATCTGGGCTCAGGGGTAAAATTATGGTATACGAAGTACTGTAATCATATTCCGTAATAGATTATGAGCCATTGCGAGAGAGAAAAAAATTAAATCCTCCTGTTCGCTCCGTTTTTTTTTAACCCTCCCCCTTCTCCCTCTCTGCGGGGCTGCACACCGACTTTTTTCGTAAAAGATGGCACGATCGTTCAAACTACATTCCACATTCTGTGACATTTCTACGGCGAATTGCGATTACCACCTGCAATATAATTTGGTGTAAATGGAATCTAAATAGCTGCATCCAGATTCGGTAACTTTTCCAGTTTCAACTGAACAGACAGACAAAGACAAGCTTTCAACCTTTCAAACCCGCCCTGAAGTCTGGGAATGCAGCACTTTAAAAGTTTACGATCACCATGAAGATCAAAGTAAATCATGACTTCATAGAGTTATTCTCAAAATAAAAGATGCCGATGGTGCAAAAGTGCTTGGTTAGAGATGGGAACAATATGTCTTCTTCATTAATAATATCATATTATAAATACAATTTTATAACGGTTTTGACCTCATCAGAACTATTGAAATGCCACCTTCAATAGCGCAAACCGTACTAAAAATTCATCAACTCTTTTCTGTATCTAAAGTTTATTTTCCTAAAATTTCTTCATTTGAATAGATGCAGGAACTGTGAGAGCCCTTTTACACGCTAGCTGGTTTATTTACGTCAACGTGTTTTTTTCGTTCATCTCTCTTTTCTGTTAGTACCAGTCAAATAATAGAAATCATGGAAGAAACCAAACTAGTTTCCAACGTGGTTGTGGGAATGGAGAGGTCGGCGGAGGAAGACTTTTGGGAAAATGTCTCATTAGGTCCGACAAACTCCCCCACTCGCCTCTGAAGGGGGCAACAATAGTTCGTCGCTGGATCTGGCGAAAAAAGGGTTGCGGAAAGTCGACGGGGGTAGAACAGCTGTTTTAAGACGTTGAGAAGATGCAGCACGGAGCAGCCCACCCTCACCTGACCTGGGGGTCAGATGGTTGAGGAAGATGTCACCTGACACTGAGGAAAAGGCCGAACTTTAAACAAGTCCCACAGAGTCGAATATGTTTAAAATCATGAGCCGTGACTCCCTTTAAACTTTTTGAACAGGTCACAGGGTAGCAATTCATTCCAGTATTGATGCAAGGAAAACCAGTTCACGCTGACGCTGATTTCCGAAGATCCATCCATTGGGATGGAATTATTGATATTAGCCTTAAAAAACCAAAGATGGGTTAACAAATTACGTGGTATTAGGTGATACCATAATGGTAAAGGTTTTGACTTCCTTCATGAAATAAGTATATGCATTACACTTGAAATGGAGATTGACGGAATGCACAGCAATCTGCACCTACAGGTACCTGTGTGAATACAAAGGCTTAACCCGTGAAAAACGACAAATTGATAAAACAAGAAATACTGGAGCGTTAAAATATCAAGACAAGAAACAGGTCCGAAAGGTAAAACAGCTAGCGAAAGTCCGTTGGACGATGCTATAGTATGAAAAAACGATGTATATGTCATTTACCTGATCAGTGTTTCTCCGTACCTTGTATAAATACAATAAATGGCAAATTTGCCATTTAGATATTTCAAAGCACTTCTGTTCAAATTCCAGCACCATGGTTCGATTAGGGCAATTAGCCTCAATTGTACATAAGATAATCAGGTTGATTTTTTCCCACCACTGAATTAAGTATAAAATGTCTGGATCAATTGAGCGTTGGTCAAATTACAAAGCTCTCTTCTAGACGAACGCTTCGAAATATATATATTTCTTGTTCAGGGCTGATAACGGAGAATAGGATAGGATAGCTTATAACAATGTTATGTATAAGTGCAGCACGTACAGTAGTATGTTTGAATCCTTTACTCAGAAAAATCAAAAGGGAAAAATTGTATCCAGTCTGTCCACACACAGTAAATGCCAGGGTATAAGGTATACAAGGAATAACATGTTATCAGTTAGGTACCTGATCGGTAATAGTATTTCATCCACAATGCTCTAACTTTTAGCCAACACTTCTTCAACTTTCGCCATTACTCGTTATAATCAACAAAATTCTATCATTCTGTCGTGCAGTGAAAGATATTTTTGCAGTTAAAAAAGATCTATATGAAAAATTTACTGAAATAAAAAATATGTTAATATAAAAAAAAAAAGAAATTTATCTACATATTTCCAAGGTAAATGAAGAATAAATATAGTTATTTTGTAATACGTTAGGTTTAAAAACCATATTTACCTATCCGTCTATTCATATTATCCGTTAATTTGTATTTGCTTTAAAAACTAAACAATTTCTGCACCCATTTTCACGTGGGTAATGCAAAATTTAAGAGCAAGGATGGTTTCAGGCTACATTAGTCCTATAGATTTACTCAATCTTCGTTTACTTGGATTTCCTAGGTAAACAAACAATTAAGGAAGTGAAGTTCATATTGTCATAGTAGTGATATCGAAACCTATGTTATTATCATAGCGTATGGTATACAGTCTGTATAATACAGATGGCTGTTGGTACGTATTAACACATTTTTATTGTGTGTCACTCCATAGAAAAGTATTGGACGAAAAAGTGTGTTTTAATTTTGATCTACTCAAAATGTCATCATAAACTGAAATTCGCAAATTAACTTAAACCTAAAAATTTGATCATGTAATGATCAATGTGATCAATGATGTGTTCGGTGCCAAACGAAAAAACGGTACACCGTAGGTATCCACAGGTATTTCAAAATTAAACTTCTGCTAAATGAATGCTTAGTTGTGATCGGTTGATTTATCGTCCATACAACCGTAATGTGCCTCAGAAAAGCGTGGCAGGGTACAGCTAGTTATTAAATAAAATGATTGAAAGTAATTGTTGGGATACAGAGAGAAATTTTGTTGAAGAACTCAGCCAAAATATTAGTCAAGTTGGGAGGTGAAGCAACGGTCGATATTAGTTTGAATATTAGACGCTGTGTTCACACGAGAACCCCGACTGGACGTAAGATGGAAGGACGTTGAGGTCGTTATTACGTCAAAAACCGTCATAGCGTCTCCTTTTGTCACCTCGTCATCTTTCTACAGGGAATATGAATAGTTGGGACATATCCGCCTGTTCTCTACATGAAAGAACACCTCAGGCCCAGTTGGGACTTGACCTAGGAATATCGGGGTGGATCCTTTGTTCTTCGGTGCTAGACAACGAACCCCCGACAAGGGGGTAAATCGCGTACCCCAGGAGTCCGTCCCCTCGGCTGGACATAGTATCTATATTCTCCAGAGGGTGGATCGCTAATGAGACGTTTTCCCAAAGGCTGGAGGAGTCTTGACGGACCGAATCAACCAGTTTAGGTTTGACCCAGTGGCAGGTTTTTAGGAAGTTGAACTCAACGCCCGAATTAAACAACAACTTATTTGAATGAAGAGTCCAGTTATTGATGCCATCCCTCCCACACGACTTCATTATCATATTGTATTGTTCAGCCTACATCGGGGCCGCTATACCGGACGGAGTGTGACATTTTTTATCATCAAAAGCTTTTCTTTTCATCTTCATTTTTAATTATTTACATATGTTTCCCACTGTACCTAAATGTTTTCCTCAATTGCTCTCTTATCAGCACCGAAAAATGAAAAGTAATAATTACTTAACAATTATTGTCGTTGTAATCCATTGTCAGATACTCGACGAAAATCTCCAAACATTATTTCAAAAACTGGTAGTCCGGAAGAGGGGTGAAGATGAGATGTATTGATTTTATTAAAAATTTATGAATCTGAAGAAAGTTTTCCTGGAGGGTGGTGTGATCGAGCCGAAGTTCCTCCGCTCCTCCCACGTGCTTTCAAACACCCGCAGCATACGAAATTAGATCGGCGTTACAGCATTGTGAATAGAATACAAAATAGGAGTGTCATATTTTGAATAAATTCTGAACCAACCCACATATTTCAAATTTTTTTATAGACGTTTAGGAAAGTCCCTCTCTGTATAGTGGACATTTACTCACCTCTCTTACGACGTACAAAGTACAGTGACCAATGAATTAATTTTTAACCTATCATCATTATTTATCATTATCATAGGTAAAATCTTTTATCGTGTCATTCAAATTTTTCCAACAATTTGAAATAACAACATTTTTTTCGCTAACCATTGGAAAGCTGAGAGTATAAAGATGTTTCCACTGAAAGCCGCATCGAGTTCCCTTCGCGGAAAATTGGCGAAAATGTTTTACACAATTTCGTCAAAAAGCTTAAAAATTGCGAAGTTTCAAGTTTGAACCAGAAAAATACTCATACATAAGAGGTTAAAGATGAGATTTGTAGCATACCTGATGGGAAAATCATTGGTGGTGCTTCTAAGACTCCGTTTCATTTGGCGCTCATTATATTAAATGGGGGTTGTTCCTGATGTTTTTTTACTTCCACGGAACCTACTAACGTATCAAAATTATGAATCAACTGTCAACAACTATCATCAACTTTTGCATCAATTCTATCGATTTAATTAACTCCCACGATTCGAAATCAAATTGTATGGATTCGTTTTGAAGTGAATGATGGAGGAAAGAGGGCGAACACGTCAGATTTGTGGTGATAGCCTTCAGTAATTAGGAGGCGGCCCATCCATCAACCCCAACCCCCCCTTCCCCCACCTCACTTTCCATTATCTGAGATCCCCAAGGGAGAGAACTCAACCTCGAAGGTGGGATTGAGGAAGTTTTACTTAATTGAAGGGAAACCTCTTTAGTGACTTACCCCTCCGACATCGTTCAAGTGAACCGCTCTAAAGGGCAAGAGCTAGACTACCGCAGTTGTTACAATCAATTTTTAGCCTAATTATTATTATTATTTCCAATTGAACACTCATTCAATTATGAATAGAAATTACATTCATGTAACATGATTTGACATTGATTAATTCAGAATCTGAATTAATAGCAATTGCGCAAGCGACTTCAAAGTCCTGCTGAATTTCAAATTCAAAATGTTAGATTTTGACATTTGTCTTCATTTAGGCTGTTCGAAAAGTGTGGAATGTCACACATATCAGTTTAGGGAGACTGTGTTCTTTCTTGTTCAACTTGAAGATGTTGACATGTTTGGGGGGTTCGTGACTGTCCAGTAACAACTTCTTGGAGCTAAACCATATAGCTAAGCTGAGTGAGTACTGAAACCAGCCGCGTTCTGTATGGGGTTTCATTAATTGAGGAATAGTTGAACTAAATAACTAAATGAAAAAACAAAATAAACTAAATAATTGAACTAATAGGTAAGCGCGAAGTGGGTGACAGATGAGCGATGCCTCACGGATCATGGCATGTTAAGTGACAATTTATATTGTCTTGAATGATGTTATGACACGTGATGGTGTGGAGCTCTCAATGCATTTCGAGGGGTTAGATAATAACAGAGAAAATACTCATAATCATAATCGGCAACAATATTTTGAGACGCCGCCTTCGGTCGCATGCGTCTGCCCGTTGAATCACGGTCGTGGGAAATGAGAGTTAGGTGCCTACCTTCCTAAAATGAGCGATCAAGCCCCTTTAAGGCTCAAGGCCTTAAAAAGTGGTAGCCATCACGAAGTGAATTAGCCCAACTACCTTCAACTACGATATTGAATCACGAAGCGGAGCAAGACAACGGAAATTAACCGTTGGGAGGTTGCGGATGGGCTGTTTAAGAGAGGGGGTGTGCTTGAAGTTCACGTGGCTTGCGAGAATGAGAAGTTAGCACGTAGCTTCAGGGATGGGTTGCAGGTCGTTATAAAAGTAATTAACTGTAAGCACGTGCCTTTGTAGTAAAGTAGCGCTTCAGAAGGGCGTCAGAGTGCGGGTAAAAGACCCTTTCATCCGAGCGTTGAGGGCTTGAAATGATTCATTAGGATCCACCCAGGGGGTCTGAGATCAAAAACAGTCAATACGACTGACACCGCAACTTGTTTCTGACCCGCGACTACAATGAGCGGCTAACAACATTTGAAAATTGTTTTCATGTCGGTATTAGCCCAACATAAACGCCTAGGCTGAAGTTATGTTGAACTATAGGCGTATTTGTCTTGGAAGCATCACTGGCATGCTAGTATGATGAGGTACAGATCAAAATGAACCCATCATTGTATAGTTGATAAATCCCAGGATTGAAGAGTTGTGATTGAAAAAAAAATTAATCTCTCGTAGTTTGTTTGTTGTATTGTATGGTGTTTGTTGTGTTGTTGTGTCTCGTAGTTTGTTGTTTGTTTCGAGTTTCGAATTATGCAGATTCCAAGACTTAAAAAATTGACATTCTTCCTGTACCAACTTTGATTCGTGAAATTTGAATAGGGAATCGCATTGAGCATTTGTCTGTTCACTTATAACTCAAGATCCAGAAAACCAAATAAACACTTTTGTACACTTCTACATCAGCAATGGCGGCATCAACTGCAGCGATACTCAATAAGTCCCAAAAGTTTGAGTTTGCCTCCGCATGAATTCGGATTGGGCCCTCAGGATTGGGTCTGGAAACGATGGCAACACTGATGACCCCAGAGTAAAGGGGTGTAAGCGGGAAGGGGATTACCGTGCAATTGGTAGCCCACAGGATCAACAACTGAATCTTATAATCTTATTTCCTTCTCACTATCAGAATTTTCATCTGTAACTATCATCTTTGCCTGGTATTTTGACCACTACTCTTGTGTAGATTTGATACAATACACTGAGTATGAACATAATGGCCTATACTAACCGTTTTCGGCCAGTCATTATCTTCTCTGTCTACGCTTACAATTGTCAGTCCCTTCCTACAAAAATATTGATATCCCACATGCAATATCTCATAACCAATTCCTATTTCTTACTCTCATCCAGAACTAAAGCTGCTTTCTTCTTTGTATGGTCATTTGGCATCGGTGTCTGAATACGATACGATGCATTTGGTGTGAACACAGTGGCCGACACCAACCGTTTTCGTCTAGTCAGTATCCGTATCTACGGTTACAATATTCAGCCCCCAGCAACAAACCTATTGATACCCCATAGACCGACCAAGCAGGATCACGTAACTGGCTCCCCCGTCTCGCTTGGGATCCCCAACTGCCCGCATTACGGCTCCCGCCGCCCCATTAAGTCCGAGAGGCTCTTCAAAAAGATTCCACCCCCGAAAAAGGTATTTTTGCGGACACGCGTGACGAGGGGGATCCGGTTTGGTGCCTGCCCTCTTATCGAGTGATCCTTACGGCCCTGGTATGGGGACTTCTCGAAAAACTTATCGAAAGACCTCCGAGCACGTTCCGACACTCAAACGGGAGAAAAAGGCAGAAACCCCTCTCCCCAGTCGTGTCGTAAATCGCGGCAATCAGCCTCCTCTCCTCTGCTTCTCTTTCTTGAGGTTCCCTTTTCTGCCCTTCCAATCTCTCTTCCTTACTGAATCGACAGAAAATAAGGGGATTTTTTTCCCTTTCGCTTCAAAAGACCTGCTGAGTTCCCCGAGATAAGCAACTTATTTTGTGAATGTTACCCTGTAGATGCTAGCAGTCAATGCTTGATAAAGAGCTGTGTGCTTTACAATATATTTAATGGTTTTTGAAAGCGTCACTTGTATCTTCTGAGTACAGTGTATTCACATTACCAATACAGCTTGACCCACAATTAACCTTGTTTGAACTATTTCTATTCAATATCTGAACATCAAACTAATGAAATTTAAACATTTTGGAAGTAAAGCATGCATTACAGGATTTTCCCCATGTTTGGTACATGAATTACCCTGCATTCACTGGCTCCAACACAGGCACATTTACAGGGATTTGACTAACTTCAAAACAAGAAAATAGGTACCCAGAATAAGAATCATATGAAAATAGTGAAGATTACAAAATTCTCCACTATTGGGTAGTAGTGAAATGGGTAGGGTCCATTCACTCTCTGCCATCATTAAATTTGAAAGTTTTGCACACACAGGTAGACATACCATTCGGTCTTAAGACGGTCTGAAATGGTTTTGTGTTCAGTTTTTCTTTTTCTAAGGAACATTTAGGAGGTCCTAAATACCAGCATGTTGGAATGGAAGTTTATTCTTGTTTGTGCACCATCTTAGATTTAAACAGTAGCAGAACTTAATCAGTAAAACGTTTTTTCCCACCACCTTAACCAATTGTTTGTGCACCCAAGTTGCCAACAATGCCAACACACAATACGCAATATCGTCATCTCAGTCTAATTTCCGATTGATGAGAGTACGTCGTTAAGGTAATAACAAATGTAAGCAGGCTTCTGCACGCCCAGCCCATAACTTTGATTGTTCAGCGGCTGAACGTAGTTGAACAGAAGATCGTGAGCTAATAGCTTGGATCATTCATCAAATTTGAGTTTTATCACTAATTTGAAGTTCGGAAGGTCCGAGAAGGGGTCAACTCCCAGAAGACGTGTTGACCCGCCAGTTGGATGACCAGTTTCCCAAACCCAAACGCCGGTGCTTTCAAAACCTCGCAGGCGGCGTTAATAATTCAAAATTTAATTTACCGGCGGTTGACATGGAACGTCGCACCCCCTTTTGTCCCTGTGTTTGGAATCCACCCTTCGTTTCCTCCGTCCCTTAGGCAACATCTAACTACATTACTCTCGTTACCATCGTCTGTTTGTTCATCTTCCACGGAATCTGTTTGCTGAGGTCTCCCTTTTGCCTTTCAGCTATGCAGGGGACCCCTCTGAGTGTACATAGCCCACCCCACACGGCGCCAACCTCCTACATTGTACCTCAACTGTAACTACCCCTTCCATTAAGTTATAATTATTCCGCAATTGCTCGCTATTGACCAAGATTAACTGATACCCATTAAAATGTACGTTGGATCATTAAACTTGACTTGGTGCCACCCCGTTGTGTTTTCTCACACCGTTTTCCTTAACCGAGTTCTTAAGAAATCGATATGTCTGTAGTTTTTATAATTATATTGCTTTCTTATTGCAGTTATTTTATTAATATTTCATCACGTTAAGTTTCCACATCTGTAAATCAGTAAAGTCAATGTTCGAAGATGTTCTACAAACAACCGTCTAATTTAATATACGAAATAAAATAAAGCTCAGGGTATCTAACCAAGAACAGCTGTTGATAATTACCGGCCTTAGGCAAAACCGAGGAAATCCATCAACTTCTTCATTATACATGAGGAATGTAATCGTCCACCTTCAAATTCAACTCATTGAGCACTGACGGCTTTCAATTGTTACCTACGTACACGATTCGGAAAATATGTTGGTGCCCTCAAACAATAATTTTGGGCCAATAATTTTGTTCCGTGAGTCACCAACACGGAAATTTAGATTTATTGCAGTCAAAGGAAACATGGAGGCGCCGACAAAACCTGGTATTTCTTCAGTTCATTACATTTTCTTCAGTTACAGATACGGGGAAAATAGCAAGTCTTTCATACCTCGAAAAAAATCTCAGAACCTGAGAAAATAATAAGCTGTACGTTTAGTGTGTTTCCTGAGTGATGGTGGTCGAAATCTATGCACGTCCTGCTGAAGATAGAATCCACTGAAGGTGCAACCATAAACTAAGGGTTTTCGAAAATAATAACCTTGAACTGAATTAAACATTCATAGTTCGATGTTGGATTCGAAAGTTGCAACGTATATTCCATCAATTTGATATAGGTTGAATCGGTGAACTCCGATGATCTTTTAAATTTCAATCAGCAACTGTAGCAGGATCAAAAAAGACCCTGAGTCATACAGAGTGTGATCCGTGAGTCAAACAGAAAGCACGGTGGTCATCCCTTTGATCGTGATTGGGCCCACACCAATTGTTCCAAACAAGTCATTCACTAAAAACGAGGATGTATGGTACGAGTATGCTGACCTGCAGCAACGTTGTGAATCATTTATACAACTAATATACTCTAGTGCACCCCTCTCAAGTGCATCGACGAAAGTTTTTAAAGAAAATGCAAAAGTGCAGGATGAATCAGATCCTACATATCAGGTTTTTCGGATGCAATGGATACCATCCTGGGATTCGTTGGTGGTATAGAATTATCATTGGAATATTTTTGGACTCTCAACTAACAGTAGTGACCTCCAAAACTCCAAGGAGAAATCAGATGAACTGCTACCGTTGGCTTAGTAAACAGATGCTATAATTAGTCTTCAATATCTTTCCCCCATAACTACAAACAAAAATCTTCACCTTTCTGTCTGATGTAGAGTCAACAAACGTGCCAGTCTCAGATGTTGGAGGAGGTACCCGGGCAATTTGTTTCTTATTTCTTCGGCAGAGACCCTCCTGCCCTTTTGGCTGGTCTTGGAGGACCAGCTCTATTGACCCTTTCGCTCCCTTCGGAAGCTCGTAAAACGTCGGAGATATTGCTACCATTCTGGACATGACTCCCGGGACATCGTTGACGATATTTACTGCCTTTTTACAAGGGGCGGCGGAGGGCAGGGGCGGCTGGTTATGTTGGAAAACGAAGAGTTTCAGTTGGGATCTTTATTGTTTACGATTCGTCTTCTCCCCCTACAGTCTCGTAGACCCTTTGCACGAATGTCTGTTAGCCCGACGGCCGATCTTTTTATATCCGGCCTTCGAGCAAATAAAGGGAGTAATCCGTATTGTTCTCCGCTCAAACTTCGATGAATCAACCTACCGGTTCTATTCAAAACGGAACATTTCAATGATCATTCAGTAAAAACAAGACACACGATATTCCTTCCGAGTCTATGTATAGGCAGCAACAGCTTTGTTTTAACTTTTTGGAGATTAATTGTTTCTCCAAAACAAGATTTCCAATACTACTTTACGTTTTAGACCATTCTGAACAATTTTCGTGTCATTGTATATAAATATGTGTGTATGTGTGTCCTGTGGTTATAGATCTTCCTAACAAGCTCACAGATCACTCCAGGACACGTGCGAGTTATAATTTGGAATCCTTCCAAAAAGGAAGTTTCATTGATCCGAATTCAACACATCAGTCTGCGCATGCAAAAATTATAAATCCTCTTTAAAAATAGTGTACCTATTGGAAGTATGGTTTTATTTGTGTTTGTTTAAAAATTGTCGACATAGTCCAGACAGTTCGCTGAAATGATTATTATTCCAAGCAAGGTAGAGAATTACATTGAATGAAGGGAAGTCTGTACATGTTGATCGTACATGCAAAATCATCATCAACCAAGTGCCAGCTTTCCTCGACAACAAGGAGATTCCTTATGGAATGAGGCTAAACACCTTGGGATGACTCTCATTCATGGTGGATATCACACACACGTTAACACGAAAATGTCTGGGCTTGTAAAAATTCAGGAAAATGTACTGACTAGTGGGATGGTCCTAGGAATTGTCTGTCCACAATAAGATCATATTGTGTAAACAAGTCCTCAAACTTTTCTTTATATTAGGTACTCAAGTGTGCGGTTGCAATGCGTCGATTGACCCTGATAGCATTTAACAACTTCAATGTCGGCGTCCCTGCATCGACGACTTCAGAAACGGTAGGCTGCAGCACAAGTTGGAAGCCCGCAAACAAGCAGTATATCACTTTTTAGATAAAAACAAGACATGAAAGAATAAACCGCCTTAATAAAACTAAAGTGAAATAAAGTGAACGTCGACGCTAAAGGGTCAGTTATCAAAACAGTAAGTCCAAGTGTCTTAAGAAAACGTCTATTAATGTATCATCTATGAATATTGAACCACTATTATATGAACATAATGTACACCTACGAATAATGGTATTACCTACTTGTACGCTATAAAAGTTGTAAAAATGAATTATTCTAAGCAAATATTTAAAAGTTGGAAAGATGCATCGGGCAAATTATTATTCATCATGCCTATAGTGGTTCCATATCAATCAAACGGTCGTTGCTTTTATTCAAGCAGTTAGGAATCCGTAAGGAAAAAAGGAATGAAATGATTAGGTTGGGTTCCGTTGACCCTGGAAGACAATTGCCCGCCCTAATATAATAAACCCGACTCTGAAGTATCCGTTCAATCAGATAAGAGCATCAAGGGATTCATACAACTGGTGACTTCAACAAGTTGTCCGCATCATTCAAAACCAACAAAAACGATGGTTATCACGGTCCACTAAGCAAAACGCACAAAGGCCTCTGAAACTAATGTATGGACAGCTGTAGTGAGTTATGAAGTCCGCTCAATCAGAAGGCAAACAACGGAGCCGAATGAGAGTCGAACAACGGGGCGGGAACAACACTGGAAAAACGATAAAAAGTGGTACTTGTGAGAGAAGAGGGAATGAGAGTGAAGAGAGGGAGGGAGCTATCCAGGGCCCAATAATGTAATGGAGATGTCATCGAGAGCTCGATTCACGTTAAACAAGGGATTGCCACATCTCCCAGCTAAAGTACTCCTGCTCCCCTCCTGCCACCGGGCTGCTTTTTTTTCACTCTCTCCATTGTTTAGAAAGAGTTCAATAATTGGTGGTAACGGATTTGTGCGGGGCCAATGGGAGCGATTTGGCGTTCTGCTGTTTTACTGAGATTTTTTGAGAACTCTCAATTGATTAATTGATTGAAAAGGTTGAAGATTTCTATTTCCATTCAACAGATGAAAACTTTGCATAAAATAAGCTGATTAAAAAAAATCGAGATTTTCATGAATATTATAGGATACAATGGAATATTGTATTACAAAGTATCATTTTCTTAGGCTCTATTGGTTCGATGGCGATAAAACACTTAATAATAAGGTAGTCGGATAAGGTAGTACTTGTCGACTAACCTTTTGAGGTTGTAAATGTCCCGTGTCATATTTGTCCCGCAAATCGGAGTAACAGGCTTTTAATGATCTTCCTAGATCATTTAAAACATTACATAAGAATTATACTCTCATGTTACCTAAAGAAGTGCCACCCAACTTAGCAAACTTTTTTTATTTTTTTATTAAATTAGTGATTTTTATCCATTGATGCTACAGCCCCGTAGTAAATTTACTTATAAGTAAATGTACGGGGCTGTAGCATCAATGAATAAAAATGTCTAAGGCTGTAGCATCAATGAATCAATGAATAAATACCTATAGATACTTATTTATTCAATAATAAGAAATCTTTTTGGAATAATTTGCAACGTTTTTTAATACCCCAACAGGGTAGAAAGTTGGTAAGGTTCTCTCATGGGTGTCTACAAAAGAATATCGGAACTTAAAAATCCTTTATTCACGGAAATATTAAACTTGGAAAAATAAAAAAAATAAATTAAAAGTCAAGTTCCCAAGTTTATTTTAGTTAGGTAATTTTTTATTCATTTATTTATTTTTTTTGTTTGTATTCATAGATGTTTGATATGTCCACCACTAAAAGCATTAATCACATCGAAACGATAATTCAGTCATCCCACACTCTTGATAACATGTCGGGGGTCACACTCCCCACTGCGGCTACTATGCGGGCTTTGAGGTCAAACGAATTCTTGGCTAGAGAAGGTACAAAAACTGTGTCTTTTATGTATCCACATAAGAAGAAATCGCAAGGCGTCATATCAGGGAAACGACGAGGCCATGGGTGGATAACTAAATCTTCCGCAGAACTTCGACCTATCCATCGGTGCGGGAGAAATTCATTTAAGAACTCGGGTACCTGAAGAGAACAATGAGATGGCCCCCCATCTTGTTGGATTATCAAGTTTTCAAAGTTGCCCTTCAAATTAGGGGGACAGCCATGTTTGCAGCATGTTGAGATAGCTGTTCCCATTGATTGACAACCCATCAAAAAGAATGGACCGTAAACTTTGTGTTGAGAAGTGGCACAAACACATTCACTTTTGGGGAACGTGTACAGATTGATTATGAACATAGTCTACCAACACTTAGTTTCAATGAAAATCCTTGACCGTCAGTCGACCTTACTTTCCCAACAGAGTGGCAAGTAATGACCATTTTTACTTCCCAAACAGAGTGAAAAGTAATGTCTATTGTAATAGCATTTCTGAGTCAAATGCAACTTTCCACCATTATGAGGGAAATCACTGTAGTAAGTCACCACACTTCCTCCTAATTAGTGTCTTGTGTAATACGTTGCGCTGACTAAGTTGATTAGTTTATTTGTGCTGACTTAATATTATTCTGTTCTGACTATTTGAAAATTTTCTGTATTGGGTTTTGCCCGTATTATATTAAATAAATAAATAAATGCGGCACTGATGGTCTCTGTCATGATCACTCTCAATATTAATCAAAGGGTGAGTGAATATTACATTCAACTCTGTTCCACCCTGTTGGGAAAGTAAAAATGAACATCACTTTCTACTATGTTGGGAAGTAAAATCGACCAATGATTAACGATTTTCATTGAAATTAGGAAACTATGTTCATAATCAATCAGGAACTGGCAGACTGAGGTAGTTTTTATTAACACGCTCAGTAAAGTATTTTAACAAAGGAAATAATCGTGGTGACATCACTTCCTAAAAATGTTCACGGGCTCTCCGCCTATAACTACCACTGGTGAATGTGAGAAGATGTCCGACTCGGGGCGTTCGTTTTCGACATAATTTACACGCCGAGACGTTCTGCAAAAAGACCTGTTATAGAGATAGCTGGTCGACTAGAAGGGGAACAGAAAAAGGATGCTTGATCGGGACAACTCTGGCCAGGAGGGAAGGAGAGTCCAACACACCTCTCGCCAGCCTGCAGAAGTATATCTCATCGGCCAGGTAGTGACGGATTTCTGGGCTCCGCACGATGCACATCCTCTCCAGAGCGCCAAAGTCTTCCTGAGGAATCCGGGATTTGAACTACATAATAACTTATTACTTAATAACAGTTTAGCCTGTTTTCCTTTCCCAAAAGTAATGTTCATTTCACAAACTTTTGGGGGAGACGTTCACTGATTAAGTATATTGAGTTCACATCTATTAAATACTTAACACTTTTTTTTTCGTTTTTCACTAACCTATACCTTCTTCCTTGTGTTTCGCCTAAACACAGATTGCATAGATCTAGTGTGGAAGTGCATCACCAATTAGGGCTGAGGAAGGCCACTCGCTAATTGTCAAGTGTCAGCAGAGAGCTGCTTCCGATCCGGAGTCCATATCGACCCGCCGACTTCTCTCCATGCACGCTCCTTCGTTTTGTTCCAGTTCCTCAGTTTTCCATCAGAGTAAAACCACTCGAAACTTTTTCACCGACCCCTCGACGAGCTCGTCACCTCCTTCCTCGGTTCTTTTGTCTCGTTCTAATGGAGGCCCGCTAGACAAGAGCGACTTCCGAGCTGAAGGTCTTTTACCCAACCGCGGCCCTAAAGTGTCACCGCCATTTTCTCTCCCGCGCCTCATAGCTATCCGATCTTTCAGAATGTCGGCGTAACCTTCAAACGTGATAGCGACATCAGTCATTCTTCACCGCTCGGCGAGCTCAATGCTTCGGGCTCTTGAAAATGTGTGAAGGGCTAGACAATCAAACATTGGCCACTTAAATGAGCTTATTCAACTGGAAGGCTCTTAATTATACACATTTCAATTTCAGAATTTTCCATTTCAATTTCAGAATTTTTCATTTCAATTTCAGAATTTTCAATTTCAATTTCAGAATGTGATTAATATCCGGGTGGGAGCGTAAAAAACTGGGATAAAGAGAAGGAAATAGGTAGGTAGCACTCAAAATGTATTAATAAAATTAAAAAATTATCACAAGCGGTGAGAAGGAACTGGTGCATCGAAACGCGCTAACGAGAAATACTTTGAAACAGCCGTTTTCAGCCAAAAAGTTATACCTGTGTTAAGAATTTCACGTTAGCGCATGCGCAGAGCGTACCGCTGATTATATTGAGATGAAATTCGTATTGGATCTCAAGAGGCTTTATCCGCATAGTCCCTCAAAATGTGAGCTAAATTCATTTACAGACAGACAGACCGCCAGACACGGAACCAAATTTGTTCTGTAGGCTATGAAACGCAAAATGTGAGTGGAAATTTCGAATTCGGAAAACAAAAACTTTTTGGCTCTCGAACGTTGACTCGGAAGCAGAAAAGCGTTTACGAACTATGTAACCATTGTGGAAAATTGAGAATTAAATTCTGAAGTTTTGTATGTGTATATTTATTAATTCTGTATTAACACTTCCAAACCAAATTAAAATTTAACTAGGAAGCTTCTAAATCTTCAAACGACCGAAAATCGGGGCCCCCATACGATGGCCGGGCCCGGGGACTCGGGTCCCCCCCCCCCCCCCCTTCCCACACTACTTGGCTGAGAGTGGAACCGTAACTGGAGTGTGAGGCTGGAAAGTTACCAAAAACGTTTGGTTTATTAGTTCCAATAATGATTAACGTCATCGAGCAAGAATAAAAAATTTCCCTTTCAGAATTTGTCGAACTGCGTTTCAAGATGTGCAGAACACGAAAATATCATTTTTTTAAATCCTACCGTCCAAAGTTCGGAGTTTTTCTCCAAAACTACTGGTCTAAACTCAATCAAAGTTGCATCGAAAATCAGATTTGGGGTCCAGTTGAGAAATAAAAACAGAGTAAGATAGATGTTGTATGTATTTCCATCAATTTCAACGGTTAGGTCACCATCAGTGACCAACATGAAGTTCTATGATTTATCTGTAACTGAAGCAAAACAGCTAAAAATGTATTCAACTGTAACTGAAGCGATCCAATTTATTTATTAGCTATAAAAGTAGCTACCTAGGTAAAAGATTAGTTAGCTAATGCCAACACCGCCAATAGTTTGGGTAGTAGGTTTGGTTTGAGCCTCAAACCTTAAGGGGGCCTTATTTGGTGCACCTAACTTATGTGGCATTGTGTGCTAATGTCTCCCAGTTAGGTTTCACTGGATGAGTGATGATGGAAAGATGCTAACAGGGGCGAGTAAAACCGTCGATTTAACCCGGTGATTCGAGTTAAAACCGTCGTTGTTAATTTTATGACGAAGTACCGCTCGTTATTGTTCGTTAGTGGCCCCTTCAGCGCTGGGGCGGGCAGCGGCCGCCGCCCTCCCGGAACCAAGTGCTGTAACTCAGAGGTAATAAGCCGAAATTACCCTCCCCGTATCGCCCCCCGTATTGCCCCCTCGTCCGCCCATCAACTGCCCACGGCGTCCTCGATACGTTGGCGAACCCCCGTCGCTCTTTCACCTCGTAGGTCCTGGGAGCAAGAAGCGAACCTCGGATTTACGGTGGGCGATATTACACCCCCTCCTCACCCCTCAACATCCCCACCCTCACCACCGCCCCACGGTGTGCAATTATGAGACGTGACAAAAGGGTGTGAAATGTTCACTGGGAGGGGGCAAAGAGGAGAAAGGGGCGATAGGACGGGGTAAAAGTGACCGGGGCGAAGGGGGGCTGTGACAAAGTGTGGCATATTAAGCTGTTTGGGAGTAGCGGTGAGCGGATCGTGAAGGGAGGGGTAGGGGGGGGGTCCGCCCCCGCGGGTCCGAGGTTGGACACCGGCCGCAGATGTCATTGATGCATTGGCCTCCTCGGACACAGGCGGCTCCCATCCGGCCGTCATAACTCCCGCGCGGCCATCACCGCCCCGAACGTCATGTCAACCCCTCTCCGACGTCATGTCGTCGATATCGACGTCCCCGCTGACTGTCCTATTCCGTGACAATCCACTAATCCACGACCCGAGTCCCAATTCGGTGATAACTTCAAATCACGCTCGATCACCCTGAAGTGACTTTGCTGAAAAAAAAACTCCGCCTGTTGATGATATTTTGACCTTTTCAGAGCTGGAGTCAGAACAAAACGTCCAGCTAAATCTGCCGTAAAAGAAAAAGACGAAAGTGTACATCATCCTACTAAAACATTAGTTTACTATGACGTTAGCTAAACAGATGATGAGATTACCTCCGTTGTAACCACCCTTCTAAAAACAAACCTGTTCCCAGTTCTAACTTCTACGTGTAAAATCTCATCCCTTTAAATCCTAAATCATCCTCATAATTTAAGTGTAACGATAAACGTTATACACACCATTAAATGGGGTGTTGCACGTAATTACGTTCTCATTACATGATATTCACGTTTAAATATTCAAATTTACGAATGTACAATGTGTCGGTCTCTTGACAGGTAAAAATTTTCTGTGATACTCAACCGAAGATGGAAAAAAACCGTCAACCGCACTTTCCTACTTCCAAAACCAAGTTTTGTGCCGTCAAACCACGCATTTCTCTATTTGAAACAACTTTTGTTCAACTTTTGCCCAAATTTTCAGATAAAGCGTAAGATTTTTTTGCCATTTAGGTCCTCATTACTACAGTTTAAACCTGTTCTACTACTGTAAAGAATGACTACGTAATTTGTGGCTCACCTCCCAGGCGTAGGAGGAGTCTACTGGCTCGGGGGTCAATTGTTATGGGTTGGGCCCTCTTGCATGCTCAGACCTCAATTGCCAATATTTGTTAACACTTCCAAATTGTCATAATACACTATAGATTGCTATTTGCACACACTGCTACAGTTCAACACTTCATTACTACAGTTTAAAACTGTAGTGGTACTGTAATGAATGGCTACGTGATTTGTGACTCACCTCCCAGGCGTAGGAGGAGTCCAAGGGCTCGGGGACCCACTTGCCAGTGAAGGGTCCGTAGCGGGTGCCCCTTGTGACGAGGTCCCGCGCCCAAACTCCGCCGCCGCCTCTCACTTCGACCTCGCTGGGGGTCCGAGAAGGCTCCGCCTCCTCAGCGCTCCCTGCAAACAACAGATAGATTGAATGAACTAATTAGTCAATTAATGAAAAACTCTTAATTATGAATGTCTGAGAGCAGAAGCGACCTAAATGCCGCTTTTCCTCAAAATGGATTTAAGTTGGATTCCCATGATAGAAACCACGGCCGATCGATTGCCAGCAGAAACAACTTCCGTTCCCTTGAAAAGGGCGAAAATGTCATTGAAAGAATTCAGTGAGAGCAAAAACGACGTGAAAAAATATAAGCCATCAAAAAATGCTTAAGTATGTCCCAAATAAATTTGTTAAACAATTATCAGCATGGCCTACCAGTACGACCCAGGACAATGACTAATAGATAACATTAATGCAAACATCAGTTTGTTCAATTCGGCTCTTAGGTCATGCTGAGTTTTTTCTCCTAAAACTGTCTTTCATAAAGTTACAAACATTTTTCATACATGGGGTTCACAAACGAACTACTATTGGCGTTTTTACAACTTTCAAGAGTTTTTATATTGATCCTATAATTTAGCCAATTCTTTTCACTGAAATTTGAAAAATTACTATCGGGGCATTCGTTGAGAGCAGAAACTAATATGCGCAGAAAAAAATTCTACTTTGTTTTGTAATTAGAGAAAGACTGTACGAAATATTTTTGTGGATTTGTCTCAAGCTCTACCCTGAATAATTTAAGTTTTGGCGTTTAAGTCGTTTCTTCTCTCAGACATTCAATTAGAATAAACATAATTTTAAAAAAGCACATATCCAAAGCAAATGCCGTCGTCTACTTGAGTTTTCTTATTTTTAATAGATTAGTTATTTACATCACTTTACATGTAAAATTGATGGGCACGTTACATTCTTCTTTGATTGTTAACAAATCATACGCAACCGATACTGTAACACTGTGGCCCAGCTCAGAATTACTTCTAATATCATTAAGTAGGTATCTATAACACGATACACACTAATTATTACGCCACATTGATTATTAAAATTTAGGTCTCACTTCCATGGAATGATATACTTCGTAGATACGTCATTTATATTGCTGCTATTGTTATAAAACCATTAATTTTCGGTTATAAAATACTCGTACGGGTTATCTCTTATTAGTTTACTAGTTTCTTTTTTGAATAGCTGTTCACTATTCATCTTCATTAGATTTCTATTTTTTCAAAATCTTAATTTACTTTTGGCGTCATTTGGGAAAATGTATTTTTTACTCCCGGCAACCTCAGTCCGTATAATTTTGATTGCCGCTGTCACAGCTAAATATATACTTTTGTGTTCACAAATTGGTTTTAGCATATTCAATTGAAAATGCTTCCCCATATTTACGATGGCACACGATAAAATTGAATCAAACAGCGCTTGATAAGTATTGATCTTTAGTTCTTTCGGTAGAAATGTAATCCTATTTTGGCACAAACTATGAATGTGGTGGGTCCATTTAATTTGGAAATTTAACATCACTCCTAAATGCAACGTATAGGCAAAACTTTTGAGCTTTTGGCACAAACTATGAATGTGGTGGGTCCATTTAATTTGGAAATCTAACGTCACTCCTAAATGAAATTGATTTTTTTTTTTTTTTTTTTTTTGGCAGTTCGTTAACTAAATCAATCATTAATATCTAATCTCTAATGTAGATCAAATATTTCAATGAAAATAAAATAATAACTATAATGATGATAGCTCGCTTGATGGGGTGGGGAACGGGTTTTCTATCCGCTCGCTCAAAGGACCGCTCTTCTGACGGATATTGAAATGCGTCGCTACCGAAACTTATTGGTTTCTTATTGAAGTAGAAAATGTCTTCTTCCCCAGAAGCTACGAAAACCCCCAACTCAACCTCCCGCCGTTCACGACCAGCCCTTATGAATATTCCTCGAAATGATGACCCTGTCACTCGGTTTAACTCGCCTTAAAACCCACCCATTTCTCCGAAACCCTTCCTTCCGTCCTTCTGACAACGTAGGTGGAAAAAAATACGTTTTTTCCCCCCATTCGGGAAGGATATTTTATTTCCTTTCGCCCGCCCACCGGTTTGATCTTCCTTTTTTTTCACTCCGAAAGACGTATCGGGGGTTTTAGTGGTCGTGTCAAAGCATTGGCCACAGCCGTTTTTACGAGGACCTTGGTTCATTTTTTCTGAAACGGAAAACATGGAGGACGAACTGGGTGAAGTTGATGGGTAGAAAAAATAGGTTGGTGGGTGCTCCTCCAATTACACCGGTGAGGACTGAAGTCTGAAAATCCAAGAAGATGCGTCCAAATATCTCGACAAATCACAATAGAGTGAAGATTTGAAGGCTTGATTTTACTTTATATTTAGATACGATTGATGCGTGGTGACACACAAATTATAATTACCAAATTAATCTAATCGTATACGAATCATTATCTCGGAGTAGATTGTAGTTCGGAGTAGCTTTGGTAGAATCATTATCTCGGAGTAGCTTTGGCATATTTCTGTGAGGTGAAACTTTCCCGTCATTGTAGCGTCCCCTGATTACAGCACAAAAGGCCATTTTAAAAAGTTAGTTATAAAATCTAAAAGGTTTCCGACAACTGACTTATTCTCGATGACTCAATTATGTTAAATCAGCCCTCATGTTTATGCTGAAGCATCTGGATTCGTTCAATTAGGGACTCACGTCCGATAGAGCTTATTCTTTTCGCCCCAATACGCAAAATATTATGCCTCAATCACGATTAACCCACAGTGTGTTTGCATTGTCTGACAGACATGTACAGATTTTCACTGCAGTGAGTTGGCCACACTGCATGAAGCCGTTGCTCCCATGTGATCAGTAGCTTCTCCCCCACTCCTTTCCAGTACACTTTGACCTCCAGCTGTGCACTGAACCTAATCTAACCAACTAGTCGAGTTTTTTTTTTTACAAACAATACAGTGTCTGATAGACAATGCATACACTGCTACCACCAACCAGTGAGTGTTTCTTGGACTCTGGGTAAACACACACACCAGGTGTGCACGACATTTTTCTCATTTTGACTAAGTATATTGAAAAAATTCCTACTGCTCTTATAGAACCACACTTAAGAGATCGTCTCCAGCAAAAAAAAAAAAAACCGCTGGAGTCCGACTTGCGCATAATCATATCCGAAGTTCTACAAGAAGATCTACAAGATCAGCCTACTCATCCACGAGTTCCCAGCGAAGTCCCCACAGGCAAGGTGGGGAAAAGAAGGAAATGTGGCGATTGTCCATACCAAAAGAATCGTGTTACAGCTTACAAATGCATAAAGCGTGAGCAACCCATCTGCTCGAATGCTCGCGCAAATTGTGCGTGATTTGTTAGCAAAATCGAAAATGACTGCTTCAGATTTTTTCGGCTGTTTTGATTAGTAGGTAAATATTGCTGTCACTTTTTTCTTCCAAACTAACTAACTACACACGACGAACAGATTTTTAAATGTACAATATGTCAGTGTTTATCAGTAAGTAAGTTAGGGTATGTCAGTTTTGTCTGTAAGTGCATTTTTTGCTCTAGTAGTAACACATCTTCATACTTTTTGCTTAGTAATTCATTTTGATTTCAATCAATCGGATCGCCATATTGTTGAAATGTTTTTATTTACAAACGTTTCTAGTCACTCAGAATCCGAAATGTGTTACCACAGAAAGAAATGTGATTTGTAGTGATGTAAATTTTGTATTTGACTGATTGAGATGTTCATTTTGTATTCTGAATGAGCATAATACTTTCATAAGTATGTTTTCCATCATAAACAAGTATTCTTGTCGTTTTCCTAGTCCTTCACCTTCTACAATTCCAGAGCGAAAATATCTGTCAAATTGAGGATCACAAGACGTGTGTGTCTACCAAACACTGCATACACCCTGACCATGTCAAAGGTGGCATACACACTGAAGGTTAAAAAGTACAACGCGCCACACTTTTACAGTGTGTCACTATTATTACGAAGTGCACCCTTTACTACAAACAACCCTACGAATTATAAAAGACCAGAATTTAAAAAAAAATGTTTTTAGTTGATTGTCCAACAAGGTCATGTAAGTAATAAATATAAAATGTAAATGAATAATAGCAATTATAATAAAGTTAGGAATAATGAGTGACATACCTTTAACCAGAGTATTTAGGAAATAATTTAAATATGATTCAATACCTAGTATTTACATTTTTTATTTCATGAAGTCACCGTACTAAGTTGTACTAAGCTCTTTACTGTGGGACGGCTCCAGTCAATTAAGTGGACCTAACTGTATGAATTTTGTTTATATACTTCTCTGTATTTACAGCTACAAATGTATTCTTAGAAAGTCTGTAGGAATATATTTATATTTAATTTCTTATTATTGTATGTATGATTAATATCTGTGATGTTGGTAAATAACGAATGGTGTTGATTTTGAAAATTCGTTAACAATATAAATCTGACTTATATTACTACAATACATTTTCTAGAAGCTAAGATGCACAAAGTTATGCACAGTATGTGAGTAATGTTGTATGCATACAGTTCTGTGTCCCATGTCTTTCGAACACATCACATTCACTTCCACAAGCAACATTAAACACCATGTGGACCAAAAAAATCCACATTGCGCCCCTATGCGTGGGTTTCAACTTGAAACTTGGTAAAGTTAATACCTACCATATTGAACTGTAAAAAAAATTGTTTTCTGGTTTTTCGCAATATTTTCGGTGATTACTATTGGTTATAGTTTTTTTTACTAAGCCTTTGTTGATGAAAAGCAAAAACATTGTATGGCTCCCTCCCAAACTTTTTCATTTTATATTTCAAGGTGCGTAGATTCCAAATCAGTAATGTGCAAGGGCTATACAACGCCTTGAAATTGACGTTAAAAAAAAAAATTCCTTCGCAAATGGACTCCTATTGGGGTTTAGTTAATCCAGACTCCTAGTCGGCCAAATCACCCAACACACATCGATTCCATGGTCCAAAAATTGTTCAAAACGTGGGGTTTCCCGGTTTTTACTGACCTAGTCAAGTGGGGTGTGTGATGGATATGAAGTGGTGTGTCTTTCCAGATTCTTGAATCCGCCGCCTTGGGAGATATAACAGACACCTTCCAGCGTCTGGGACATCCTCTGAAAGTGGAAGGGGAACTATACCATTCCTTCACTTTACCTCATTATGTTATAGGTGCTCCTCAAGTACTTAAAACTGTCCCCCAAACCTCACAATGACAACACCAATCACGCATTATTCAAAAAACAATAAAACCAAGTGATAGTGTTGGGATCGTTTTCCTTATCACGTCCAGTTTTTTAGATATTGCCTTGTTTAAATGTATTATCATTCATTTACATCAACTTCTACAGAAAAATGATGGACTTGGGTGGAGGCGAAACTTTTAGAAGTTTTTTCAACAGTTGTCGTAATATCCATGAAACATAGACCCATAGGTACCGTTGCGATTGTGCAATGGCCAGTAAACCCTTGTAATCGCGCGGAAAAAATGTTTTATAACTCCCCCTCGAACTTAAGCATGTTACGTTTCAAGGTGCTTAGGTTCTACATCTGCTATATCCATCCGCCCCCGCCGGGTTACAAAATTCCTTAGAATTGATGTACACAAAATCCGTTCTTTCGCACGAGGACCCCAGGCGGGCTATAGTTGGTCCCAACTTCTAGACAGCACGGTAGCCTCACAAGTAGAGATACTAAGGACCGAAAACTGATGAAGATAAGTTTTTCGAGGTTTTCACTAAAGTAGGGAAAAGTGGTGTAATTTCCATGTAGAGGTGTTTGCAGTGTTTTTGGTTTCCTTTTGAAACTTACCATACTTCATTGTTGAGGAGAGGGGTACTCCAGTATTACTTCATAATTAAATATCAAAAATCGCAAAGGGGGAAAGAAACGATTCCCAAAAGTGTATGATCAGTATCACGTACCAATCTCAATCCATCTTGCCATAGGCATTACTCGTCTCCCAATGCGCGGGGATGACACTTTAAAAATGAGCGCCGGCTTCCACATTTCACGGGCAAAGCTGATATCGAGAGAGAATCATCCGCGGCCGACAGCTGCAGCCGAGCGGAGGCTCTCAAAATCAAATTTGATTATGAAAAATGATGCGCGCTCTCGCGAGGACGTAACACGTGTTACGATTCCGATGTGAAGCCGGGCTTCATGTTAGGGGTTGGTGGAAGGTGTTAGGGGTGAGGGGGTTGAGATCATTTTTCCCCTGGGGAGGTTTTCGCGTGTTAAATCGGATGAAGACAATACTATTTGCAACTCCCTTCTCAGTTTTCACTACTTTTTCTTTTCAGAAATGGGATAAACCGAATCAACAAATACGATTAACATTTTGATCGTAATCGGCTGCTCGACTAAACGAATAAAATCTTCAATCCAAGCCTAAAGAGTGATTAAGGTTTAAGATTTAGTGATTAAGATTTAGTCAAAATCCCCTCCCCGAATAGGTTTAACATCTTAATCGCAGGCATAATTGCGACTACAACCCGCAGTATGAATACGATAAAAATCGTAATTACAATTAGGATTGACATAATGATTGCCTTTACCCCACACGATTTACACCTTTCATGAGGACAAAGTTCCAGACATGCAGCACAGTCGCATGAGCGAATTTTCCGAAAATATCGTATTGCATTCATAATAAATCGCTAAATTAAAATTAAAACACTAAGAAATTGTTAACCACCTAACAATTTCAATGGGAAAAATCTGAATAAAATTATTGTAATCAAAAAATGATTTTGGTTTTTTCAGGATTTTTGTATATTGTGATGTAATTTGTGTACAATTTTCAAGGATTTCACAAAATCTCAAATTTAACGGTCTTTAGCCATTTTTTGACTTTTCAATTTTTTTCAACATACATACATTTTTCCTTTAAGGACTTACTAGCTGTGCTCAACAATTGATTTTCAAAAAACTCGTCCTTTCGTTTGAGATTCTTGACTTTTGGCGTACGAACGAAATTTTTAACTCAATCATATTAAGACACACACATTTACATATAAAAAATCGTCGAGTTCCCGGAATTATTTTCAAAATGCCTCAAACCAGATTTCGTTGGAGAACATCTTTGAAAAATGTTGTTTTACAATTTTGGGAGCCATTGCAATACCTTCGTTTTCTAATAATCATAATCTAATTTTTTATAATCGAGAACAGGAATGTTTTCTTTTTATCTTGTTGAACAACGCGATTTGTTTTTGATCGTGTGGTAAAATGTTATTTCTTTCAAGTTTCGAAGAAAGCATGACTGGACATTTTTGTTCGTTGCTGTGGCTTTCGGTCGACCAAGGGGCGTACTCGCCTGATGGTCCTTGGTACCATTCAATTTGTTGGTTTCAGCGTTGTCAAACGGTGGGGGACCAGAAACGGGTGGGCACGCGCCATGGTGGGTCGGGTCCGGGTCCGGGCACGCCTGGCAAAGGCGCCTTTCGGACGCCTAAAACCTTGTTTGTGTTTTTCCTACCTTGGTCTATTTATTATATATATTTTCCTCTTATGCCTCTTAACTGTTTGGTTGTCATGTATCTACCATAATATTGTTTCTTCATCATTACAGTATAATTTTCTCGAAACCTTGATGTAATTTATGCATGTTTACAACAATAAAGTGATTTAAATTTTAATTTACTCGTAACTATCCTCGCGATTAAGATGCTAATTGTATTCATGGAGATGATCTATAAATAAACCTTAATTGCTCTTTCGAATTTGGTTGAAAATTTTATTCGTTTGATTGAGTACACGACTGAAATCTTCATTATGACTATCAATTTGATTTCGCCTTCTGACTGGAAATTTTTGAAGCTATACAACTTGCATCTACCCGATTCACCAGGCGTTCGTAATATTGTGGATGGGATGTAGCAACCTACATCTCGTTGACATTGACGGAGTGAGAGAAGTGAGTCACGTTGATATGAGTGCGAATCTTGCGTGAACTCCTGGTGGCAGCGTCTGCGAAGGAAGAAGCGACGATATGTCGACGATAAAGGGACGATAGCCGGCTAATGGACAGTGGGAACATCCCCCCAAAAACCAGGAGACGAGGCCTGACCTCCCTCGGAATCCCGTGGGAACCAGGATGCGGGGGTTCTCTCTTCTTGAGCAGATATACCGCGCCGTTTTCCTCTTTGTCCGAACGACAAAACTTGGGAGATACTCGTTGTCTTGGGAACCGGGAAAACGATTTAAATGTGAAACAATAAAAATGATACCGTGAGAAGACGAAGATTTGGACGGAGCAGGAGGATGTCCTGGCGGTATTGATAAGACAATAACGGAATAAGACAAAGTCGGACAAGAACGAGGAATAGAAAAACAGGGAGCGGCGTGAACGTGAAACGGTTTTTTATTTAGATGCTATTAGCTAATGCTGGCACCCTCAGTTTTTGTTTATTCTTTTGTAATCACTGCAATTCGGGGTCTGTCATATTTGCGTACTTTTTTCCAAGAAGCAATTGGTGACCGATTTCCGTAGCCGATGCCGTTGTGGCATGTGTCTCCATGATGAATATGAACTACGTCATATTTCGTATTGTTTTTTAATAAATTCATATTTTGGTGTGATATAATTTTTCAAATTTTGGCTCTATTTTTTCAAAACTTGTACATTTTTTTAGCTTTTGGTAGTGCTACTGGTTTACGAAAAACCCAGGTAAACAAAACTACTGGTCTACGAAATTTGGCTCAGAAATCCGACATCGGTCCGGGATGTGCCAGTAATGTCGACGTCTCGATCAATCTAGTGATTATAATTACTAGATTCGCAACTAGTTTTGATGTAAGGGAGTTATTTTGTTGTTTTCGGATAGAAATTAGTTTGAATTATCGAATGAGACCTATCGGGATGCTTTACAATCAGCCATTCTCCCACAATTTGAAAAACACCATTATTGGCTAATGAAAATCGGTGGTCTTCGGTCAGGTAGACGGTCGAGGTGGGCTCCACACCCCGTTCAACGGGAGGTTTGAGCTGATATTTTCTAGTATTTTCTTCCTATATGCAATTACAAAGTATGGAAACGCGAGGTGCCGTGTTTGGACTTACTTTTCATTTACAACCGCATTGCATTCATCTGGTGTCATTCATTCCACATATCTTTCAACTTTCAATACTTCGATAAATACCTTTCATTCTTTAACCATTTCAAGCTATATTTCCGAATTTAAACTAAATTTCCGTTTACAATGAACAACCATGTATAGTTATCACTTATCACAGTTTGAAATAGCCCAGAGAAGATTCACTTATCACACCACAGAGAAGATTTAGCAATATCTTCTCCAAGTTTTTACTTTAATTGATGAAGTAATCATGGATTATGGATCAGTTTCACGCATTTTTCCGAAAATGGATGCTACTTGTCACTGTTTAACATCCATTGGCTGAACCTCTATTTTCAATTTAAATCGAGTATTGTTGATTTTATTTATTATTATTATTATAAATTTGTGCATTATTCCGTATATTTATGCTCATTGTGATCATGTTGTTTTGATGGAAGCCTACCCAGCCCATATTAGAATGATGTGGTCAGCCTTTTCCGGTTACCTTCATCATCAATTGTGAAGGTTATCATTTTTCATTCACGATAACTTTTCTGTGCAAGTGTAGTGAAGTTAAGTAAGGTTTGCATTCAACCCAACTTCTTGGTGGTTTCACATTTTTCATCATCATCATTGCCTAACCTCCTGATACCAGACAACCTGTTACACCTTTTCAAAACCACTGTGCCACTAATGCAGAGTGCTGCTAATACAGTTTTCAAGAAACCAATCTGCCCTCTCACACCTCTTACCTGGCTGCTAATCTACTGCTGGACCCTCATCTCATCATTACCAGCTGAACTGGATCATCTTCCACTTTTAACTGAACATTTCAGGTAGGCTTATAACTAAATATATATATCAATCAATTAAATATTTGTTCTTTTCCGTGGCTACTTGAGAAAATATAATTTTCAACAATCATTTCATCTTGAATCAATATCATCAATGAAATAGTAGGCTAATTGATGCTTCATCAATTCAACGTTTTTTCTTACGTGAGCACCCACAGCTCTGGGAGTAAAGAAATTTATTCCTCAAATTGAGGTGGTCCTGCGAGGTTCTTTTAACAATTTATCGTTTTCATCTATTTAAAACGTTGGACACTTATTGAATCCAAAACAATAGGTCGCATTCTCAACCTCTACCAGATAATGTAACACAGACTACGTCTAATGCATTTGGATAAGTTATTTAAGTACTCAGAAAAGCATACTCAATACAGGAACAATAAACCTTTGAGTAATAATTTGCAGCCTTCTTAATTCAATTTTTGGATATTACGCAGCTTGAAAAGAAAAAATAACAATTTTGAGGGTGTAAACAAAAATTATTACTTTTTTCATGGTTGATTAGTAAGGTTCAATATTAAAAATAATAAACCTTAATCACACTTTCCAAATTCTTGAAATTAAAATAATTTTACCATTAATGCCAATATTAATCTTCCTGTTTCAACGGAGTTCTTCCGTGCTTTAGATCAATAATTTAGAGACTTATTAATGGACCGATCGTGAGATGGCGTGCGGTCTTTTACGACAGAATGGGAGGAGGGAGTGCGAGAGGGTTAAGAGCCCAAATTGGTGCAGCCCAGGAATTCGCCCTCCCCACGATAAATCTCTCATTAAACTCCCGAAACGGATTTCCCGCTGGCCACTTTTTTCTGTTTTCCACTCGCTTCGGTGTTTTCTGCACGAAATCTCTTCTCAGCGTGAAAATGAGGACGCGGTTCTTCACCGTAAAATATGTAACTTCGTTTGGTAATGTTGGATAAACTTTAAAGTTAAATTGATTGTGTTAAAATAGGGATGACTTCTTCCAGTACCAAGTATCCATAATGTCAAGTTATTATTCGTGGCTTGTGTTTTCTTTGTTTTCCGTCCGGCTCCAAGATTAGATTGTAGCAAATATTACCTATACGAATTTACATATGATAGAGAATTAAGGTATATCTTTGTGTTTCTCGTATCCCTATTTATTGAATTGTAAGATATTCTCCAATACAGAAGCAATTACATCTCAATGCTTTTTCCACGTAATTTTCTTATTCCTTGACTACAACCGCCTTTGACCATCCAGGTATCAAGTAATTACGATCAAGGTGTGGTGTATAATATGCATATTTTAGTTTCTAAATTTGGTAAAAACGGTTAGGTAACTTCTAGTCAAAGAATGCTAGTGCTTTCTGAACCGTCAAACCTACAAATACAATCACCTGTATCCACCAGTTGCATCCTTTCAACGTGATCATTCATTTGTTAGTGATCGGGTTAGGGAAATGTAGACATCCACTCCAACTACCTATACAAGACAGTAAATTTATGCAAATTGCTGTCGGCCCTGAGGTTCCATGACCTATCGCCGTGACGAGAGCTTTCTTCTTGTGAACTCTAAAACCGCGACATTGCCCTAAAAACCCAGGTGTCTAACTTTTGCATCATATCCCCAAAAAAAAACATGGAAAACCAATTGCTGAGGGACAAAAAATCAGGTTTGGAGATTCTATCGTGGAATAAAGATTGGTAGGGGAAAATGTACAGCGAGCATTCGCGTCATTCAAAAAACAAAAAAGCCTTGACGATTTCTCGTGAATTTTAATCCAAGTTTCATAAACTTTATTGTCGTAGTTTGAGAATAAACCCTGGATGGAGGTGAAATAAAATCCTGAGATGAGAAAATTTTTTTGTGGGCGATTTGGATAGAAAATTTGATGCGGATCCCGAATATTCCCTAAACCTAAAAACTTTTTTTTTGGGGTCTTTCCGTTTTAATTTGGTGTCAAGAGACATTCTCAAGTATTTGGCGCTGTTAGCTGCGGGTATCGATCGTTTATTCAGTGTTATAGACAATGCAGTTCGTTTGTCATAGAACTAAAGAGAAAGAAAACCACGCCTGTATAGATAGCGACCCAGAGGGGTGCCGGGAGAGACAAAACCATCGGTGAAGTCCTCCCCACGACTATTACCGCTTCGTGGGAAAGAGACTTCCGAACTTATGACCCCCTCATCAGCCCTCTGGACTAATAATAATCGTTGATTCTACCACCACCTCCGCCACCTTCCGCATCCTCCCTTACTTGTCAGAGGCACATCCTCGCAGTCCATCACTTACAGTTATTATCCCGTCACGAAACAACAACGCCGACCCTCGCGATGGAAACTTTCCTTGATTGATTCCTGAATCCTCAACTTCGTCTTCACCTCGAGGGTCCTGAGGGTGGGAGGTAGTTTTATAAATAACTTACCCGTTCCACAGCGAAAGATTACGAATAAATCCAATTACCTCACTCTTACGGTTTCAGACTCCGTAGAGGAGAAGCTCCAGAAGCGAGAACTGCAGTAAATTAACGGCAACTTGAGCTAAAAGAAACCAAATCCACTCATCCCAATTTCACCTACAAAAGGATTGCAAAAATATCACTTACATTGAATGGAACCAACGTCGCCTATCCAGATCTCCAAGCGAGATTTGAATTAGGACTATTGGCGTCATCATTTCGCTGAAAAAGTCCCCTTTTGTCCGCCAGGAGCTTAAAGAAATTTGGAAGTTTGAATTGGCACTTAGGCTTATGACGTCTTACGTGGCAACACTGGATACGGATTTCTTTAATTCGTAGGCTACCCTATGAAAAGCCCATAGATTAGAAGAAGAAGAAGAAGAAAAACACATTTATTACAACATCATGCCAAAAACAATTCTTACAAACAGTTTAGAGGTACTGAACCTTGCGAACACCAATAATTACGTGGTTATTACATTATATTATTACAATATTAAAGCAAAGAGAATATGTGTTACGACTAGGAAATTTGTCCGTCCGTCGGAGTGAAACAAGTCGCCAAGAACAACAGGCACATTTGTCAGGAACGAGAAAACGAGTTAGCTCAGACAACAAATGAAGTACACAAAACGCTGCAAATTCGTTCACTGGGGTTTATTATTCAATTGGCTTGCGTTCATGATTTGAATTTCCACTAAGCTTTGGAGTCTGCGTGTTTCACAGGATAGGGCGATTATTGAATTCCAGGAGATATACATGGAGCACGTGAATCTGCTCTCGACCAAAATACCTATTTGGATTGATCAGTTGATCATATTTGTGTGCCTCCTGAAAATCAAAAATCGCCCTATCCTGTGAAACACGCAGACTCCAAAGCTTAGTGGAAATTCAAATCATGAACGCAAGCCGATTGAATAATAAACCCCAGTGAAAGAATTTGCAGCGTTTTTTTGTTGAACTTAATACCCCCCCCCCCCCCCCCCACAATAAAAACATCTATGATTTATCAAGTCCTTTGTCACTCGTATTGCGTTAAAACTTCCCCAAATCCAAATTTAAACGTGTAGCCAAAGGTAGACAGATGTAGAGGGGTTGATCAATCCAAATAGGTGTTTTGGTTGAGAACCGATTTACGTGGTCTATGCATATCTCCTGAAATTCAATAATCGCTCTATCACCTGTAAAACACGCGCACTCCGAAGCTTAGTAAGATTCAAATCATGAACGCAAGCCAATTAAATAATAAACCCCAGTGAAAGAATACTTATTTACCCCAGTAATAATATTGAATAATAAACCCCAATAATAATATTGAATAATATTTACCTATATATTATCAGAATGCTTCAACCCGTGTACCGGCTACTAACTACACTACAAGTATTCACTTCGGCTATCACTCCAGTATCCACATTCACCTACAACTCGACGCTATCGGCCGGACATCACTAGGTTACAAACAAACAATAATAAACGAAAAAACGCAAATGTTGGCACCATAAATCGGGCCATACATCGGGAATGGTTTGACCTACGGACGTGGGGAAGGGCTCATTCGATTCCTCATGGTATGTTCTTCAAATAGGAAAATATTTAGGCCGATTCGACTAGTTTTGAGGTTTTCAGGGATTTTGCAAAACTTTTACAGCCCTTAAAGGGCACTTTAATTGAATGAGGGAGCTGGCTCAAAAATTGGGGCGTCGTCGGACCAAGATGGATTTTTCCTGAAAATTTCAGATTTTTTGCTCCAGCCGTTTCGGAGATATCGAGCGTACGGCGTACGGCGGACGGACGGAAAATTGTTTATTGCAGATTCGGATTCTACACCCTTTGAAACGTAAAGCATGAAATTTTCAGGGGGGGTTACGATTTTTTTTTCCAGAGCGATTACAATGGTTTATTATTGAATAATAAACCAATAATATTATGCGAACAATACCAATAGTAACAATGGCATAACTAGATCAAGAAAAGAGAGTAAAAGATAGAGAAGAGGAGATCAAGAGTTCACAATCAGCGCTGAAAGAGGGAGTACGTCATGCTACCAGTTGAATTCTGCCACCAGCATTGCTCCATACTTCCAGGCCACCGAACC